>QJSC01025921.1:256706-352044 GCA_003697955.1 Calidris pygmaea
CCCCCACTCCCCCCCAATCCCACCCACGGAGGCGGCCCGGGAAACTTCTCCTCAGGATTTTCCCCCCCGAACCACCCCCCCCCCCCCCTTCCCGTTACCGGGGGTGGGGTTGAGAGGGCGGTGGGGTGTGTTGGGGAGGGGTAGAGGGGGAGGACACACACAAACTGGGGAAAAACCAGCCCAAATTTATTTGGGGGTGGGAAGTCTGCTGGTGGGAAAGAGAGAAGGGCGTTAGGGATTGAATAGGCTGGAAAGAAAATATTCTGTTGGGGGTTGTTGTTGTTGTTGTTGAGAAGAGCGTGTTTTGCCCCAAAACGCAAGGCTTTATTATGGTCGCTTTATTTAACCAAGGGGATGGTAGTTATTAGTGGTTATCGGAATACCCTGCCAGAGTGGGGTTAATTGCTTTTAAAAAAGTGATGACTAAGAGCAAGCGTGGTAAAAGATACTCAAAACAATATACAGACCGTAGAGGCAGGGAAATAAGAACTTTTTCCCTTTTTTATTTTTTTTTTTCCCCCTCTCTCCTTGAAACATAAGGAACAAAAACGCAATTCAGATTGAAATCCAGGAATTTTAAGCGCACAGAAACAATGTTCGGATTATATTTTTTTTTGATGTGTAGCGGATCATTGCCCTATAACAATAATTACTGTAAAAAGCAAATAAGCTGAAAGTCTGGTAGGATTTCCCCCCTCTTCCTTGCCCCCCCAAAAAAACAGAGCGTATTCTGCATTTTGTGGGAAAAGGCAGACATCCGGAATTTCAGCGTTACAGCCTGGGGAGCACTGGGAAGGAATTGCCTTCTGCTCTGTTTATGAAGTGGGGGCACGTGTCCGTTCCTGGTGGGAAGCTCTGGAATAAGCTGTCAACCTTTCTTGGAACTTTCCTCTAAAGCCTTGGTCGGTGTTGGGAAAGGGAGCCTGAACTGTTAGACCTCTCAGTTGATTAATTGTGTTAATTCTCCTTTTTTTTTTTTTTTTTTCCTCCTGGTAGTTTTAAGTCCTGGCCCCCGTGTGTGTTTATATGCTCTTAACGGAGTTGACTTGTGTCCGCTATGTTTGCATGTGTTGATCTTTACTAATGTGTGTGGTCAGAATAAGATGTAGTTGAATTACTGGGGTTTATAAAGTTAAACGTTGTATTTATTTACAGGATCACGATTTCAGCTGTGGAGGCTGCTAAACTAGTGGTGGATGCTTCCTATCCTGTAGCTATTGGCTCCTCCCACTTAAAGTCTTAGAAAATAGAGATCTGTTTGTACTGGGAAAGAGGGAGCCTGTTCCCAGGATCACTGCGTCGTCATTTCCTGAAATAATTTGTCTAAGGGTTGTTTTTTTTTATTCGCGTAACCCTGGTGTCAGTATCAATGCACCTCTGCTCTTTAGGTCTTGCTTATTACCTTAGGCCCTGTTAATTCCAATCCCTAACTGTGCTCTTTTTTTTTTTTTTCCATAAATCCTTCTTGCTTTTGGTCAGCCATCAGACTGCTTTGGCGTAAAAATATGCTAATATTTTTCTGTGGTTTTTTTTTTTTTTTTTAAAAAAAACATAGGGACTCCATGTTTCTAACTGCTGTGCTATTTGGCCTCTCCTGTCTAAGACTGGTCTTCTGAAATGTGTTCTTTGTACTCCTTCCCTTGACTTCTTCCCTTCTTGGCCTTTTGCAATCTTATTTTTACACTCTGTGCTATTGAAATAGTCTATCTTTAATTTGTCCCTGCCCAAATTCCTGAGCTATTTCCCCCCTCTTCAGCTTTTCTTGCTTGGCTTTTCTGTCACTCTTAGTTTGGTAGAGCAGACCATGCTTTTTAGTTTGTTTTCTCTATTGACTTGCACTTCCCATAGATATTCCTACTTACAAACTACTTCCTGATGGTTCCACTTTCCCTCTTCATCCCCCCCTTTTTTTTTTTTAATTTTAAGGTTACTGCTTTGGCTTATATTTTTTTTTCGGCTGTGGCTTGCTTTCAGATAATGGTAGCTGCTGTCTGTTTCAGATATTTTGTCTACAAGTGATTCCCTGGTATTCTCCCTCGGAGTCTTGGGCTCCTGTTGGTGGTGTGGCAGCATACAGAGGCCTCAGTAAATACCAGGCTCTCTGAGAGGCCATACAGTAAAATACACTTTCTGTCCTGCAGAGTTAGTAAAGTGTCTTTCTTGAACCTGCAGGCAGTTAGTCATGGGAGAGTGGTCCTGCCTGATATAAAACTGTCCACTCTGGTGTTGACCAGAGTCATAAATCTTCAACTCAGACCTTCTTCAAATCCACCTTCTTTTTCTTGTTTGCTTTATGTGTTCCTTTCCTCCCGCTTCTGTCATGGGTGAATACTGGTGCCTCTTTCTCTCTTTGGCCCTCTGACCTTGCTATGATATTTTTAAAATACTTAGTGCTAAGAGCTGTTACACCTTCTGCATGCCTAAGGTCAGGTAAAGCCTACCCAACTGTCAAAACCTTTGTAACTTTAGTGTTTTAAAAGCTAAAGTTTAGATACTGAAGTAAAGATTACTTTGTGAGATGCCATGATCACAAGAGTGAGTGCTGGGACCACCCAAAACTTTACAGTGTGGGTTTTTTTAAAATAAAATTAAAAGCTTTTCAGGTGCTTGCTGCTGCTTTCTACCCTGTTTGTCTGTTTAGACCGTAAGATCCCAATACCTGTGTATGGGTTTGTGTACAGGGAACTTTGAGTGGCTGGTACTTGTACAGATCTTGGTAGGATGTGATCTTCACTATAAATGTTTAAAAAACATGCTGCTTTGGAGAAATGCTGCATGAATTATCAGTAGTGCAGAAATGCTCTCCACTTGGTTAAGGTCTCAAGTGTTGGACTTCTAGGAATTCCCTTGGGGAAATTACTCCCCAAATTAGTGCTCCTTATGTCATCAGCCTTTCCTCAGTATTTAATCTCTCTGAATGTGTTCTGTAAGGCTTTGTTAGCTGTAGGTATTAATTCTGCAGGCAAGATTGTCCCTTTAATTTTAGAGACTTGTTTTTAGACGAAATTAGTGACAGCTATGTAAATCAACCAACATTACTGTGCCTTCACTATTTTCTCAATGCACTAGCCATAAGCCAACTCATTTTCTTTTGGTCTGATGGTCTTTTAAACGGGCTCACTTAGTGGGGGCGGCAGAAGTTTTTGCACCCATGTAATTATGCAATTCTAATTAAAGCTCCGGTTTTTAGATTCAAATGGGCACACATGAAGTTCCATCAGTAGGAACTGGTTCATAATGTAAATACTGTAAGTTATTGTAAGTCAGCTAAATCTGTTCTACGTGGATTTGAGGTCTCTGCCTTACCTAATGGGTTATAAAGGTTAAGTTATATTGATGGTACGGCGGCGTATGTTTCTAGGATTTAAGTGTGCTCACGTGATAGTTTCCTAGATGGTGGTGTAGGTAATGCATCATCCTTTCGCAGGGATAGATAAGACGATATTTCCTAGAGCTTTTAAAACTTAAAAATAACTATTCCCTCGTGTGCATTAGACAGAAGGGATGCGTCTTGTCTGTTTTGAGGATGGGAAATCTCAGTTTCAGTCTCTGGACTAAAGTGATTATTGTTATATTGCATGTTAATACCACGTTTAAGTTAAATATAGTTAGGTAGGATTTATGCAACAAACTTCTATGTTTTTATACTGCCTACTGGGATAAAAATCTTCTTAAAAGTGGCTTTCTCTGTTTTGAATACCATGTTGGTCACTGCAAGTCATTCAAAGGTTCTGTTGGCTTTTCAGCATTAACAGCCTTTTTTCAAATTCAGTTAAAACGCCTGGAAGAGACAGATTGCCAGTCGGATCAGCTTAGCTTTTTATCCGGGGGAAATCTTCATCCTGGAACCTCTGAAAGATATTTAAAAGATGTGTGAAAGATGGTTATTCTGATTTAGAAGGTGAAGGCACCTGAAAGGTTGCAGGGATCTAGGACAGCACTTTTGGGCAGGAACCAGCTGTATCTTGTGCTGTAGAAATACAGGATAAGAATATAATTCTTGCCTTAAACATCCTCTAATCTAAGCAAGGGGATGTGAGACAACATGTGGTTTAGGGGAGATTAAGGGGTGGGAAGGAACAAAGAACCAAGGTGACAGGACTGAGCAGTACCTTCTAGAGCTCCCCACAAATGTTCCGAGAGAGCTTTTGAGAGGGTTGAACGCTAAATGGTAAGGGAGTGTTACGGAAGCAACTCCCAAGCATGGGGAATGGCATGGATTACCGATAAAATAAGGCTAAAACGGTTCCATTTTCCCATTTAAAGAACAGTATTGGGATGTTATTTCCATCCTGCTCTTGTTTTAAAAGTATTAGCCTGTTTTTTGAAAGTTTTATACTCTCAATAGAAGTTGAATCTTGTGGAACTCCTTCTGCTAGCTAGGTTTGGGATTTCTCTATGGTTGGTGGTGTATTGAATTGTATAAAATTTTCCATCTTTGTGCAATCTTGTCCATGTTGTTGGACCTGTGAAGGCTTCTCCTCTTCCTTGCCCCTCACTGAGATAATTCTCCATTGCTTTGTGCTTCTCACTGCTTCCCCCCTACACCAGTATGTGGTGTGTCCTCCCAACCCCTTGTCTGTAGCTCCTAGTGGTGTCAGTATGGAGCCCAAGTAGAGCTTAGTGCTTTAGGCTGTACTTTGTCACTGGGAAATTGTGAATTTTAGACCTTTACGGTTTCATTAAACTTTCATATGGAAATTTCTACAAATATCTGAGGGAAGAGGCACAGCAAAGCAAGTGGAATGCAAGTGAATTATGGCTCTAGAGTAAGTAAGGTCTTTTTTTCGCTGATGGTATTGAGAGAATCTGAGGCATGCAGAAGTTAGGTGATGATCTTCAGAAGATGGTTGGGTGACACCTAAATAGATTTAAACTTTTTAGAAAACTTGATTTCTGGTCGTCTGAAAGAAGTAAATTTGCACTACTAATAAAACTTAATTATATGCATGATACTGGATTTTCTTTTTGGGATATGAGCTGTGACTAAGTGAGTTAAGCCTGGATATCAGTGTTTTACAGTGAAAAAGCATATTTAAGTTTTGAGATGGAAAAGTTTAGCCTAGAACTCTCATGCCTTGTCCATTCTCCTTAGATTAAGGAGAGTGAAAGCTGATTATGAGCTGCGCTGTCAGATCAGAGTTGCCTTTTGTGTGTGAAAAGTAATCTGGATCGATGCTTTTTCAGGTATTTTTCATTGACATTGTCTTTCTTCCATTTTCAATGATGAAAGATACTCACCAGCTATTACATAGTGGTAGTTTTTAGAAAAAAAAACCCTAATGTTATTTTCCTCTTACAAATTACATGAATGGTTGCCAAAATACTTCTGAATTTCTGAAGAATGTGCAAAATAACCAGAATCGTCAAAACAGAGCATGGACTGAGTACCTATCAAATACCTTCTGCTGCAGTTGCCCATAAAATGTCCAGTTGCACATCTCTGAACGTACCAATTTTTAGCCAAGAACACATTGGATGATTTCTCTTCCTCTTAAAAAATCTCCTTACTTAAATTCACTGTTTCCCTTTCCTGTTTTTCAAATCCTGTGTGTGGCTCCTGGGAGAACTGCTCTTTCAAGGTTGTCTGCATTGTACTGTATGTGTTTTGATAACATGAAGTTCTACGAGTTGAATTCAAATTGGTTTCTAAACTAAAAATACTCCTCTTAGATCAAAATTGAGGCATTAGGAAGAGAGATAACTGTGGTTTCCACCTTAACACCTGGTTGATACTGGGCTTCAAAAAGCGGGTTGTGGGGTGAAGATTGCAGGATTGTCTTCGGATGTGATTTGAGATGAGTGTCCCTCTTGTTGAGGCAACGGGAGATGATGGACGGGTTTTAGACGGTCGCCTGAGGATATTGATTAAACCCATTGCATTTCAGAGTGTTTAAAGAAAAGTTAATGTGTTGCCAAGAGGCATCTTTATTGGGACAACTTAGTTGTCTGGGTCTATGGACATAGTGCGTTCCAACACAGGTTCCTTTGGTGGTGTTTTCTTACCATGTTATGATTTACAGATTAGTTTGACTAAATATGGAGTAAACAGTTGCTGGATATTATTGGAGTTCTGTGTGAAGCCAGAAAAGGTTCTTTGCATCTAGTGCACGCCTTGAGAAATGATGCAGAGCACAACCTTTCCTTGAGCACTGTGCTTTCCAGAGAGTAAAGATTTTCCTGCTCTTACGGAGAAAATTCACTTTGAAGTCCTTCAGTGATGTCATTTGTTAATTCTCTGGCTCCTGAGCCCCACAGTCCCAGCACAGGGCTTGCTCCTTCCCCAGTAGGCTCACACAGCACAGTTTACTTTAAGATTGTGTGGTTAATCTTGATGGTGTGAGTATTTTTGTTTGGCAGGAAAAAATAGTTTTCATTGCTTTTTTGTTTGTGATAAATACATTTAACTTGATCTATAACTTTCAAAGCCAGTTTTAACTCTTTTGAGTGTTTATGCTGCATGGAAACATGTTAAATTAATGTTAACTTTGCCATTTAAAGCCCCTTAAAATACAACAACCTTTACTTTTGGAAGACATCATTACTTCAAGATTTTACACTGGATGGTGAAAAAGATGAATTTATTTCTCTTGTAAAGCTTGTTCATCACAAAGTTTGAACTTTGCCACCAAGTTTGTTAAAAATACCTTTCGAATTTTTCCAGCCAGTGATTTTTGTAAACACAAAGACTTTCAAACAGAAATATAACTTTGACATAAGACGTGGTAAATTATGTTCTGCTGTTTATTATGTGGGGGGATGGAAGCAGAGAACAAAGCAGTCCCTTCTACAGTTTAAATGCAATTTGTTGTCATATTTCTGGTTTTTCCCTTGAACTTTAGCTAAAGAGGTTGACTGTATTTCTTCAAATACGCAGAAAAATAGTCTAACTGTATTCTTATCATGGTTAATTTGGGTTCCCATGGTGTTCAGACAAAAATAGTGCACTTTTTGTTTTTCCAAAGAGTTACACAATTATTAATTATTAGTCATGACCTTCCCTATATGAGGGTAATAATTTCTGTAGCTAATTTCTCATAGTTGCTTGTTGATGGAGGATGCTCTGAAATATTCAGAGACATAGGTTCAAAGTTCTGTGCTAGTAATACTGCAGATGTGTCTTGTGTTCTCATGCCTCTCCCAACCAAAAGTGTGGTAGCTACAAATGGCCATTTGTTCCCTGAAAGCTGGGGAGCGGGTGTAGGGTATCTGGGTGGCACTTCTGCCAGCTGATCCAGTAGGTTTCTGTGTGGTGGGAAGAGTTGCCAAACTCTTTTCTAACTGGGACAGTTGGTCAAGGCAGGGGTAGGACAAACCTGTACCAGCCCATGGTTCTACCAGCCTATGGTTCTACCCCATCGTCTTGAGTGTATGGTAGCAAGGGCTTGTTAGGGCTTGAGATCTGTGGAAGGAGGCCTTCCACTGTGGTCTTGTCCTTGACAGTCGTCCCTTGCACTAACCTCTCTTCAAGCTTCTCTGGTTTTGAGTGTATTTAGCTGTGTTCTTTTGTAGTAAATATCCAGATCTTGCACCCATATAAAACAGATTTTACACATTTGTTTTATTTTTCTGCAGATGGTTAACAGACCTTTTCGTTACTTATCATATGTCTGTCTATCGCCAAATAGTTTTGCAAATAGTGCTTTTAGGTTTTTTTTATCAAACTCTGAAAATGCTACTGCTTTTATGATGGTATCTTTCTTTTGCAGGTTGTGCTTTGAAACCTCATTGATCTTCTTATCCTTCAGTGGGATCTAGTTGATAATTCTTTAGCTGCAGAGGTGCTGTGTGGGGTTGCAGAAGGGAGCGGGGCAGGGAAGGTGGTGCGGGGAGCAAACCATCTCCTTTCGGAGGCTGCTTCAGCTGAAGTGGCTGCGGGTCACCAGTGGTGTCCCTCAGGGCTCAGGTTTGGGGCCAGTCTTGTTTAATATCTTTATCGATGATCTGGATGAGGGGATTGAGTGCACCCTCAGTAAGTTTGCAAATGACACCAAACTAGATGGCAATGTTGATCTGCTTGAGGGTAGGAAGGCTCCACAGAGGGACCTGAACACACTGGATCGATGGGCCAAGGCCAATGGGATGAGGTTTAATAAGGCCAAGTGCCGGTTCGTGCATTTTGGTCACACCAACCCCAGGCAACGCTACAGGCTGGGGGCAGAGTAGCTGGAGCTGCCTGGCAGAAAAGGACCTGGGGTTGTTGGTGGACAGCCGGCTGAACATGAGACAGCAGTGTGCCCAGGTGGTCAAGAAGGCCAACGGCATCCTGGCCTGTGTCAGGAACAGCGTGGCCAGCAGGAGCAGGGCAGTGATGGTGCCTCTGGACTGGGCACTGGTGAGGCCTCACCTCGAGGGCTGGGTTCAGTTCTGGGCCCCTCACCACAAGAAGGACATTGAGGTGCTGGAGCATGTCCAGAGGAGAGCCACCAAGCTGGGGAGGGGTCTGGAGAACAAGTCCTACGAGGAGAGGCTGAGGGAACTGGGCAAGTTTAGTTTGGAGGAGGCTGAGGGGAGACCTCCTTGCCCTCTACAGCTCCCTGAAAGGAGGGTGTAGAGAGGTGGGGGTTGGCCTCTTCTCCCAAGGGAATAATGCCAGGAGCAGAGGAAATGGTCTGCAGTTGGGGCAGGGGAGGTTTAGATTAGATCTGAGGAAGAATGACTTTCCTGAGAGGGTGGTCAGGCCCTGGAACAGCCTGCCCAGGGAGGTGGTGGACTCACCGTCCCTGGAGGTATTTAAGAAACGTGTAGATGTGGCAGTTCAGGGCATGCTCTAGTGCCCGAGATTGTTGGGGTTTTTTTTGGTGTGTGATTGGACTCGATGATCTCAAAGGTCCCTTCCAACCATGAAGATTCTGTGATTCTGAAGTGCTTGAGCTGCAGGTAGATGGGTACCTGAATTTCAAAAAGCCTGTATCTGGTGGTACCATTAGTCAGTGAGAACCAGCTCCTGTCCTTCAGGAGGTGGTTAACTCTGAAGCTTGAATGTAGCAATTTGTTAGACCTTACTGCCTGTTGCTAATTATTTTAGTAGAAACAATCAGATGATGTTTAATCCAGAAATGAAAATGCTGGAAGTCTAGCAGTCCAACAGTTACATGTCCAGCTTCTGGTTCTTACTTTGAGGTGCTTGTCAAATATTAAGTGTAACATTGAAGCATGCCTGTGCTTCATCAGATTGATTATAGCTTCCTGGTTTTTTAAACTTGCTAGATTTAACAGAGCTGTAGAATTTCTATCTGACCGATCCAAAGTTGGCAGAGGCTTTTTGTAATGCTTGGTTTAAAAATGCCACCGTGGTCGCTGTAACGTTTGATGTTAAGAGATGAACCGAGGGTGAGCTTTCTTCTTCCCCTCGTGGATGCCAGTCCTGCTCCTGCCTTGTGCAGCAGATACACCACCAGGGGTGACTTCAGGTGATAGGAATGCAATGAAACATTAAAGACTCTGTTTTGGCAGACAAATGTTGGAGATTAACCCCAGTGATACATTTATTTAGACTTGTAACAAATGTCGATGTCATAATTTTTTTCTAGATTACTCAATCAAATTAAGATGTAATAGTTAACATCATTCTTAAGACTTTAAGTTGTCAAAAAACGCAATATATCAAGTTTCAGTAGGCTTTTCCAAGGGTTCTAAAGTACTTACTGGTGTTTAGCCCCTTTTTTAGGGCATTATATTTTGGGATTTCTGAGGAGGGATGAGACGGGAAGGAGGTTACCTGTTGAACTCTTTCTTCTCGGTGAATTTCACCCATTTGGAGTGTTTCCTAACAATTGCTGTAATTCCCAATTCTTCTCCTCCCTTTGGTCTCCCAGATACAATTTGCAGATGCTTCCCCTCTTCCTGCAGCTGCAAAGTAATGCTCATTAAGGAACACAATAGGAAGTACTCCTTGTGGTTTAAATGACCTCCCTCCTGGTAGCAGCCTTTCCAGGACAGCTGTCATATTTGTAAATAATATATTAAAAGTAAGTGCTCATATTAATGAAGATGTTTAGTAAACCTTTCTGAAAGTAGGATAGTTAAGAACTGATGTTGTTTAGGGAAAGCCTCTTACTGGATGCTTTTGTAAGGACATGGGTTTGCTTTTGGTGTATCAATACACCCCTTGCAAAAGAGGGTGAGAAAAGAGGAGGCAAAAGTTTAGTAATAACAAGCTATTTAGGGTAGTAAAAGTGCAGGCGCTGCATTGAGTAATCGTGGAAGGATCTTGTGCAGATGAATGACTGCGCAATAAAATGACAAATTAAATTTAGCTTAGACAAATATTAAATGATAAACATGGAAAAATATTAACGTCTCGGAGCCCACCGTTTTCCTGTCTTGCAGATCTATATAAATTTGTAAATTTATAGAAAGCGGTAGCACTGATGGCTGCCAGCCAAAAGTGAGAGCTTGGCCTTGCAATAGAAAACTCCACGAGAGTATCAGCTCAGTACTGAGTATCCATCAAAAAAGCAAAGCAAATGCTAAAAATCGGGACTGGAATAAAGTGGAGAACTTTACTATGGCGCTGTATAAAGCTGTGGTTCACCCATATCTTACAGAGTGGCAGTTGTGGTCCCCCCATCTCAAAAAAGAACTGTGGAAGAGTTAGGAGAAGGGTGATCCAATGTAAGGAAGAACTTGTGTACAGTCCGGAAAAGAGACAACTTAGAGGGTTACGTGGTAGATGTCTGTAAAACCACAAGTGGTGTGGAAGGGAGGACAGGGATTGACTGTTGCCTCATCCAACACAAGAACCAGAGATTGTCCAGTAAAACTAGGAAGAGTAATGTTCAAAACAAGAAAGGTCATTCTCAGCACAGAATCACAGAATGCTACAGGGTTGGAAGGGACCTCTGGAGATCATCTAGTCCAACCCCCCGCCAAAGCAGGTCCACCCAGAGCAGGTCCCACAGGAACATGTCCAGGTGGGGTTTGAATGTCTCCAGAGAAGGAGACTCCACCACCTCCCTGGGCAGCCTCTTCCAGGGCTCTACCACCCTCACAGGAAAGAAGTTCCTCCTCATGTTTAGGTGGAACTTCTTCTATTCAAGTTTGTGCCCATTTCCTCTTGTCCTGTCACTGGGCATCACTGAAAAAAGCCTGGCCCCACCCTCCTGACACCCACCCTTTAAGCATTTATAGGGGTTGATCAGATCCCCCTCAGTCTTCTCCAGACTAAAAAGACCCAAGTCCCTCAGCCTTCCTTCATCAGAGATGCTCCAGGCCCCTCATCATCTTTGTACTGTTTTTGTATCTTTTTTGCTGTCCCCTCTCCAGCAGTTCCCTGTCCTTCTTGAACTGGGGAGCCCAGAACTGGACCCAGTGCTCCAGATGGGGCCTCACCAAGGCAGAGGAGAGGGGGAGGACAACCTCCCGCAAGATAGATAGTTGATCAGGGAACTTCTTCTCAAAGCCTGTTGTGACTGATGATGTTTTAACTAGTTTAAGAGGAGATGAGGCAAAGCCTAAGGAGAGAATCTGAGGGTTACTGAGTCTGTGGAACACCCATCTCCCCTGAGAAGTTTCCCAGCTAATAATGGTTAAAAGCTGGGCAAGTATGAAGAGTTTGCGTGCCTTGTTCTTACTCTGTGCTCTAAGCATCTGCTCTTGGCCACTAGTGAGACGGCCTACTGGGCTAGATGGGTCAGTGGTCTGACTTGGCATGGTTATTCTTAGGAGTTCGAGGATAGGATAGGTCAATAGGTAACATCATGGAATCATCCCTGGATTTATTTTCATGGTGGAGTTCATAATCTTAATCTGTATGGTCCAGCAGTTTGGAACATCCCAGAGCTTGGTACCTCCAGATTGTGGGCAGCAGCTCAGGTGTTGTCTTCCTGGGACAGTGCTGCTGACTCCATACCATTCCCTGAGTATTAAAAGTCATGAAGCTTAATTTTCTGTGAATTTGCAGCTCATGGTTGACTCTTGTTTTAGTTTAACGATCCTAAAGCTGGAGGGAGTGGTACGTGCCACCGAATCCATATGAGAGAAAAACTTTGAAGAATGAATATTCAATGAGATATGAGCTCAAGCTGAAAATATTCCCACATCTCAGGCATTCCTGAGGTCTCTCCCGTGTAGGTTGCCTGGCATTTACTGAGAGTAGAACCCGCTCTGTTCTTTCCTTCAGCGAGAACATGTAAAGTGTTTTGTCTTGTCTGTCCGTCTGTGGGGTTTTGGTGGTGTTTTTTTTTTTCCTCAAAGCTTCTGGAAATTTAAATTTTTCAGTATCCTCTTTTAGCATTCATACTCATTCAACAGCTTCAGCTGAATTTATTTTTGGGAGAATTAAAATACACAGTTGGTGATGACTTTTTTTTTTTAATCTAATTAAAAGTGGAATTGGTATCCTGTTTATTTGATTCCTTCTCTGAAGTATTGTAGTGCTTCGTGTTCTGTAAAGCATTGATCATCATAACTCACATTTAATCATTGTAAGTAGCAAAAAGAGGCTAAAGATAGACAGAGGAGCACACTCGTGCGCTTTGTTTTGTTGGGTATTAATGCTGGTGGGGTTTTGGTCCCGGAAGCCCTGGGGGATGCTGTGGTTTTACGATGGTTTCTGAAGTCTCTTAAGTGTTACATGAAGGAGCATTAGGTGTGTTTGCCTCCTGCACTGGTCCCGGCGTGGCTTTCTGCCTGTCCTGTTGGAAAGGCTCAAGATCCAGAAGGAACAGATGGTTTGTGACTCCTTTCTGCTGAAGGATGTGATGTCTGGGATCAGCCAGTGTGTCATTTAAAGCTTTCTTTTGGTTTTCCCTGTGGGAGTTAGGGACTTTCCTCACAAAATCGAATCCAGTCTTGGGATGGGGATGGACATCTCTGCCTGCATTGCTGTTTAGTGTCATTAAAGGGAACTTTAACAGGAAAAACAAATTCCACTCTTGGTTGGATTATGTGACTTCATGTTCCACTTGTTGGCTTTAAATCTTCACTGCTTGAGTGTTTTGCTTTTGTCTGCTCCTGGTGGGCTCTTGTGGAGTTGCCCTTCCTCATTAGGTCAGCAAAGAAAGAAAAAATCTACTCTTTGGTCATGAAGTGCATTTCCTGTCAAGTATTGCTGTAATTGTGCAATTATATTTTCTCTCAGTTTATTAAAAAAATACAGCATTGGCTCTTGTGTCTTGCTCAAAAGCCAGTTAAAATGAGGCCCCTTCTACTGAGAGACAGCTGAGATGGAGGGGCTGGAGCAGCCCTTTCCCGAAGGGGTACCAGGGGATTTGGATTTCCAAGGGAAAATGGGATAGTCTGCTCGCTCAGGGAATCCACATGTTGCAGAATTACTGTGCTTAAGCAAATTTCCTATTTAAACACACATGAAAAATTGAATTTTCAATAGTATGAAGAGCACGGAGGGTTGGGTTAGGAAAACAGGTGGAAGATTTTGACAGAGGCTCCAGAATGAGGGACAAATTTCATATTTTAAGTGCAAGGTTAGTATAGTACGTCCTGCTCTTCTGCCTGAGGCCTTGGATTCTCTGCTGAGGTAACGGAGGGTGGAAAGGTTGGGGTTTATTCCTGGGCTGATAACTCAGTCCACTCAACTCATCCAGTTAATTATATCCCTTCAAAGAGAACCGGTTATGGAAGGTCCGTGTGACTAAAATGTCTTTGGTATTTGAGTGATGAGAGAAAATATCTTTATAATTGATACTTTTTTTTTTTTTAATACGTGCACTTTGTTCTCTCTTCCCAAATTGTTCAATTTTATTCATTTGTTCGTCAAAGCACGTTTTCACTTGGGAAAAATCCGGGTGAGAATTCACCAATGGCTGTAACTCCCCCAACAAAGGCTCCTCCTGGGGAGAAAGGTCTGATCCAAGCTCTTGGAAAGGAGAGGAAACCTGTTGCTGTAGATGACTGTAGATACTCCGAAATTTCATGTAGGTGTTGGACTATCTTTCCGGCCCAGAGCTGGCCAGAAATAGCCAAGAAAGAGCCACCGCTCCCCAGGAGAAGTTAATGGTCGCCTTGTTGCACCTTCTGGTTTGGCACAAGAGTGATCTACCAGAGAGCAGTATAGTTGGGGTTCGGTTTTTATTAAATTTTAGTCAGATCTATTACTAGTTGTTTTATTCAGCGTTTATAAGAATTCATGGGATCCATTTAGCTGGTTTTGTTGCTTGCAAAGTTTAAATACGTCGGGCTTTATTCATGGCACTGACTGTCACAAAGCTGGGCTCTATTTTTAGTCCCAGCTAAATGAAAAGTAAAACAAAGTCTGCTGTGTCTTCTTTCCTTTTGGGGTTGATATTTCATCATTTTTTGCATTCCTTTTAGAGTTTCCTTCTGCTCCCTTGCCATTTATTTTCACTAATTCCATTAAAATCTCTGCAGCGGCTCTTCATGGGGGCTTATTGTTGCACTTTTGGTGAATTCATAGAAATCTTGGGTGTTGCCTAAGTGTCAACGGCAGAAACTGCTGAAGGGGACAAGGGGGTCGGGGGGGTTTAGTTGAGTGTTTCTAAAGGCTGCAGCAGCAGCACAAATTATGGTGTGATGGTGGTCTTCTCATTTTTTTATATTTTTTTTTAGTGTTTTAAAACCAGATTTGGCAGCTGTGAAAATTTTTACAGGCTGTTGCTTGGATGGTGCGTTTTCTTGTGATTTACTGAACTTTTTCAGGCAGTTTTTTAAAATAGTACTAAAAACTTATGCTGCGTTACGCTGGAAACCTGCCTTGAGTCCATCGTAATCTTTTCACTTTCTTTTTTTTCCTCAGGGAATTTGCTACAAGACCCTATCGCTCCCACCAACTCCACGTGTCAGCATTATGTCTGCAAAAGTTGTAAAGGCAAGAAGATGATGATGAAACCCTCATGTAGCTGGTGCAAGGACTACGAACAGTTTGAGGAGAACAAGCAGCTGAGCATCTTAGTGAACTGCTATAAGAAACTCTGCGAGTACATAACGCAGACTCCGCTGGCGCGAGACATTATCCAAGCGGTCGATTGTTCTGCAGATCTTTTGGCTTTGCTCAAAGATGGCTCACCACTCCACGAAGAGACAGAAAAACCTTCCGATGCAGCCTTGGCTTTGTGTTTGACACATTCCCCGGTACCTTCAACCTCAGAACTCACAACTGACCCTCCAGCTGGTTTTACGTCGATCCCTGAAAGCACACACAACATTGATATTAGAGGGTCCGTCATCAACGGGTTGCCCAATTGTAACGGGCTTTCGGTAGATAAACTGGGAGTCAATATTCCTTCTCCTGAGCACGCAAACACCATCGATGTCTGTAGCACTGGAGAGTACATCAAAACGGAAGACATCTCCGGCAGCCTGCAGCCCGTGTGCGACACGGTTTCCACCAGTGACTTGTGTACGACGGGCATCGACATCTGCAGCTTCAGTGAAGACATCAAACCGGGCGGCTCGCTCCTCCTCAGCGTGGAGGAGGTGCTCCGCAGCTTAGAGACCGTTTCAAATACTGAAGTCTGCGATTCGAATTTGCAGCCCGGCCTGGAGGCAAACATGACTAACGGCCCTTTCCTGCAGCTTTCTCCCACACCTCTTAGCCATAACATTTTCATGTCCACAGATGCTTCTCCCCACGGAATCTCCTGTACGGCGGCGACGCCCAAGGTAGTTAAGTTAAACAGAAAGCGGTCTCGATCCGAAAGCGACAGTGAAAAGGTTCAACCTCTACCCATTTCCAGCATCATCTGCGGCCCGACACTGGGGGCGTCGGCTCCGGTAACAGTGAAACAGGAAAATAAAATGTCTTTGCAGCCTATCGCAACCGTACCCAACGGAGGCACTACTCCCAAAATCAGTAAAACTGTGCTCCTGTCTAACAAAAGCATGAAAAAGAATTTAGACCATGCCCCTAAGAAATCTCACCCGAAAGCCAAACCGGGGGTGCTGAAAACAAAAGACAAAGCAAAAGAGAAAGTTCCGAGCAGTAACGTTATGCCGGGAAGCCCAACAAAAACTGTGTATAAAAAGCCACAAGAAAAGAAAGGGTGTAAATGTGGTCGTGCCACCCAAAATCCAAGTGTTCTTACATGCCGTGGCCAACGCTGCCCTTGCTATTCTAACCGCAAAGCCTGCCTTGACTGCATATGCCGCGGCTGCCAAAACTCCTACATGGCTAACGGGGAGAAGAAGCTGGAGGCATTTGCGGTGCCGGAAAAGGCCTTGGAGCAGACTAGGCTTACTTTGGGCATTAACGTGACGAGCATTGCGGTGCGCAATGCCAGCACGAGCACCAGTGTAATCAATGTGACAGGGTCACCAGTAACGACGTTTTTAGCTGCCAGTACACACGACGAGAAAAGTTTGGATGAAGCTATAGACATGAGATACGACTGTTGAATATCTTTTCTTTCTTTTTTTTTTTTTTTTTTTTTTTGGTTTTTTTTCCCTGCCCTCCGTAGGGGAACTGCTACAGTTTTACGGCAGCTATGGTTCTGTTTAACTTGCTGGAGCTCCTGCGTTTAGATCACTTGTATCAAGTGTTTTTCATTGCTATGTTATGTGTATTAGTGTCTGGGAAATAGTTGCAGATAATGGAGGAGTTACCCTAAAACTGTTTTTTGGTTGGTTTTTGTTTTTGGTTGTTTTTTTTTTTTTTTAGTTCTTACAGCACCTCATAGTTTGAGATCAATTGCTAATGTAAATGATTTTATCACAAGATCTTTGGCAAGGAAATATAGTAACCTCATTGTACTTGGTCATGCTTTGTGCTCAGTCAAAGCTTCCGCTTAAATGTAGAAAAGCGGTATCTAGTTAGTCCATCCAAACTGTGCTCGATGATGGAGCAGAAGAGTAATTATCCGTCAGTTCCAGTCACCGTTGCCAGAAAATAGCCTAATATTCCTGTAGGAAACGCAGCCTTGAGCTGGAGAATAGAGTCTGGAACGGGTAGGTCACTTCTGATTGCGAGAATGGGTTATCTGCTCATGGAACAGTTTAAAAAGAAATAAAACCAGATCAGTAAATACACCGAGACAGCCAACCGCCCAGAAAGCAGCCGAGTCTCCAGCCGGGGGTCGGGAAGATCAGTGGGTGGATAAGAACATGGACCTGCTCGCTCGGGCACATCATCCCTGGTCCATAACTCATCTTTTTGTTTTCTTGACAATCCCCCTCCCCCCCAGTCCCGTTTCTGATCCGTTTGCCCTCGGTGCCTGCTCTCTTCGACCCGTTACTGACTTTGGGGCGAGAAAATTCCTTGTAGGCAAAGAAAGCTCAAGTTTTCTCAGCACCATTCTCATCTTTTTTTCAACCCCCTCTTCTTTTTTTTTTTTTTTTTTGAGTTCCTGCTGATTTTACTGCTCTTGCTTCTAGAAAAGAGAGGGGTTTGTGGGTTCCAGAGAGAGACTCCTTGGCTGATTTATTCCCTCCCCGCCTCCTGCTGATCAGTGCCCGGGATACCCAGAGACTTCCACAGCAATTATCACCTTGTTTCATTAAGTTTTATACCCGGGACCCAGCCCCTGGAGGGTAGCTCTTCCCCGACCGGCATCTTTCAGCCGGGGCAGAGGATCGATTGCTATCGAAGCTCAAATATTCCAGATGTTTCTTAGACAGAACAAGCCAAACAACTCACTCCACCCGGAATCTGTTTCGTTTCTCACTAGCAGTGTTGGAAGTAGTTTTCGAGGGTCAGCGCTTTTCAACCTGGGCTCAAGGGCTCTAAAATGGAAAAATGACACAAAGTTGTCAAAGAGCTTGTCTCAGACAGCAGTAAATTGAAAGCTTTATGCAAAAAATGGTTTATTTCCACGCAATCCCTAAATAAGAGTACAAGTGGAGGAACTTAGACTTGCATTTAGGGCTTCATTGGCAGCCTAAAAAATTCGTATTACTTCGTGAGAGCGGGAATTTCTCCTCTTTGAACGACACGGCACAAATGAAACATGGGCTGACTAGAACCCAAACCATTACCTTCTGATTTAAAAGGCAGTTCCTGTTTCAACAGCATGTTAAATAGTATGTGAACTATCTTATTTTTTGTTGGAGTTACTTTACCGCTTCCATCTTTCCTTTTATTCATCCCACGAAGCCCGCGGCGGCGCTTTGGGCACCCCTACCCTTAGGTGTGTGGTGTATTTTGATTTGGCACAAAGCATGTACAATGATGGTTCCTCACCTAAGAAATAAGCAAAAATCCTTCGGACACAAATGACACCTCCTTCTGTTTTCGTAGTGTAACCATTGGTGTCATTTCCTGTGAATGTGGTCGGATCTCTCTTTTTTTTTTTTTTCTTTTTTGTTGGTTTTGGTTTGTTTCTCCCCCCGTCTTTTTTGTGGGGTGGGTAGGGTGGGGGGTTAAAGCCATAGGAAGAAAAAAATGTGATGTACGTGTCCAGTCTGTACTTTTTTTTTTTGTTTTTGTTTTGCAAGAAGAGTTGAAAAATATTTTTGATAATGAGTAAATGGTGGAAAATGCTTCTTAGTATTCTTGTCTTTATTTGCCAACCCAAGTACCTGAGATCTGTGGTTTTTAGCCCTCCTGAGATTTAACGATGTCCTATTAAAATGTATTTAGTTAAACTTGTATGTGATTTTTGTGTTGACCCGAAAGGATTCTACCGTTTTCTAATCTGGTGGTTTGATGGTGACCTACTAATGTGTAAATCTGTTTTTATTAGTCCGCTACGTGTAAGAGAAGTAGCCGAACGGGAGCGTGTGACTGAGGGGGAGCGAACTGCACAGCACGGGTTGTTTGGGAATGCTTTTTTGCAGAGCTGTTAAGTTTTGCCGAGATTGTTTGATGGTTACATTTGTTAGGACTTTCATTAAATTAAATACACAGTACCTTTGCTCCAGAAACCTGGGAGTACTTGGAATCTTTACTATCTCGCTGCTGCATCAAATAATGGTACCAAAAGTCGGAGAATTTAGGTCAAGCGTGTTTGGGAACTGTGGGCAGGGGAGCCCTGCCCCTTCGTGTAAAACTGCAAATGGTAGATTCAGGTTGTTTCTACAAACATTTCCTTTTATGCTGCCACGTTCTTGAAATGTATATTAAAATTCAAATTGATTTAATAAATGTTAGTTTTCTAATTCTATTTTGCAACTGCTGAGGGCATCAGTGTGGCATATGTTGAACTTACTGTCTAAATACTACTTAGTCCCTTGATGACTAATTCTCTTAATTGTTTAAATTAGGGTTGGCTTGGTTTTGGTTTCCTTAACCTCCTGGCTAGTTGTTCTGGAACGAGCCGAGCGATGGCGAGGATGGGGATGGTGCTGAGGATAATTGCAGCGGTTCTAACTGGAAAGGCGTTCAGGTTGCAGGAGCCAGCCCTCTCTTCTGGGACTGGTTGTACTGGTCAGAGAGAGCGGGGTGAAAACTCCGTCCAGCGCAGCCCACGGGGATCAGTTTTAGCTCTATCCTCAACGTTAGCAGGCGGGAAGTTTTCTAGGGAGTTTTTTTATCTCCCTTTTCTTCCGCCGTCCCCCTGACGACAGCGATTGACTTCCAAACTTTATTCAAAGCCCGTAGAGCTGCATCGGACGGAAAAAGCGGCGGTTCGTCAAATTGTTTTGCAGTGGGAATCTTCCTGCCGGGAAACACGTCGCAAAGATGGGAAGAACAGAGCTCCTGCTGGAAGGGTTGGGCTTTTGATGGCGTGTGGCCGTACAAAATCAGCCTGGTGCTTCTGCCCATCCCGATCTGAACACACGGAAGATGCTCTTTCAAGAAAGAAGAGGTGTAAAGTTTCGCTTTGAGCAGAACTGGCTCTTTCCAGGGAAAGGGCTGGTTGGGATTAACACCTGGAGGGAGAGGAGGGACAGGGAACACAGCTGGAAAGGAGCGTTTGGGTTGCGCTGACCGTGCTGCTCTCCCGGCAGTTCCTTCACGCCGGTGATGCTCTCGCTCTCTGGGTCGTGCCTCTGAACACGGGGGTCGCAGCAGACTCTCCCTGCAGACTCATCCCAAGGTGGCAGCGGCCTGAAATAACCCCCAAAAAGCCGGCTTTCCAGGGCAGCAGCTTCTGCCCAACGAGGAGCCGCCGCTTCGGTGAAACTCCTGTGGGCTTCCAAGAAAAAGCTCCTGTGGATGTGGCACAGCACGAATCCTGCAAAGATTCTGGCGTCGCCCAGAACAAAAGCATCTTTTTTACTGTACGCAAGAAGCACACGCCCCCAGACATTTGTTACGAATTTGATTTTTATACAAGTTACGTTTATAAAAAAATAACTTTGGCTAACTAACTTTCTGAGCGGTGAAATGATAAAATTAAGAGCAGCTTTGTGTGTTCCAAGCGTGCGGCACGGCTGATGAAGCGCGCTCCGAAAGGTACATAATGCTATTTAAAGCAGTGCTGACATCACAAGCGCACCTTCGGTCTGAACTATCTAATTTTTCAAATTGAAGGGGGTCTGGTGTTTTACAGAAAGCCAGAGGTTCCCCCCCAAAAGGGGGCAGAGCTCTACAGATTTTGGCACACGGGGGAATGCTGACCCCTCAGTCTGAGACCAAGTGACACGAGAATGCAGCGATCGTGCTTCAGCATTTGCCCAGAACAAAATCAGAAAAGGCACTACTTTTCCTTCCCTTTTTACATTTTTTTTTTCATTTTTTTTTTCTTCATTCCACCTGTAGAATATCTGGGAGATGTGTTTTGTTGGGTTTTTTTGCAGGATGGGTTAAAAGGAGGGAGTTTTGGTCAGCCAGCGCAGGGCGGTGCTCCGTGGTGAGGAGGAAGCGGTGAGGAAGGTAAGCGGAAGGATTGCTTCTCTTCCCCGGGATTTTTGAGCAGAAAGCCTGGGATTTTGGCTTTGGCAGGTTTGCTGACGGGTAAGGGGACGGCGTGAGCTCAGCAGCAGCTGGGACAGAAATTTTGGGAGAGGAGCTGAAGTGAACAGTAATGCTCTACCCCCGCACTGCCAGCTTTATTTGCCCCAAAAAAAGAGAAGAAAATACAAAGTAAAAATACAAAGATAAAACCATGCCAGCACAAAACACCTCCAAACTACTTGTACAAAGTACGAGAACCTTTATTATTAAATACTCAGGTTTCCCAAACCTGGTGACACAGAGTGAACAAAAGGGTAAGCGATTTTTATGTGTTTTTCTTACAGTGGCTCTTTGTTGAGGTTCATTTTTGATTGCAAAGACCTAAGATACCGTGATTTAGAAACCCCCCACTCCAAAAATACATAATGTGACACTTCAGAGACCTTTTTTGGGGGGCCTTTCAGGCATATTTTGTTTCAGAAACTAAGCAGAGTGTCTTGGTTACAGCATCTCCGGTCAGCGCTCTAAAATCCTTACTCCAGGAGAGCAGGAAGGTGGGGTTTCTTTCCCCACAATGTTTTCTGTGAACCTGAGACTGTCTGGAATTTGGTTTTTTTCTGCTGTTCAGGCCTGTTTTCCAGCACCGCCACGTGGTGGCAGAGCGGCAGAAGGGGACCCGGGTCACTGCCTGGCTTTTGCTGACCCAAACCGTAACGCACTGAGATTTTTAGAAGAAAGAACGGGGGGGGGAAAACTAAAAAAATCAAGTGAGTGGCATTGGAGCCGTGATTGCGTGTCGTATCGAGCTGTAGCTCCAGTCTTAGTGCTGCAGAGAGGATATTTGTGAATATATAAAATAAAAAGGAAGGGTTTTGTGAAGACAAAGGAGTTAATTTTGCTCAACAAAAGCAGGCTAGAGAGAACAAATAAACCCAAATGCAGTTTTTTTGATCATGCAGAATTGAATTTTACTCGCTTTTCTGACTACTGGTAAGGGAAAAAAAAAAAAAAGGAATCCAGCTCATAACAGACTTCACTCCGAGCTGGATTTATAACAAGAGAAGCGTGATCTGTCTTTAGGCAACACCTACAGCGGCGCCGATGGTTGGGGACAGGCGGCAGAGGGAAGTGGGCTCCTACAGTCGCTCTGCGCGGTGCTCCGGGGGTCGCTTCGTGCTGGGGGGTGGGGGCAGGTTCTGGTGGCTGCATTCACAAACACCCTCCTCTGCTTGGGTTTTGAATATCCCAGAAAAGCTTCAAGTGGGACAGGAGTTCCCAAATCTACCTTGTTTTTTACACTTGCAGCTTTAGAAACCTCCCACCCGGAGCTGCTGGGGGGGGAGCTGAGTCAGGGAGGGGGCGCAGAGTGTCCTGCACCAATTCAGCGGCGGCGGCTCAGGGTTGTTTTCAGCAAGAGCTGAAGAGTTTTCAGCTCCTGGAGTAAATAATCTAAATTACTGCAAGTTTTGCGCTGGCATCACGCTAACGGTGGCCTCTGGAGCTTGTCCTATTCACGTATAAGGAAAAATATTTGCTGTAAGTTGGTTTGGTTTATTTTTTTTCTGTGATGAGCTGCTTGTGCTTGACCTACTAGAAAGCAGGAATTGAGTTTTTGGAAATGACTCTGTCGCAGCAGCAGTGACCCTCTGTTTGGAAAAGAGAGGACCTTGGGTTTGGGGGCAGAGTGCTCGGCGGAGCAGCTACGAGCTGCTGTCTCAATACCTTGAAAAGGAAACTGGTGATTTTTTACCAGGCTGAGGATACTGACTTACATTCTATAAAAAAAAAACCAGTAAGACCCCAGTTCAGGCAGACTGGTGTGAGCAGAAAGTCTGAACTGATTTGTGTGATGGGTTGAGTTAAAGCCCCTCTGCGAAAGGCAGATGAGAGAGACAGAGGGGAGACCCCCCTGAAGTTGGTGGGTGAAGAGAGAGAGCAGGAAGAGCAGAAGCAGGTTCAAGGTTTGCCCATGCAAGACCAGAAATGCCAAACCGAAAGGGATGCGCCACGGGCTGCTGGAGAACCAGCTCTTCACAGCCCACCACGGGCTGTGTCTCCACCCCAGCACACACCTGGGGCTTGAGACCTGGGTGTCACTTGCTCAACCAGCCAGTCCTCGAGTCCTTCATTGAACTCCCTCCTTGTCTGGAAAAGAAATCATGCGTTATGGGCTTATACATCCTTTCTGGAAGAGGACGTTGCTCTGAACTCCCATCAGGAGGAGGAGATGTAATATGCAGAGAGGCTGTAGAATCACTGACTATGGGAGATCTTTCAAAACTCAGCTGGATGAGGTCCTGAGAAACTTGCTCTGACTTTGAAGGGGAGTGAGGAGGTGGACCAGAGCCCTGCAGAGGTCCCTTCCCACCTGGATTATTACATTACTCCGTACAGCGCTCAGCTTCCTTTCCTGAAGGTGCCAGGGCTATCCCAGGTTAAAACCTTAAAAGAGACAATCACTAAGTCATTCTGGAAGGAGACTTTACATCATAACTGGCAAACTGGACATTCCAGTACTGCTGCTCGTGGAGTTTAAGCTGAAGTAATGTGAAGGTTCAGTTTCAGCCTAGAATGGGGTCAGGTTCTTCTTGTTCCTTTGAGAATCTTTGTCTCTGGGGAGATGGGAAGTTTTATCAAACCAGGAGACCGCTCTGGACCTAGATGGTGAATAGAAGAGATGAACTGAACTGCTTCGCCCAGGTTCTTTCAGGTGAGATGTGGACGGAGCTGGTTACAGTTACTGGTTCATCCCATGTTCGTTTCTGCAATCATTTCCTAGTTTCTTCTGCATTCGGGCCTGTGTGGAATCCTCCCCAGCAAAGCTTTTCCCCTCAGGGTGGTTACAGTGATGATGGAGATGCAATTCAAACAAACACCCTGGTGTTGAGCAGAGCTGCTCCTGTGTGCCTGCTGCACCCACACAGGCTTATCTGTTTGGTCTGAGTGCTCCCTGCTTCCATCATCTCTTATGGTGGAGTGGGAGTTACCTCGAGTGTCTTTGCTAAGAACCTGGCCATCCAGACGTTTCCCAAATATCAAATCTGGGATCCTGGGGTGTGTTTATGCATCTGGATAAAACAGCAGCTTTATTCAAGAGAAAGAGAATAGATGTCCAAGCCCCGCATCGCTGAAAACTTCTTCTCTTTCAGATTTTGATCCTGAGGAGAGAGTCCCTAACCTCAGGATGGCAGCAGCGTGTCCCACCTGGGCAGCAGGAGGCAGGCGTTAGGCTTCACAGGCTCCTGGAAAAGCTGAAGCTGCATTGTTGTAGCCAGCTAATTGCTTCTTTGGTTATTAACGCTTAGTGGTTATCATCTAGGGACAAATGCTCCATTGTGCCAGCATCTCCAGGCACAAAATGCAGAGCAGGAGGTGCCTGCCTGGAGATCTGATCCTGGCACTGGGCTATTCTGGCAGGGATTCTCACAGGGATGTCCCGAGGAGGCAGGGTTTGACGCTCTCATAGCGAGGCAAGAGGACACGCAGTCTATACGTACCAACCAAGCCAGGCTGGACGGGACTCTGAGGAACCTGGTCTCGTGGGAGGTGTCCCTGGGATGATCTTTAAGGTCCCTTCCAACCCGAACCGTTCTATGACATTTGGGCACAATTATGCTGGTTGAAATAAAATACGACACCTGAAACCTGTCCCAAGCTGGAGAAGGTAAGCACCAGATCTGTTTGTGAATCTTTGATGGCTAAAATTGAGGATGGGTAAGAATATGTGCTCATCACCTCTGGGCTGAATCACAGGCAGCTACTCGGGGAGGAGGAACAGCTCCAGCAGCAGAGCACGTGCTATGACTAGAGACATCAGGTGTCATTCTATGGGGAAAGTCAGTTTAATTTTGCACTTAAAGGAAGAACTCATTAGTTAGTGCTTCCTCTCTGAGATTTGGTGGGTGGGAAAATTAATTTTTTACAACATTACTAATTCCTTTACCAGTTAAAGGATCCCTCCAGTAACGGAAATTTAGCAGCATAGGTTTGGGTTGGGGTTTTTTCTTCATTATCTCAGCTTAGTCTCTTGGAGAAGGCTAGAGGTCAGCAATACCAGAGAGGGGAAGAACACGGGGAACAGACAAAACTGATGCACACAAGACACAGCAGTTCCAACCCACCAGCTGAACAGCATATATGTTTGGGGCTTTTTTGCAAATATGCTAGAACATACTTTACAGAGACAAAACGCTAGCCTGAGGAAGATCTTATGCACAGGAGAATATGTAGAAATGTTAACTATATCTCAAATCCTTAGAGAAACATTACATCGTGTAGTGCTTTAACTATCCACAGATTCAGACAAGTAAAATATGTCCAGTATCAACTGTAAGAGCTTGTGGTATAAAGTGCAAAAGGGGACTTGGTCTCCAGGGCACTAAGAAAAACAGGAGGACTTCCTTGTGACTTGCCTTTCAAAAGATTTCTAGATATACATTTAAATTAAGTTAATTTGGCAGTTCTTTTGTCACTCCTGGTGTAGAGTCAAGGGGACAGAACAGCACAGGACTGAACCGAGTGGGAAACGACCGACCACTGGAGGTGTTGCATGCAGTTGCTGCAGTTAATCATTAGATGCTGGCATTTATTGCACATCTGGGGACATAACAGAATTTATATATAAACGAAACAAGGTGCAATCACCACTTTTAATGAGCGTGCACGATAACACATTGTAAAAAGCCTTTTTATAGAAATTACCTTATTGCAATTACACAGGAAGAGAGAAAAAAAGGGTTCTCAAGTTACAGTGTACAAAATAAAGCCCATTGCTCCAATGACGGATTTCAGAAAAATCCCTAAGTGTCTTGGGACTGAATGCTATCCAGTTTGAAAGATATCGATTAAATGTCTTCCATTTCTCTATGCCGAGAGATCGGAGAGAACTAGTTTATCTGCCTTGTCTCAGTTTCAGAGGGAGATAAGACTTCATCTGTGTCATAGTCTTCTTCAAACGATCTGCAAAGATAAAAGGTATGTCTTTAAAAGCCATATTTTGGCGAGAGCTTTTTCAGGTATGTTATTTCAGTGACTACGAAAGCAGCTAAAACACAGTCGCATGCAAGATGTTAACCTCGAGGAAGATACTTATAAGGCACTGAAAACAGTTACTGCAGTAACTGTTGTTCCGACAGCCGATGTGACTTTGTGCTCCCATCCATCCTCATCTGTAAGTTCTGAAGCAACTTCTCATTGGTGTTCAGCGTTATAAAATCTGAATCCAGTTCCGGTAACAATTGTCAGTAGCTCACAGTAACCTTAACACTTCAGTGTTAGAAATAAAGTCGTCCAGCCCTAGAGGAGATTTGGCTTGTTCAGACTTGCTTGGGAACACCTGGTTTCCAAAGCATCTTCTGGATCAGGGCATGTTTTGACACCCAGAGCAGAACAATTGTGGCCATGCTGTCATGTTCCTCTCTCACTTGGTTTGAAGTTTAATACCCAGGTCTTAGCATTTATGGCCTGGGGCTGTTTGGCTGCGATTTCTCAGCTCCAGCCAGTTGCACTGTTTGGGCTGGTTGGGTTCTGTGCTCTGCAAGCAGAGGCTATCGCTTTGGGGCTCTCATCCTGTTCCCGTTCCTCAGAAATGATCTTTTTAAGATGTTTTCCCTCCAGTCTCAGCACACTACAGGGCTAAGGGCTCCCAAGAAATTAAAATTCTTCTTTTTGTTCTGAAAGCAACGCTGCTTGCAAAGGAAACGCTGCAGCAGGTGTTCCAATGGCAAGCACAGGAGTGAACTCTGGTTTGTCCACTGGTAAACCCTGCTGCAAAAAGCTCCTTTGATACCCTACCACGGATGGTACCAAGAAAGAATTGTCTACCGCTTCTGGTGCTGGTTTTCCCTTTACTAACCCATAGGCAGGCACAGCCGGTCCTTGGGAGGCTGTCAGTATGGGTGTCCTCCTGTTGGGGGGGATTCTATGCTATGAGAAGAAGAGACAAACAGCAGAGAGATCTTCCTGGCCATTGTCACCGTCTCTTCCAGAAAGGAAAGCACCTGCTGAGTAATTCTGCCACCTTTTGGATCCTTGCGTAAGCAGGAGAAGGGAAACGATGGTCTGGATCCTACACCCGTAACTGTTCTGATAATACGCAAGCAAGGATGCCCAAAAGTAGACAACATGCACACTTTTGGCTTAAGCGGTGCCTGTGGGGAGTCCACAAGGCTCTGCCCCCCCCGGCCTTCCCCACCCGGGAAGGGACTGGCCACCTTTGGATGTGCCTCAGTTTCCCCAGAGTCTCCTTGGTTTAAGATGATGCAGCTGAGGAAAACTTTTTAGTTCTATCTGAATGCTCTTCTTAGGGATGGTCCTTTTGTGTCCCCTTCTCCTTCAGTTTTACTAATTTCTGGTAGGCAATTTCTTTTTTTCCCCTATACATGGAACAAGACCTCTTTCCTGGATTGTTTATCTTCCACACACAACAGCACTTGGAACTCCATTAGAATTCTTTTTTCTAGAGCCTTTTGCTTCTGGCCTACACCTTCTCAAGTCTTCTACAAAAGGGGCTTCCCATTGTCTTTTCCCATGTGAGTTACTTCTCCGCTTTTTTGCTCCTTCAGCTGACTTGAGGGAGACAAGAAAAATGGTCTAAGCTGCCTAAACCAACATGTGATCCTGTATCTGTCCCACCTCCGGGCAGGATTGCTCTGCGTTGTGCCCTCACTCCTTGTTGCTCAGGTGAAGGGGATTCTTTCCCATCAGCAGCTGATAAAAGATGGCCTCTTCCTCCTTAATTTCCCTTCCTAAGGAGAAAGATCTCTTTCTATGAAGGCAACTGTGGCTTCCATGTACACCAGGTGGCTGAAACTGGTTTCTGGAACAGTGAACAAAGCGGTGCCCACCCCTGGCTGGCAGGTCATAGCCTGGACTGCGAGAAAGGATTTCTGCAAAATCAATGTTCTATCTGCATTAAGAGCTTGCGTTGGTCAGATTCAACTACTGGTTCTGCCTTCAAACAACAACAGGAGTAAAAAATCACCAGGGAAGAGGCTCTTTGTTGAATCTCATACACACGTGTGCGAAGCAGAGCGTGGCTGAGAAACAGTCTGATCAGCTTAAGCTTCCAGTGAAACGCGGCGCTTCGTTGCTGTCTCGAGCAAGACACCACCTTTCTTACACCTTCTTTTTGGTGACTGTAGCTCTCAAGAGAGTCACAGCATCCTTGAAGTGGATACTCTTGAGTATCCACCAGGTCTTGATGAGGTTCCTCTTCCAGGAGCAGTGCTCTCTCAGGAGCCAGACAGACACTGGCTGGTTTCAGAAACCTTCCAGAGAAGCCACGGACAGGGCAAAGTCACCAGTGTGGTACACACTTACTAATTCATCTGGGATTGATTGTTCGGTGATGGGTATTTTCAAACGTATTAATAAGACAAATACCAGATTTCAGACTCTGCCAGCTAACAGCCAAAAACCTTCCAGTCTCTCACAGAGCTCAGAAACTGTCTTGGTTTTGTCCCCACTCCCTGTTTCTGTCATCCTCAAAGGACAGCAGAAATAATGTATGTGCAAAAACTCAATGCCTGTTTCTGGCAAATTTGTCTGGGCATCCAGCTCTTTGTTTTTCTTTTTCCTTTCCTTTTTTCCTGCGTGGTCTGTTGCTATGCTCCACAAATGAGATCTAATCCTGCTGCCATGGCTACAGAGCTTTTCAGGGGCTCTTAAAAGCAAGCAGCAAGGTTGCTGACATGCTCTTTAGAGGAAGACACAGAGCTGTTTCAGGCAGGCTTCAGAAATCTGACATCACCTGCCACTTCTCCTCTGGTTTTGGTGAGTTTGGGGATTCACGGTCCCGCAAAGCTTTCATGGGAGACTCCTATTTCTTTGCCATGCTGAGGACACAGGTGTTGCAAAGCAGCTGTGGAGAATACAGCAATTTTATCTTCCATCCGGAGTTACCTCATCTTCCATTGTGAAGGCCACAAAAAGGCAAGGCAGCTCAAAGGAGATGAGGGAACAGCCCATAGCTGTTTGGATGCACATCACAGGCAGAGAAGGAACCAGGGCTCTCAATAGCTTTGCAAATCTCTGCGGCTAATTAGTAGGTGCTACTGTTATCTCAAGCAGTTTCCAGTGTGGGAAGTTCTAAAAATTATGCAATCTCTGACTTTAATGGCTCTACAAATCCTGTTCAGGAAGGGATGAAATCCTGAATCACGCAAGATTAAGATGGGATAAGCATTCTTTGGATGTTTGTTATATTAACCTCGAGACTTCCAAAGAAATATTCTCAAGAAGATACTAACAGAGACACAAACTTAAAAGGTAATTATACTGAGTCTCTATTAGGAGCCTCTGCACACAGAGAGGTTCAGGAGCGACTCTCTGCCTAAATTCACTGACTCTAAGGACAGTTAGAGTTTCTGTCCGTAATTTTAGAGAAGGCTACAAAAATGAGTGTAAGTATTGCAGAAACCAACTGTGTTTTAAAGAAAAAGTCTCAACAAACTTAGTAAATGAATGAAAACGTTGGAAGACAGCTTATGAAGAGCAGACTAACAGGCATAAAGTTTGGCAGAAAGTAAAATTATTTGACTAAAGAAAGTCCCTGTTAGGTATAATAAACGCAACAGAGGTACAGCTTCTAATCTGTGACAGCGTGACGTGGTCAATACGTGGCCAAGACTAGCAAAAGTCATTCGATCTCCTTTTTTTTTTTTTTGTATGGTCGCCAGAAGAAAAACGCTTTGTGCCTTTTCCCAGCTCCCTCCGTTGCCACGGCGTGCGGAGCTGATCCCGAGGGCTGCCCACAAAGCAGCCCACTGCGCCAAACGCACCGGGGAGCGCCTCTTGGGGAGCGACCGTTTCAGGCTTCGCGTGCTCCAGGGTTGAGTCCGAATGATAAGTCTGCTTAATCCACCACCTCTGCTTACGAGTGGCATCCGCAGGCTCCTGCTAAAGCCCGGCTGGAGCCACGCAGTGTGTGTTCCCAGGGCAGGGCGATGCCCGCGCTTACCCTTCCTGTAACTGTTCGTTCCCAGACTCCTCGGCCACGAGAATCTCGTACTCCTCCGCAGCATATCTGTCCCAGTCAGAGGGTTCCGGGCCATCGTTTTCAACGTCCTGAAGAGAGCAGACAGTCAAGCACACTACGTCTAAACCTCTCTCCAGCTGCTTGGCTAATAGGTCTAAACAAGTGAAACGGCAATTCTAGGAATAGTTCAGCTAGTCAAAAATCGCCTTAACGGAAAGATTCACAATTATCTTAAAATAGTTTAACACCTGCACATAAGTAACTACGAAAAAATACATCCCTTAGTCTATAAAGCTCAGCGTGTGACCTGAGCTGCCAATGAACTGAGCCTGCTTCATTTCAGAAGCGCCAAACATTAATAACCGCACATTTTCTCTGCTCTAGCTCAGCAAGCCCTGCATCTGTGCACTTTGTAATTGGTTAAAGAACTTAGCCATTTAAAATCTTTAATTAGATGTTAATTGTAACTGATCTTTTGAGGAACTCGTCACAGTTTGCTAAGTTTGGGCAAGTTTGAAAGAAGGTTACAGAACAACATCCTTGTAAACACTTGGCCCTCTGCCGTTTACTATAAGATGGAGAAAATAAGTTATTCCCCATGGCCCCACTTGACTGCTCTTATGATGATCCAGTTTAAACAAACAAACAAAAAATAGGGTGGTTCTGGCTCGGGATATATTTAAGCCTTGAATCAAAGAACCACAAGGTTCCTCGTACAGGTTATGTGGGAACACAGCTGGGAAGGAACCAGAGTTGGTTTTGGCATCCCCTCCACTTCACTGTATTTGACCAGATAAGAGGCTTCTGGGAGAGAGTCTTTAAGCTGCAGTCACATCTGGTTTCACTGGATATGCAAGGGGAGCCAAAGGTGAGGGACTTTATACCACCAGCTGACAAAACTCAAGTTTCTGAACATCCCACAGTTAGCGGGGAGCAAAAACTGTAAAATACAAAAGCCACAGTCTCCCCCTGCATTTTCTCTGCTGGGGAAGAGAGGATGATGAGTGACAGTGCAGCCAGGCTGACAACCAGGCACAATCTGCAACATCCAAACCTTCCATCTAGTCTTCCAAGCGTGGCCAGATCACGGAGCTGGCACCTCATCTGCCTCGGCCCCTGTGTTGTGAAGAAGGTCTGTCTCTTTGGCTCTGTTTAGGCTATGGGAAAATTGCTGGTGCTGTTTTAAGGCTCAGACTCCAACCTGAACGTGTAATAAATCTTCACGTGTAGCCTACTTATTTATGACTGCAGCTGTGCAGGGGATGGGGAGAGTGATGTGATGGCAAGTTCTGAATCTCACAGCTACTTTCTAAACGGAGGGAACCAGGTTCCCTTCTGGTGCAGTCGAGCTCCCCTCTTTCAGCCCACTGAATCAGTGCTCTGCTCACTCTCTCTAGAATCACACACTGCTCTGCCAGTGCTGGTGTAGCGGGATCAGTGATGGCAACCGAGTCATAGAACAGCAGTACAACTTGCGTTGGAAGAGACCCAGGAGGTCTCTAGTCCCATCCTCTGCTCAAACTGGGGTTTGCTATGAAGTCAGGTTTGCTCAAGGCTTTGTCCGGTCACATCTTGAAACCCTCCAAGAACACAAGCTGCATAAGCTCTCTAGGCAACCTGTTCTGCTGTTTGACTGTCCTGCTTGTGAAAAAAGCTTTCTTATATTCAGTTGGATTTTCCCTACATCCAGTCGCATTCCAAAGATGGGTTTGAAAAGGCCTGTATTTGGAAATAAAGGTGATTTATACCTTTTGCACTGCAAAGGGATCCCTCTGTTCATTGTCCAGGTATTTCTCTAAATTGAAGAAGGTGTTGTAGAATACATGAGCCATTCTGCACCTCTTCAGGTCTCGCAGAGTTACTCTTCCTACAGAAAAAACACCCACATTATTGTGCTACTGAGTTCTTACTTTGTGAGAGACTGGACCTGTTCCTTGTCAGTCTTACCAAAGTTATAATTAAAACATTGGCATGCTACAACATTGCAAAATTTCTTCCCAAGTCAGTCAAGGATTTTAACATTATTCAATAAATAGGTATGTTTATTAAGCTTAAATCTTTCATACATATGGAGGTCTTTCACATTTATGTGAAAGAATGTGAATGGGGATGGTCTGGTTTCATAATCTAAGGCTGTCAGCACATCTCACAGCTGGAATATACAAGACTTGTTCCAGTTCCAAAAAGTTAATTCACAAAGTCTCTTGTTTTAGTATTTCAAACCTCCTGATGCATAATACTATGGCATAATCGCCACTGTTCAGACTTCGACCTTGTACAGTAATTTCAACCCTGTGATTGGGCTATAGATGGGTTTCACAGTGACAGTACCTTCTCAATCCACCATAGATAAAAGAGGATGGAAACTCCCGCTAAACAGGACTTACCTTCCCTCTCTGGCTTAACGAGATCCAGCATCTGACACAGCAAGTCATGGAAGGGCAGTGGTTCTATGCCCATCACTTCCATCCGCTCACATTGCTCCTCATAAAAGTACTCCAGTTCATACATGGAGAGCACTCCATCCCCGTCCAGGTCCATGCACCGAAACCAGTACTCAATGCTAGGAAAAGGAGCCAGGACTAGTGAAAGCACCGCACTGCACTAGGAAATCCATACAGCAGAGACCACAGCAATGCAGATTCCCCTTCCCCCACCCCCTAATGCTCCTCTGCCCAAAGGCTGGCATAAAACCAGGGATGAAAATACCTTTTGGGAGGGATCAGGGCCAACACTCAAGAGTGTCTCCTGTTAGTCTCCTAGGTGGCTTGTGAGCACAGCCATGCTCATGACCTGTTTCACCTGGTAGCTGTAGGAAGTGTCCACTGTGCTGCAGCTCAACTGGCTCACGTAGGTTAGGGTGTCCCTCTCCGATTCAGCAGCCAAAGTTGGCCAGATAGAACCAACTCTGAGCCCAGGACACTGGCCACCCCTGAGCGACACCAGTGAGTGATGAGGCAGGCACGGTACGCACTTATTTCCTCTACTCCTTTAGACAGAAGGCAATGCTTCTCAGGCAGCTGGACTCTACATCCTCCCTTCTAACCCTGCATTTATGAACTCTTCTTCTCATTTTTCCTCATCGGATTTGTTGTCCTAATAATCACAGGCAGATCTAGTTCAGCTCTGCATGCTGGATGTACTCTCCCATGGGATGTACAAACCAGGCACACGGGCAGGTTTTACAAAGCAACGCAGTGAAGTTTCCCTTCTTATAGAATCATAGAATTGTCCAGGCTGGAAGGGACCTCCAAAGGTCATCTAGTTCGACCCTCCCCGCAGTCAGCAGGGACACCCCCAACTAGACCAGGTTGCCCAGGGCCTCATTGAGCCTCACCTTGAATATCTCCAGGGATGGGGCCTCAACCACCTCCCTGGGCAACCTGTCCCAGTGCTCCACCACCCTCACAGTAAAGAACTTTCTCCTAATCTCCAATCTAAATCTGCTCCCCTCCAGCTTAAAGCCATTCTTATGCACCTACCACATGCATGGAGGGAACATGCCTATCAACCGCAAACATCTCATGGGTCTGTCCTCAGAGCCAGAGCTTCATAACATGGGGTAACCAAAGGGATTGATGACTACTAAGACATTTAACATTATAAGAAAACTCTGCTCCTACACAATTTCTCCTCAAAAAAGGCAAATGATTTGACCAAACATAGACAGTAAGTTGCTTTCTTCCTAATAATCACTGGAATGCAAATTGCCGCCTCTTATAGAAAGTGGCAGGACACAGAAGTTTCTATAATCTTATCTGCTCATCTTAATACTTTTACTAAGACACAGAAATCACTCAGACCTTGTAGCACTCCTTTTGTCTTCCTCCGAAATCAGGAGCCACACAAAATCAGCATAACTCATGCGGCCTTCCTTTTGAACTTCATTGCCTCTGGAAGACACACGATAAAAAAAAACAAAAACAAAAATAAAAATAATCACCAGGTTCCTAAATACTCAGAACGTCATCAAAGGTATTTTGCAAAAGCCCCAGATCGTCGGTGAAAGAAAATGGGGCATCGTCACCCAGTTAGACCGTACTCCCCACACTCTGCAGCACCAGTCCTTGCGTGCTTCCCCCCAGGCACAGTGTTTGCCGCTTTGCTGTCGCTGCAGGGCTGAGGCTCATCTACCACATCCCCTCCCACAAGTGCTGGGCTGTTTTACTTTTTGGATGCTTTAAAGCAGTGCTCTTCAGCTATCCCTGTGCCTCTGTGGGGCACAAACACATAGTGCTCGCATCTTCCCTCCGGCTATGCCCAGCTTCTTCTACAATGAGGTCTACAGGTGGTCAGCTATGGGACTTTTTAATTTGTTTTCTTAAGATACTCAGAAATCTCACTACATTTTCAGGCAGCTCCAACTGAAGCACAATGTTGGAAACCATTCTGATCGGTGGGGATTTTTGAGAGTATCTTGCATTTCTAATCAGCCTGACAGAAATTCCTTTCACTTCTATCCCCAAGCAGTATGCTATTCCTCACCTCACCACAGCGCCGCTGAATATTCGCTCAATAATCCTGTTTGATAAAGCTGGAAACAAAGAAAACACAGAGAAAATGAAACTACAGGTGACAGGAATAACTACAAACAATTGCTTATGCTGAATACACACAAAGCCATTTCCCATTGCTGAAAGAATGCTCTGTCCACATTGTCTAACCACTTTACGGGTCTCTGTTTAGCAGCATTTTGTAAAAAAACAAGGATGATTCTCCCAGTGTGTCTGCTTTTGTATCCTCCCAAACACCATATTTCCCCACAAATATGGCAACTGTGTGTTATCTGATTCTCAGACATGGGCAGCGTTACACTTTGCTGCAGAAGGATTTGTCACATAAGCAAACCTTGGTGATAGAAGGAGACTATTTCAACGTGTACTGCAAAAGAAGTTCAGCTATCAAGCAAAACTCACATCAAATCCCTACAAAACACTTCTCAGCAGAGCACAAGCCGTGGCAATCCTGCTGCAGGGAAGGACAAGCATCGTTTTAGGGGAGTGGGAGGGCTTTGCCAGCCAGGAAATTGTGGGATAGATTGTTATGGCAGAGACACACCAGCCAAGCAGCAGGTATCAGTCCTTTAGACCCCCACCGTAGCTCCTTCTACGCATTCTCCATCACTTCTGCAGTCCTGGCACACTTCTGACACACCAGCCAGGCAGACCCAACCTGCACCACCCCTCAAAATCCATCGCTGCTCCCCTTCACCCTTTCTGGGTGCTCCCCAGCATCCAGTGCAACAAGTACTCCATCCCCGCACTCTAATCTCCCAGCAGGGACTAAATGTCCCATACCACCTCTCCCAAGTCAGGCACTCCTCCATCCTCATCCCACCCAGCCCTCCTGACCTCTGTGACTGTCACACTCACCCAGAACCCCCACAGGTTTCCCATAAACACCCGCACTCCAAACATGTGGGCCACCACACCACTGGCAACCACACACATACCTACAGCATTGTCACCCCTTTCTTTCTTTCTTACTTCAGCCCTCCAGGATCTTGGCTCCTACAAAATGTTGTCCCCATCCCCAGAGCTCCAGCAATGCCTGACAACTTGTCACACCTCCAGGTCCCTGTAGCCCTGCACACTACAACACCTTACCGCACACTGCACCTTTCCTGCCACCTCCAGTGGCACGTTGTGTCCAAACATCCCATTTCCCCAAATCCGATTCTCTGTCCCTGTCCTACTTTCCCAAAAAGTGCAGCGACCGCATGGGAGAATCCAAGAAGGCTTTGTCTTCAGGATTAAACATGCTCCTCAATAGCTCAAGCTCTTGTCCAAGACATCACACCATGAGTCCTAACAGGTAAGCACGGGGGCATATCATGCTCTTGGAACACAGATAATCCTAAAAACAGTTGACCGAGTGCCTCCATCAGGCACAACACGTACAGAAACTTGGATTTTTTAGCCCTTTGTGGATTTGTATTCCATTAACTCATCCATGGCCCTCGAGCCTTCGAAAACTCATAGCATCTGCTCAACTTGTGGGAAGGAGTTCCACGCTGAACTCCAGAGATACTCTCCAGAGGACATCTGCAAGCTGAAGTTCACCAAGCTCCACTGAACTATGGAATTTCTCTCACGCTTAACGAGATTGAATTTCAGCAATCTTTGAAGTTCACATGGGCTTGTGCTTCTTGTCCCTACTTCCAAGTTCCTGCAAAACCCTTAGTAAATTATAGGCAAGTTTCAAGACATTATTTTAGCTTGTCCTTCTGGCAGTGACCCACACGTGAACAGAAGCTCCCTCTCCAGCTACTCATGCAGTGCATACTGCATTTCTCTGTGTCTACGCCCCTACAACTGGCTCTGTAAATCAGCATTTGTGTAACAGATGGATGGCTCTGTTAAATTTGTTTTTGAGGCACCAAATTAACCAAATTAAGCTAGGCTTTACTCTTCAGTGGGAACTTTCTATTTACAGCAATCCCCTTTGTCCCACCACAGCTTCAGGCAGCATACCTTGATCACTGTACCTAGCCAGATCCTTCTGGCTGATGTAAAGATCATGGTCAGTGTCCAGCTCCCAGAATTTACAGTATATAACATAGAAGTGCTCGTAGGAGAAATAATCTGTGATCTGATTTATGTCATCCTCTTCTTCCAAGAGAGCAAGAGTCTGAAAGAGTACAAATAAAGCAGGAAGTTAAACCTAGACAAAGAGGCAGTTCAGCAGCTGAAGTCCTCCAGCCTCTGTGGAAGTTGGGTGAATATGGCTCTGAGAGCTAATCCAAAATGCAGCTTTTCTCCCCAGTAGGAGATTTTGTTGCTGCACTCCTTAGCAGGCACTTAAAGGGCATCTGGCTTGGCTATCCTGGTTAGCATATGTAAGCACACTGTTCCTGCAACTCCTGTGAACAATCGCTGATAATTTTCAGCTATAGTGAAGAGCAAGGCAGAGAAACAAGAACACAATTGCTGCCTCAGCTGGGATCCATTATTTGTGAAACCTTTCTGACCTGCACCAGAGACTCTTAGAGCCATTTACAACAGCAAGTCCACAATTCTCCACAAGAACTGAGGTATATCTTCACAAATCACACAGCCTTGCCTGGCTCCCAAAGGGAAAAATCAAGTCCTGCTCCAGACTCATGCCTGGACTGAGGAAGGAGGGATGGATCCCAAGCAGATCAAACCAATCACACTGATTTTCCTGAGCTGTCACTGACAGGAATTAGTCCGGTTTAACTGGGAGGCTTAGACACATTTCCAACCATGACAGCTGTTAACATCTTGTTAGAAAACATTTAGTGACAACGTCCTTGTTTCGTTCCCACTTCACACCTACCTCCATCCTTCCCACAGACAGAAGGGTACTGCGTGTTTACCAGGGCCACCTCCCTGCTTGCCTTTCTCCTCCTGCTGCGGCCACAGGACACCAGACAGCCTTTCCAGAACCAATAAATTACGGCTGCAGGAATGTGAAAAAGCTAACAGGCTCAAGTGAGGTCTGTCCTCCCCTGTCCTCAGCCTCTCAGAAGGGAGGAGGTGACACACCGCCTCAGAGTGATCCCAGGGAGCTGTGTCTCTAAGCAGGCAGGCTTAGGGGCCCTTCTATCCACAACCATAAAACCAGATGCTGTGCTACACATAGGCACTGATAGTTCAACACCAACTTTGTCATCTCCACATCTAAGGAGCCCAACTGACTCTCAACAGAACTCTCACATCCTGCTACCCACCAGGTTGTCACGTTTCAAGCGGGAACAACAGGATGGCACTGCCAGACCCGCACTGTTCTCACTTGCTGACACTCAAGTCTAAAAACCTCTGACCAGTCACTCACTGGCCCCTTCAGACTCTTTGTGGGTCTTTCCATTTCTTTACAGATGATAATCACTTGGGGAGGTCTTTCACTAACAGATTATTTTTTTTCTTTTATAGTTCATGCCAAAATATGCCATTTACACACACAGCAAAGAGCTGCCCAAGTGAAATTACGGTCCCAGAGCTGAACTTCCCTGCTGCAGGAGATGAAAGGCAGAGTAGATGTGCAAGGAGAAAAAGGGGAAGTGCGAATAAAGGGAGAAAATGAGTGAATAAAGATGCAGGATAAATTGGGAGGATTTGTTTACAACATAGGTTTGGGAGGAACTGGGATCAGAGGGCGTGGACCAGCATGAGACAATCCAAGGGAGCACTGATTTTTTCATTAGCAGATGTGATGAGAGGGGCAGAAAATGTCTGAAAGGGCAAGGAGCACGAACTCATGCTTGAGGCTTTTGAGGAAGACAGCACACTACATCTGGAAGGGAGAACAGGATGCAGTAGAGAAGTCTCACTGCTTTAGCCGAGTCCTTAACCTTTCAGCCTAAAGACTTTGGGGCTTTTTAGGTCGAGCTGGAGTTGAGCAGCCAAAGACAATTTTAACCTGGTGCTCTTTGGGCGAAATACACAGAGAACGGAGATCCAAATCCTGAAACCATCAGGATATATTGCAGGGATTGTAACAAGATCCATTACTCTTTCGAAAAAAGCCTACTGCAGAAGTGGAAATTGTCTCCTGAGCTGCAGGGTCTCGCAATTGCCCAGCACGGCACGCCTGACCAACTGTCAGTGGGCTGGTTGCCGGTGGGGAGCCAGGAAATTGGCCATCCTGCCCACCCTGTTGGCAATCCAGCAGCTATTCTTGGCTGCTCGCTGAGCCACATAACATAGGTGCACTGCTGTGTCTTGCTTCCCCTTCCTCTTTAGCCAGACCAGGAGCCAAGAGCCACTCTGCCCGATGCACTGCACAGTCGCCCCTCGAGCCACGGTCAGTCCCTGGTCTTCTCTCATCCCAACTCAAGACACATCTCCCCCACCAGCTCCGTCTCTCTCCTGGCACTGAGCACTCCGCCTCCCTCGCTATACGGCACACAGCTCCAGGAACAAAGGCGTGATGCATTCCGTGTCTCCAACATACTTGCAAGAAGTTGCTTTTCCTCAGCTCTGTTAACGTGATCTTCCCCGACCAGGATCGATTGACTGTGTAGAATATTCTCTGTATAACCTGCAACACAGGAACAGCGCTCTTGAAATCAACTCCTGAAATGTACCGCTTCGGGAATTTAAATGCAGCAACTTTATTCTGTTTATTCACTCATCCTAAGAGGACGACTCTTTGAAAACTGTTTTGTGATCTTTTTTGTAGATACCACTGTCCTTAACTCACATCGCAATCTGAAAGTAACGTTTTGTTTCTGAAACAGTATTATCCACTTTCACCCTGCAAATATTTTCACTGCTCTCTTAATTCACACCTCTGAGCAGGCAGATGCATTATTTATGTCAGGGAATATGTTCAAAGAGCCGACGAATCACTTTGAAACTGAGTTTTTCAGGTTTTAGGCACTGTAGCTTGGATGGAGCTCAATTGAAATAGTGCTCTGCACCAGAAAAAAAAATAAATCAGGACTTTTGAAGAGGAAACGGGACATGTAAATGAAAGCCCCAATTGATGTCTGGCCTATTGTGTGTGTAACAATGCCTCATCCTCTCGGTGGCTCCACTGAAAGTAAGCAATAGAGATTATCTGCCCGCATTTATCTTGGGTAGGTGCTAACCTCATTTGTCTCCTTTAGGGATCTGCCTCTGGTGAGAGTGAGGAAGCAGCATGGGGGGAACGCAGAGACTCCTGAGAACCCCAGGGAAGCAGCTCCCGGCGCTGAGCACGCTCCCAAGGAGCTACAAAAGCAACCCCTTCCCAGGCCACCGCTTGTCACCTCGGCAAATACCATTCCAAAGCGGGGAAAATGCACACGTGTGATCAAGCATACGCAAGAATAAACTTAACACAATAAACAACAACAAACATCTTCAATGAGAGAAATTAGAAATATAATTAATTTGATTATCAGCACTGAGATCTATGGAATATAATTATCGTTAACCAAACGTCATACACACAAACCTTTGACACCAAGGCTGACATATTATCCTAGAATTTCGATAAATCTTAATAGTGCATGCTATTCCAGCAGGAAAATTAACTTTACACAACAACATGGACATTATAGGGATTAATCCAGTTAAATTAAACAGGATAGGATTGTTTCTTAGCTAGAACTAGCTTCGAGTGGGCAATCGCCAGTTAAGGGCCATGCTTTTGACTCGGTCACACAAGTGCTGGTTCTTGTGCAGAACAAATCTGGAACCAAGTATGATGTCACCGAGTCTGCTTTGGGATACACAGACTAGCGAGACAGAAAATGCTGACGAGCACAAACAATTTTGAGAGCAACAAGAATGATTTGAGGACTCAAAGTGTATTCTGAAGAGAGATAACGAATATATTCAACTTAGCTGAACATGACACCTATCGGTAGCTATCCCGGCCCTTAAAAGCCTACATGGGGACATGTGGGACAGCAAGAGGACTTTTGTCATCTCTCATTAAATATATGAGTAGAAGCTGAAATCAGCCTAATTCAGACAGATAAGAGTGCATTTGTTTCACACTGCCATTGATTAACCACTGGGAGAACTCCCAAAGAAACACCGCAGGCTCTTTACCCAGACTTCAAAGATGGATGTCCTTCTAAGGTTGGGTGTCAATTCCATTATTGAAGGATGGATGTCCTTCTAAGGTTGGGTGTCAATTCCATTAAAAACAAACAAACAAACAAACAAAATCTGTCCTAACACCAGCAATCACTGAGCAATGTTCTATGGCCTATGTAATGCAAGAGGTCAGACTAGTTAACTAGAATGATTTTCTCTGGTCTTAAGCACAACGAAAGAAGCCGTATGTTTGTTTCTTCTTCTTTAACGCCTCTGGCAGCCACTGCCATTCTGGACTATTTTTGGACTTTGTTTGGCCCTTGCTTCCAGATTGCACAACAGCTCAGAGAACTGAAGTGTGTCTCACCTCATACATAACCCATTATCACACCTGTCAACTCTGTAGCAATTCTTAAAGATACAGGGTTTTCACACCATTCCAAGGACTCAACAATCCCAAGAATGGGAAAAAGGACCCCTAACCAGCAATCATCATCTTTTCCTCTGCTTGCAGGGTAATAAAAGACACCAAAATATCCCCTTGTTTGTGATATGTAAGAAACTGTTCCTCTATCAGACCATATTGATATAGATGTTCCATCTGCTCTCTCCTCACCTAGCTGTAAAAATAAGGCATTTGGAGGTAAAATGGGATCTCATTTCATCTCTTTTATGATGTCCAGTCACTCAGTGCAGGCTTTATTATTCAAGTAATGGTCCAGCTCCAACAGATAGTACATAGTGTATATATCAGTATAAAATGTCAATACTTCTCTCTTTGTTTCTCAGGTTGTCAAAACTAAGCTGTCAAAAAACATCCTAGAACATAATTACACAGCCTGAGATGATCTGCAGCATTCAAGCCCCACTTGTCAGTTATGCCTTACTGAAAGCCGTAACTGGCTTCGTCTTTCGCAGCATGGAAGATTATTTATTCTGAATTCAGTACACAAACCTTGGGAAGAGGGGGGTCCTTTCCTATTTGCCTGTTATCCTCATGTATTCTACCTCCAGGTCCCAAACCATTGTTGGGTCAGTTCTAGACCTTTCTCCAATCTTCCCATGGAAGAACAACAGCGATACCATTGCTGGAAAAACCCACCAAGCTTTATTAAACCCTGTAGGCCGTCTTCCCCTTACACATTCACATTGGTAACACTGCATAAGCTGAAGCATTTTTCAACAAACAATGTTGTGTTTTGCCAAGTTGTTTTCAGTTGACTCAGCTTTTCAACAACAGCACGCAGTGCTCACTGCAGTGCTCGCTTGGAGCCTTGTTTGAACATTCTGGAGAAGTCACATTTTAAAAGCTTTTACAATAAATGCCATGTGATAGTCTGCATCATCTTCACCAGCTTCAGAAGTTGGTTTCTGTTGAAAGAAACACAAGTAGTTCAGAATACTGGCAATGCAACAGCTCACAGGTACTAACACAGACTAAATTACAGCTTATTGCATCCAAAAGGCACCTCTAGAAGGTGAAGAGGGAGCAAAAAAACCCCCTGAAACGTGCATACCCTTCTTACCCATACTAGACTGTTAGCTTACGCTCCAGGTGATGAAATGTGTCCAGCAATGAACACATAAAGCAGTGTCTCCTTATGGCCCTCATCTGTAACACAAAAATAAAATGTAATTTTTGCACAGATAGCAAATACAGCATTCTGCCACTGTAAGGAGGTATAAGGCACTCTACCTTGAGGGGAGCAAAAGGATCCAAGTAGTCTCAAAATCCAAGGACAAAGCTGTTTCCTTCATTACCTCCTGGTGGAAATACTGAATTTTGTAACACTAAAGAGAGAAGTTCCAAACTGTCTGTGGAAGGAGATGTGAGAAATAAGGACTCCTGGTATCAGAGAGGAGAGCCACTGCTGCAGCAGGCCAAGTACTGCCGCTCCAGATGGGAACAACCTGACCCAACGGACTGTCTGTCTCCTGAGGTCTTGACTCTGCTCCAACTCAGTGATCTGGCCGAGGCCAAACACGCTGAGCTCAGAAGGAATCTGTCTGGCGGCACAGACACCCAGAACCAGCATTGTCCTGCCAGCGTAAGGACATCACAGCTCTGTAAGATTCAGCGCTGCACACCAATCGCCTCAACCACAAGCACCATCTTCTCCTGGCTGCCTGGGAGCGAGCCTAGAAACCCACCTCCGTCAGAGTGTTGTGAGGAAGGGTGCCCAAGGGCTCAGCATGAAGTAGGGAAGTACAGCGGAGACACAAGCAGCATCAGGAAACACTGAGGAACTTAATGTACTCACAAAGGGTCCATTTCTGTGACTGCTTTATGGCGGTAACACAGGCACAGGGAAGTTGTGGAAAAGGAGAGAGGAAGGAAAAGGTGTTGCCCTTTTTAGTAGCAGCCTGTACTTCAGCTGTCTTGAAGTGGAACCTCAGGTCCACACAGCTGGTCGCTCAGACCAACCAGAACATGCACTGCACACCCATCAAGCCCAGAGAGTGCAGCAATTGCTGCTTCAGGATACCAAGGGTGATCATTTGGGGGATTACTCTACAGAGGTATTTGGGTTTTGCCTTTATTCCCTCCCTTAGACCCCGAAAAATACAGGAACAGCACGTGACTTGAGCAGAGGAACCTGTAAAGGAAGATGGCACAGAACTGCCATCCAACAGCCAGCACCAGGATAACCACACATTGTATCTGGACCTGCTCAATGCCAAAGAAGAACCGGTTGATATTGCAGTCAGAAACCAATGCTAGTGTGACCTTAAATCTTTCAGTCCTCACCCCTCCATGTACTTTAAACACCAAATACCAGGGTACATGTGCCACAAGCACCTTCCACACACCCATCCACGTGCCTCTATAATTCCCTGGCCATTGTTATACCTTAACCATAGTAACTGGCCAGAGTAGGTATCTGTTGTCTTGCTCCATGGGGACTAAAAACGTTGAAAACACACCGATATTCACTGTCATGTTCAAGTGCATCCAAACATTTAAAATTGATCCTTGTTACACATTTTCATAAAACATTAGCGTGACAGCTCAGGGTTTGCTCAGAGCAACAGTGTCTTTCTGCCATCTGCTCCTGACAGGGAAGGAACAAGGCTGTGTCTGCCAGTAACCTCCCAGCTGCCAGTATGCGGTGCAGCTGGCCCCCATGCAGACCTTGGCAAGCAAACTTTAAGCCCTTGAGCCCTGTTGGGATACAGCTCCCATCAGGTCTGTCATGATTTGAATCTGTTACCACTGCAGAGATAAAACATCCTAACATTTATACCTCTTATCCAGATTCATACCCGACACAAGACAAGCTAAAGGCTTAAAAAAAGTACAAACTTATTGAGGTAAAGCACCAGTTTAAGTGCTGACTGCGAAGTTGGAACAAAGCTACAGAACAAAACCCACAACAAACACAAGTAACAAAAGCTCAGAGGCTTTCTGGCAAGAGCGAGAGGCAGGAGAATTGGACAGGAGACCCCTGTGTGCAACGGATGCTTTGTACCATGGAACAGTCACAAATTCTCCATGCCTAAGCAACAGAAATCTTCAAACATATGGCTCTCCGTGTCTCAGCAGCCCAGCAGAGTTAGGGGTAACTTAGCAGCTCTCAAAGACCAAAGAAGGACCTCTCATTTTCCTTCATCAGGATTAAAGGCCAAAAAACCTGCTTTTATATATTTGCTTAAGACCAGAAAAAATCATCATTAACCTTTTGAATAACCTCTTGTACATACAGGCAGATTCATTTTTCCTTTGGAAGCAGATCTTAAAATAACCCATTGCAGTCATATTAAAAACACCTCTATTTTTTGGAATAACTGAAGGATTTGCTGATGGGAACAGTGACAAATCATAAAGGGAGGGTTGGTACAGCAGGAGATCAAAGGAGCCAGCCTACCGTCGTAATATACCGGGAATGGAACTCCGGAGCATCCTTCAGGAACGTCAGGCCAGGGTGCGTTTCCACCACATCCTGCAAGACAAGACCAAATAAAATGAAATAGATTTTCTTCTCCTTTTAATGTTTAGAAGTTTATCGGTTTACAAGCCAATACTTTTGCTTACTTTTGAAAGTCTATTTGCAGCATTAACAATAAAACTGAAATGACATCTTTTTATCTCTATAGTGAGCCTTCCAGAAGTATAAATAGATACATTTTCTGGGAAATACGCACCTGTTTGGCCATTTTGATTTACTTAAGGACAGAAAAACAAAGGAAGAGAGTTAGTGAGTAGACGAAAACTCATTTTCATTGAATGAGACATAAAATTAGTTGACCATGCAACTATCTCCTCTGCAAGATTTTTTTTTTCGCCATTCATTGAAGACATTAACATTTACTAGAGCTAGGTGCGAGAAACAAACATTCCTTGAAAGGTTGAGAAAGTTGCCTTTTATGTCCTCCACAACAATGAAAGCTCTTGTGAGCCTCAGAATGTATGCAGATATGCTCAGTGTTTTTCCAAAATTTACTGGAGCTACCTGTGGAGATGCCTCTTTCTCAAGATGAGCTTTCTGCAAGCCAGACATTGGATCACGATGCCAAATCCGCCAAGAAATGCATGACCAAAAACATGGAGAAACTGATCTTGAATGAATCAGCTCAGATCCTGTATGAGTCGATGTTTGTGTAATTTCTACATGTCTGAGCCTTCTACCCTTAAAAAAAAACCAACCTGAAGAAGTGTTCAAAGTTTTGCTTTGCCTATACCATGGTATGACGAAGGGATAAAGTAGACACAGTGCCCTTAGGGGTGTGATAGGACCAGATTTTGGCCAGTCTAACTGGATGTCTAACACGATGGTGTAATATTGCCAGCCTCTGGCTGGCAAACAAGATTGTACATGCCTTCGATTGCACCAGCAGCTAAAAAACAGAGCTGCTATCAACCAGGGAAAGGCTGCGTGCCCAGTGGAGAAGAGATGAAAAGGAACATGAGAAAACGTATCCATAACAATCCCGGTTTTGTTCGAGACACAGAAACATCCAGCGCAGACACTAAAGTCTTTCCCCAACAAAGCACCTCCAGAGAGATTTTGCACAGAGGGCAACGCACTGTGAGAAATCTAGAGATATGTGGAAAAGCTCAGAAAGTGTTAACAGATGATCAGAGGAGCAGATGCACCCAATTTATAGAAAAACTATAAAGAAACCCTAGACCTATCTAGAACCTGCCAAAATGGCCACAAATAAAGAATGTGATACTTTGCTGTGTTAAAAATATCACATGTGAATCAAAGGAAAAGAAAGCAATGAAACCAGGATGCACAGTTTTAGCCGGTGTATTAGCAAAAATAAAAATAAATCAGCAGAGACTCGTGCACTAGCAGGTTTAGAGGCATATATGGAATAACTGCAAATTTTTTTGCAACAATTTCCACGTGATCTGGTACTCCTGCTAGACAAATTCAATTACAATTGTCTTGTCAAGCAACTTTTGCAACTTTTCTAATAAGCTTTTACGTTGTGCAACAGTGCCATGCATTTTTCCCAATAACCACCTAGAGAAATGGGGCAAATTTCAGCCTGGTTACCAGGCACTGATAAATACAAATCCTAACAAGAGGCAAGAGACTAAATAAAGCTTTAAAAATCCTCAGCGACTTTAGCAAGATATGTAGCTGGTTGGCACTTATGCAAAATAGTCCACTTAAAATGCTTATTTCTATTTCACTCTAAAATAAACCCACCCAGGTGGTCTTCAAACCAAAGGTCTATGTGTCCTTGGTAAACATTTAAAGGCATGAAAATAAAGAAGTTACAGAAGAAACATAGGGTGCTCTCCTGTCCATTCACTGCTGAGCTGTTGCAGGTACCTGAAGCAGTGGGATGAAGTCCTTCTGTTCCAAGTAGTCACAGCCAGGCTTCGCTAAGAGGTACGTGAATCTGGATGCATCATCATGGCAGTTACGCAGGATTCTGTGAGAGAGATGAAGAGTTACTCCAACCACTTTGTACCTCACAGGAGGGTCACCAACTACAAATAGATTATGAAGTGCCTTATCACATGTTATACATCCCCACTGAATTAGGCAAAGCTGACCTCAGCCCACCAGCACCCATTTTCTTCAATACCTCCCAGCAGCACTACGATACTTGCAGCCAGTGGAGCTTTTTTTTTCATGTTAATACTGCTGTGGTGAACAAGGTTTCCTACTGAAGACTATTCATAGTTTGATTCCATAGCATTATATAAGTAACCTGACTTTTCAATACGCTGCATGCTCACTGATCTCATTTGAAGTCAATAGGATCAACCTAATGGGATGCCAGAACAGACGCCCTCTCCAATTTAATCCTTTACTACATTTCAATATTTGAGGATATTACCAAACTACAGTCGCTAAATTTTCAACCAGAAAAATCACTCTCCAGAAGGGAAAAGAACACCCCTTGTTAATCACAGCACAGCTGGCTGCTGTGCACTGAAGAACAGCCCAATGAAAGAATTAGGAGGACTAAGGATTTAGAGAAACATGTGAACTCATTCCTTAGGTTGACAGTTTGCATCTGACACCGATTCTTGACTCTGCTTTCTTCTAATACAAAATACTACCCTGGTGAAAGGTATCACAATTTCTTTATTCACTCCAAACAGAAATACTCATGAAAACAGAAACTCCATGACATTTACCAAATTGCTACTGAATACCTGTAACAGAAAAGAACATTTGGATATATCAAACACTAAGCTGTTCATATAGTACAAGGGAAACCATAGATTACTCAGAAGATTACCTTTTATACTTTAATAACTGTGAAAATACAACCAGAAGATCTGATTTTCAGAAGCCTGCTATACCCAGTAATTCCTATTGACTTCAAATGAGATCAGTGAGCATGTAGCACTTAGAGAAGTCAGGTCAGCTACTAAGATGCTTAAAAATAGGCTTCAGCAATTAAAGATAACTGTTTGAAAATTATGGCTGTGTTCAGATAGCTGTAGTCTAACTTTACCAGGAACACTATGTTTATTTCTGTCTATTGTCTTTCCAGAAAAAATTTTGCTACTGTCAGAGGGGAAGGCGGGGAGGGAGAAATCTTTTCTAAGAGAGCAATTAAAGTGAGAAAAGCACACAAAACTTGGCTTGGAAATGGTGCGGTTAAAAGAATACAGAAGAGGGGCATGACCACAGTCTGCAAATATCTGAAGGATGTGAAAGGCAGAGGAGTGAAAATATGTGGTATCATACATGAGGGATTAATTAGGAGTAATTGGAAGAACCTAAGGAAGGAAAAAATGTTGTCTGTGTCAAGAGAAACTTACTGACACAGTCATCCCCTAACATTTTTGCAATTTTGCCAGGGTAATTAGAAACTGTTTTGACAATATTGTCGCAGGAAATACTTTGGGAACTGGGGGTTAAAGGCTACTTTAAGAATCTGAAGAGCAACCATTAAATCAAAAGTAAGAACTCTCTCTGGATATGAGATGGAGCCATTGTTCAGGTGTTTCCCAAAGTAGACTAACACCTGAATCACCCTGGAGGGAAAAAGATTAGGCAAGAGAGTAAGTCTGGTCCATCTCACACCTCTGACTCCAAGCACAGCATCTCCAGAGCTCTCAAAAAGAAGCCTCGACAACAGTATGTGGAAGCGACTGTCAAACCCCACAGATTTATTGTACAGTGTGCTTGAGGAAGGTAGTAACTATTAAAGCCCCCAGAGTATCTACTTGTATGATGTTTCTTTATTTTACATTCCTTCTTCCTGTCCTGTAACATTATCACACGCCTCCTCTCCCCATTCCCAAAAGGCACTCACTCAGTGTACGAGTGTAGCAGCAAAAAGGCCTCAGATAAATATAACCCAATACGTCCACTGACACCTATCAACCATCTCACGCAAGGCTGGCATATTTCTAGGGAGCACATTAATATATTTTATATGCCAACCAGACAAAAAAAGTCTCAACATCTATACAATTGCTTCAAAGTTTGTTGGTGCAGCATGGAAACAAGCGTTCAGGCAGTGTTGCGGAAGAAAGCTTAAGCTAATGGAGATTTTTAAGCCATTTATTTCTTTTTTCTAAATAAGGGACAATGATTTGAAAAGTCTGGTTAAAAAAAAAAAAAAAAAAGGAAAAGAGGGGCTGTTCTCTTTTTCCAGAAAGAGAATTTTGCATTTGCTATACTCACTTTCTCCACATGGATACAAAGGAGTGGACAGATACACATCCTGTCCTTTCTCCTCCTGCTGCATTGAACATCGGTGCTTTCCAGTAGAGCGGGCAGCCACAGATCTGCAATGAGGAACACAAAAGCAGTCACCAGAAGAGCCTGCTTCTTTACACACCGAATTCACCACCAAGAGTTTTATGTAAGGGAAATGAAGTGATGACGGCACACAGATTAGTCAAAAAAGCTATTTACTGTACAGCAAGGTTCAGAATCCACCAATAACTTTCTACTTTGTCATATGATGTTTTAAATAGCTAAGAAATATATCCTGATCCTCTTCCGAGCCTGACAGAGACTATCACACTCTTCAGCTTGGTCTTTGACTGAGCTGTTTAACAAGATTCCCCATAAAGTGACGTGGAGAGAAACAGGTACCTCCTTCCAGAGGCCACTCAAACCAGGTACCTCATGACCCACCTTAGAAAGGGATGACCCATTCTCTACATGGGCTGACCTCTTCTCACTGACAGGAAGGGAACTTCAATTCTAATTACAGACAACTAATGATTAAATGCCTGAAGATTAAATGATTCTCATCCTGTAGCTTTCAGTGCCTTCCACCCAGAACAGCCCATTTTCTCAGCACCACTAGATAACAGCAGGATAAAAAACTGAAAGCATGAATGGAGAGGCTGATTCCAGCAAAAGGACTCCCTGAACAACTTTTTAACTAATCTCTGCAGAGGTTACTAGCTTTCAGAATGGCAATCAAATGAAAGCTTGAGCATTTTGTACTTCCTAATGCCTCAGAATAGCAGGCTTGAAAACGGCTTCAAACAGTCAGCTGCTGACACCTTCAAGAAACCTCCTCTTTAGCACAAAGATCTTTCCAGCCACCTTTATAACTCCAGCCAAGGTATCAGAACATTGGCAAAACATAGGCCTGGGAGGAACGCAGCTGATTCGGGCCAGGCACAAGTAAGAAGGATATCACACCAAATGGAAGGAGGAATATTTTGAAGTAGTTGTTGAAGCATCGTTTTTGCTTTCCCCCCAAAGCCTCTTTCACCTCTTCTATTGAGCAAGACTACCCTGCAAACCCAGTCGCAACTTTTTGTCTGCATGGTTTTTTGGGAACCCCAGTCAGCACAAGAATCGCTTTCGGACTCAGCAGGTGACAGTACTTCTACAGGTATTTAACTGCTCTGAGGAAAGAGTGACATTTACTTGCTGCTGGGTTTTTTGTGTAGCTTATTTCAGAGCCCCAAAACTGGTACCATTATCCATAACCGCATGGAGCAGAAGCAAGCCTTAAAACAGCTAAATGGCGTGGAGCACGTCCATGTAGAGACAGATGCAGAGACCAGACAGAAAGTCAGAGGTCTCTTCTACACCACCTTCCTGCTTTCCCCAGTTCAAACACGACAGGCCACACACAGTTGCCTGTCTTGTCTTAAAATCAGTTTCAAACCCTTTTATGGCCAAGCAAAGAAGTTTTTCTGTTTATGTTTTCAGAGATGGTTTACAAATAACACCACTCCATTTCTCTAAAAACAAACAAACAAATGAACAACCTAGTCTCTCAGAAAAAAAAAAAATAATCTTCCTTCTTGGAAAACAAGTGTTCCTCTTGGACAGAACGTCATTGCTCAATCTACAGTGCCAAAGACATGTTCAGGGCAAACTGAACATATGAGATGCGTCTGACAACTGCTAGTTTTAGATCAGCCTTGCTAAAAACCATGGTTGAAGGAGAGGAAAATAGAACCACCCATCTGCAGCGTGCTCCCACACAAGTGCTGTGTTTTGTTCCCTGAAGCCAGGAACTCATTAGCAGACTGTAACAACTCCAAGTCTGCTGACACCTGCATTATGGATATTGAACGTACGCATCTCGATGGCTGAGGGTTGACTAAGCGTTTCCCTCCTCTCCGTCCAAGGAGGCGTAGGCTGGAAACTGCTTTCTCAAGCAACGCTGAAAGAGCCTACATAGAGCACGTCCAGCTTAGAGGGACAGCTAGCCACAAGGAGGGTACCTAGCACAAACTTAGTCTGGGGTATCAGGTAGTGCCATCTCCTGAGCATAATTATGGAGGAACAGAAAAAAAACCAAACCAAAAATACAATTTATATTTGGTAAAAAATCTGAAAGAACCATTGCAAATCAAAGCAAGAAAGAGCATAATATCAGATGGGACAAGGAGCAAACGGAACTCATCTTTGTTTACTATTTTCTTAATCTAAACAAAACCACTCAGAGCAAAAGGATATTAGGTCTTTTTTTTCCACTAAAACTGAGAACAGCTGTGAGGTACTTTATTAGTTTTAGTTTCACTGTGTTGTCATTCATTTAGTTTTGCCTCCAAAACCCCAAAAACCTAGATAATAGTTACCTTAGCAATTTTCCCCATTTCACAGATGTTTGCCTTCTCATCTTCAAACTCTGTAAAGGCTTCCTCAATCCTGGCAATGATCTCTTCGTGATTAGTGCAGACATTCGGAAGTCCTTTAGGGAAGTAGAAACGTGGAATGTTTATCGACAAAGGGGTACTGCTGGTGGCTTTATTCACAGGCAGAGGAGTGCAAGGGTTAACCACAGAGCTCAAAGGGACTGGGGATGAAGTTCCAGGTTTCTTCTCTTGTTTACTTTGAACCTGAAAATATAACGAATAACAAATACTTTTTAACAGCACGGCATTCCGAGCGGGAGAAAACAGTTTGTGCTCCCAGTGATTAGGGAAAAAATTAAAACCCACCAACAATTAAATTATGGCACAGGGATAAAAACGCATGTCTTAAGTAGCCAATTAAAATTTTTCTGCAATATCAAACATTCCAAATTTAGGATCTGTCATATCTGCTTTTATGTAGTTTCTGTGCATTTTATGTATGTAGCTGTGGATTACAATATACTGTTGAATCACAAAGGAACACACTCTGCAATTCAGCAATACCATAGAACAAGGACAATTCTATTTCTTCTCATGTTGGTCACTGTGTTGTCATTCTGCCCCCAAAACAGCAAAGCATCAAAATCTGGTCTTTAGTATCTCCCCTTAGAACCAGAACACCCACTCACACAAACGTCTTGCCTCAAGTATGAGCAAACTTACACTCAGAACATCAACATTTTCCATCCCTTGAGAACATCATTTATTTGGCAAAGTATCGCTTCACAGATAAATTAAGGAAAGATTTCCAAGACTGCCTTCTAAAATTCAAGAAGCCTCTTACTCTATGCCAAACTTGAGCACTTTTTACTGAATTTTTCATTTTTTAATGTCAATTTTGACATTAGGAATTACGAGCAGCCAGCAGTTTGTCATCAGGCACCCACATGATACAGCACACAGAGTGAGTGCAAAATGCAAAAGATCTGTTTACAACTCCAGCTGAAAGAGTCCTTTTGCAGGTGAAGCACCCAAAGGTTTCACTGAATCAGCACCTACATCATTTGCTGGAAAACAAGAAGAAAACTGGAAATTGAAACCAGGCCTTCTGCACGCTTGCTTGAAGGTGCTCTTTTCTCCCATACCTACCATCTCTTTTCTCACTACCTCTACACCATAGAATCATAGAATTATTCGGGTTGGAAGGGACCTTCAAGATCATCCAGTGCCACCCCCTGCCCTGGGCAGGGACACCTCCCACCAGACCAGGTTGCTCAAAGCCCCCTCCAGCCTGGCCTTGAACCCCTCCAGGGATGGGGCAGCCACAGCTTCTCTGGGCAATCTGCTTCAGTGTCTCACCACACTCAGAGTCAAGAATTTCTTCCTAATATCTAGTCTAAATCTCCCCTCTTTCAGCTTAAAACCATTACCCCTCATCCTGTCGTTCCATCCATCCTACCACTCCTCTCCCGTCTATAGTAAACATATGGCTGATACGGTGATTCGCACCAGATTACCTTTCTAATGGATCTCTGGAATCTTCTGGCTCTAGCCATACGTCAATAGATTTCATAAAAGGCAGCATTTGTATTTCAGTACATAATGAGATTCTAAAACAGGTAAATTTTCAGACATAGGAGGGAATGCTTTTTATAAACTCTGAAAAGTACTTAGAGTATAAGCAGCAGAATTCAGATGCTAGGATGCCAAAGGATGATGAATTCCCTACTCCCCCATGAATACACACTTTCTTGGGAAAAGGCGACAGGCTTGCCTGTTGCACAACGGTTCCAATGCAAGAGTTATTATTAATGTAACAGCATATGTGATAAGAGGCTAATAAGGCAATGGTCAAGTAAATGCAGCTGCAACTTTCACTTTGTTTATTCTATTTCAAAACAAAATGGTTTCAGGATAAAGTAGCCAAGTCTGAGTTCACTAAATAAAGAAGAACGTATATGATGAACTGACTAAATGCTTTGCCTTATAATTTTCGAGAAGCTTGGAGCTTTTTTCTTTACACATACTGGATACTCCAACTTGTCATTGGTTTGCTCTCAGGAAGATGAAGTGAGAATTGTAAAAGCTTCCTTAAGCCCTATTTTTTTCTACATTTTAGAATACTTTACAAATCATTCTTCAGAGACCTGTAAAATGAGAGATGGAAGGATTTTCCTCCTCTTTACTCCTCCACTTCACTGCTCTTTTTTTATTTTTTAATGGGGAAGACCTCTTCCTTCTTCCAAATGCTGTCCCATTTCAGGAGCAGGAACACACATGCCTGCACACCCGTGCCAGCCCAAGAGCACTTTTGTACCATAACTGCTCTGTACAGAACACATTAACCAGGAGTTTGGGTTCACTTAAGTCCTCCTCTCTCTTGCAACACAGGAACAGCTGAAGACTACTTGCAGCCATCAGGTTTTCTGAAGGTATCAAGGTATAAGGAATCAGTACAGTCCTCAATATAGCTCTCAACCTTTGGAGAAAAAGCCCAATTACCACCATCTGTTCTTTCTCCCTTCCTTGACTTTTCCTACTCTGCATATCTTTGTGTTTGTGTCCACTCCCAAATGATGCTGGAGCTCTAAGTGAGCCAGTAAAGACGGTCAAAGGGTCTGAGGCTGAAGAGGGCTGTGCGACAGAGTAAGCATCAGCCTTGGTTACTGTGTCCCACATTATGACAATGCAGGTAGGGGACCTGAAACAGTGGCAGGAATTAAGCTGGGGGGAAGCTGGTTTACTCACTTTAGGAGCAGCAGCTCAATGGGTTAATGGAAAACTACCCTTCTCCTGGCTTCCTTTTGCTCTTTACTCAGTAGAGTAACAAAACCAGAATCCAGACAGGCTGAACGTGCCTGGGAAGGGAGCAAACAGCCCCAGAGTGGCCACTGCTGCATGTTAGAGGTGGATGAAGAGCCACCTCCCTCCCACGGCTGCCTGCTTCAGTACAGGAGGCTAAAGCAACAGGGGTGAATGGAGCTCTCCAAGGCAGGTCTTCTCAAGAAGCCTCCAACCGATTGGGAAAGAGCAGGTTAGTGAATTGGACCTTTTTGCCTAAGTCAAGCTAGTAATTTGGCTTGGAGGGCTCCTCATACGTGTCACCACTTCTGCTTTTACAATCTGCCTGCCACCCTCTCTGCCCTGGGTCGCTCGTGGCTTTTCCAGCCACAACCCAACTCTACTCAGCAGCTTTCCCTTTCTGGATTCCAGCAGAGGGGAAATCCCTGCCAGTCTCTCACAGCACCATATTCATACAAACAATGCAAAGCTGGAACAGATAATGAGGTGCCAACTCCAGCCACTTGACTTCTATAATAGGACTTAACATTTGTTTGTCTTGAAAACCCACTTCCCTGAAACAGGTCTATTGCTCATCAATCTCTTCAATGCACACATGCACTCCTAGCTGCCAGGACTGTGAAGAACTAGAAGAAATGACCAAATTGAACAAAAAGGTCCACAAATCAGAAGGAAGCAAATCAATATATTGCTCTCTAAGTGGACTAACTCTTCACTTTAACAAAATATCCCCCTACAGTACAAGAGAATGATAGAGTTAGATTCTTCTTTTTTTCTTGGAAGGCAGAGAGGCATCCCCAAAGCAGACCACCACAACAGCACTGGGCCATTTTCCTCCTCTTCTGCACATCCCATACAGCCTGATACGGCACAAGATTCGAGCTGATCATCCTGGAACACAACTCATCCACTTTGCCCTGCCCTCCACCTTCCGAAAAGCAGAGCAACTCATTTTCCTCTGGGTACTGTCAGTCAGCAACACTTGGTACCAGCTCACATACAGTCAGGACCCCAGAATCCACATTAATTTCCTGATCCACAACCACAACACAAGCCAGAAGGTTAGACATCCATAGGAGAAATACTGGGAATGCTGCTGAGCTTCCAAGTAGGGAGCCAGTTCAGACATAGGTTTGCTGATGACCTTCCCAGTAAGGCTGAATCACTAACTCCTGCTCAGGCCAAGGCAAACAAGGTGGAAGCATTGCTCATGGGTGGCTTCTTTTCAGAAGCTTCTACTTCAGGAACAGAAGTAGGATTTTTGAACTTTGTCTTCTTCCTTCTCACATAAGAAATGAGCTGTCTACAACACCACAAAGAGAAAACAACAAGCAGCAACTGGCTCTTGAGGATCCCGCTCCCTAAAACAATCTTGAAATCTAATGCTCTGGGATGGGTATAACCAGATGTCAACCACTATGGAGACAGCAGGGAGTTAATTACAACTATTTGGGAAAAATTAAGTGAGTGATACGAGCTGAATTTCTGTGGGAATTCCTTGGGAAAAACAGTTTCTTGTTGCAAAAAGTTAACCTTAAATGCCATTCACTTAGTGGAACACATTTCTCCAACAGTGACATGCATTTTCAGAAAGGACAACTACAAAAGGAAACTACAAATACTATAGTAAATCTTTTAACTTATCAGCAATAGCTAACGGAATTTTTTTTTTTTTTTGGTAAAGAGCAAGGTGAGATTAAAGCCTATTTTTAAATACTGCCCTATAGCATAGTGTAATTTACCTTAACTAAAATCTCCCTATCCACGATTATCCCCTTTTGCCTGTCACACAATTTATTTATGGACAGACTAAAATAGTGACATCTGCATTATAAATACATGAGACAGAACTACAGCCTCGTTGCAGCTACACAAACAAAGCACAGACACTAAACCTCTGTTATCCAGGCCTGTCTGTCAGGGACTTGCCAGTCCCAGTAGAAAACTCCATGGAAGGAAGCAGTATCACGTCCAGTGCTCAAATACTTTCTACTCCTTCCTCCCGGCCCCAATCTCCAACAGGAGCCTAGATAATAAATTTACCACTTTCTTGTTTTTGTCCAAATGGGATTCTGTCATCCTCTTTTCTAGGGTACAGTGACTCAGCCTGGTTTCTCGCACTCCACAGTGCTGACTTAATGTCTCCTGCCATTTTTCACAGTTCCTGTCTTACTGGAGTCTGATGGTAGCTGGACACAAGCCATCCTCAGAGATCATCAGTTCTCCAGAGCTGACTTGTATCTTTTGCCCAAGACTTTCTCTTCTTTTCCTTCCCTGAAGCCCTTTCCCATCATTGTATCTTTCTGCTGCCTCCTTTTTTTTTTTTTATCCATCTCCAAAGGGACTAAGAACAGCAGAGGTTCATCTGCACAGGGCTCCCAACAGCACGAAGAGGAGAGAAAAGGCAGTTCTGGAGAGAATCTTTTCTACTATAAATCGTAAACTCACCAGCAAAGTCTATTCGCAGCAAAACACAAATGAAAATAAACTCTATCCAAGCAACACGGAATCACAAAAGGATTTAGGTGGTGAGGGACACAGGGCTGACTCTAAGGCTAGATCAAGTTCCTCATTGCCTTATGCATTTGAGTTTTGAAAACACAGACTTTGCATGCCTCCACTGACAAATGTGCCTATTGATCTTACAAATGCCCTTCCCGCAACTGATACACTTCAGCCCACGCTCCAAATTCTTCCCTCAAAACTTCCTGGAGAAAATAAGCACTGTGCATCCAGATCAATTCAAACAGAAGGACAGCAGTGGACATAAAGCTCCACTCCTCACACAATCCCCACCACAGTTCCTATCTGCCCTGATTTGCAGAGGACACTTACCTATGGGGAAGGCTGGCACGATGAAAGGCAGAACCTCAGGCGTGAGACACCTTGACAAACTGTTCAACTACTTCCACGAGAAAAGGTGCCAAGTTCTCTGCCTGTAGTGGTACATGGTGTAAGAGGGGCAACAGCCACAAACTGCAGCTTGGGAGGGCTAGGACAGTAGGAAGATGAATTTAACTGAGGGTAGTACAGCCTGCAAGAGGTCACTGGGAGGGCGCGGGATGCATCCTTATCCTCGGGAAGTTTTCAAGACTGGGAGAAAGACAGCTCTGATGCAACCTAGTGTTAGGAACAGTCTTCCTACAAGTGAGATGTTGGACTAGAGACCTCCCTACCTCCCTTCCTACCCACACTGCTACGGGGGGCTCTCCGATCCTTCCACAAGAAGTCCTGCAAAAGATGAGCACGAGAACTGAAATTTACAGCTTTAAAGAGATAAGGCTTTTACAAATAAATCCTTCTAATCTCTTGCCAAGATCTACACATCCCACAAACTACCTATCACTCATCTCCCTATCACCTTATTACCTTTCCTCCTGCTAGTGCTTCTTCTGTACTTAGCAAGTCCAATTACCTCTACTCTCAGGTCATCTCACACTAACACACACAAGCCACAAGATACAGCCCCACAAGGCACAAAAATTAACATCTTGCTGCTGCCAAGTGCTCCCATCTCTGTCCTCCACTTCCAAATGCACATTGTCACTGCAGATCAAGTGCCAGCTCCAGAGCTTGTCAGACCCCTCTGTGAACTGATTTAACCCACTTGGAAAGGCAGAAAATGGACTTAGCTTTGTCGCTGGATGATATTCTACCATGTTATGAGTTAAGGCAGCTCACAGAAAGGCCTCTGGGGCTCAGTGCAAGACAGGGTGATTTCATAGACACATGATTCTATGGTGAGGAGGTAGCAAGAGGGAACAAGTATTGGAAGAAAGAAAAGAGAAAGTAAGACTGTCTTTTTTTCCTCTGCACTTGCCTGCTGCATTAGAATTGTAGAATGGTTTGGGTTGGAAGGGGCCTTAAAGATCATCAAGTTCCAACCCCCTGCCCTGGGCAGGGACACCTCCCACCAGAGCAGGTTGCTCAAAGCCCCATCCAGCCTGGCCTTGAACCCCTCCAGGGATGGGGCAGCCACAGCTTCTCTGGGCAACCTGGGCCAGGGTCTCACCACCATCACAGAAAATAACTTCTTCCTAATATCTAATTTAAATCTCCCCTCTTTCAGTCTAAAGCTGTTCCCCCTCATTCTATCCCTACACTCCCTGATAAGGAGACCCTCCCCACCTCTCCTGTGGCCCCCTTCAGGTACTAGAAGGCCACTATAAGTCTCCCCAGAGTCTTCTCTTCTCCAGGCTGAACACCCCCAGCTCTCTCAGCCTGTCCTCACAGCAGAGGTTCACTTGCCTTGGATCTGCAGCTCCAGAGCCGTTATTCTCGACGTGTTTAGCAGTAAAGGTTGCTGTTCCTACTGCAGACCAGATGGAGGGCTCAAACACCAAAGGCTTGTCAATTTTTCCAGTTGGTCTACTAGGAGATCTTATCTCTCCCTGCAAGCCATACCCTGACTATGTCGTTAGGTGATCAGACTCACTCTGGGCAGTGAACTTAGCTGTGCTGCGTGGTTCTTGTTAGCCTCTTCTAAATTGCTCGTGGTCCCCACCCAAGCTATTACTACACATCATTATTTCATGCAATTCTCCTCTAGGGAGTAGTTTCTCCTCATGTGAAAAAAAACGTGTTTCAGAGATTAACCTCATACATGTACTTCAACCTGTCACCAGAAATCATGAAAACAAAACGTGCTACAATATACTCTGGAACAATTTTAATAGCTGTTTCTTAGGAAACAGCTGCACCGCTGATAATTTCAACTTTTTAACTTCCTCCCTGAGTCACTGATTATTTAAATACAGACGAAGCTCAAGATGGGCTGATTTCAGCATATTGTGACCCCCTGTAAATCTGGGGTGGCTACATGCCCATTTGGTGTCCTAGCATAAACTACTCCAATCTTTTGTCAGTTGTCCCAGAAAGCGAGCAGAGCAGCTGGGATTTACCAAGAAATATAGCCATGGTGTAATTTCCCTTTCTTTGGCTACATCTCCATGATCTTAAGGGCCTTTTCCAACCTAAATGATTCAACAATCCTATTCTTTCCTTCAGCCCCAGCCCAGAGATAGGAGGAAAAAGCACAAAGCAGCACCATGTGATAGTAAAAGCCTAAATGCCAAAGCCAGGTAGGCTGGTCTGCGCACAAATTTGTACAGTAGAGAGCACAACCCAGTAAATACAGCAGAACATTGCGGTTGTTCCACATGCAACAGGAAACATTCAGAGCAATCACATACAGAAATAGGGGGTTTCTTACAAAAAAATCACAGAAAAGATTTAATAGCCTTACACTCCCTATTAAATCACTGCCCTTGCTGTTAATTTTTTCCCCTTGTTTACAAAGACATTTTAACAGCGCAATCTAAGCCTAGAAGGTTTATTTTTAAACCTGTTGGTATCTAGCTGCAAATAACTTTCTGCAAATAGACACGCCTAGAGGGACACAGTTTGATTCTCTGATCCAATAAAAAATACAAAGCAAGAGAAAAAGAAAAAGAAAAAGAAACGCCAAGCGTTCAAACCTGGGCCTGCTGGAATGACTTCAGCCTCCTCTTGAATCGAGACGGAAGAACAAAATCACAGCCCTTCGCAAGGAAAGCTAGCTCCCCTCCCAAGTCTGGGTCCCTCCGCAGAGAACTCTCCTTGATCATCATCCTGGTGAGCTCCTAAGCAGATGTTGCCCTTTCCAGAAGGGGCACAGGGACTCTGTAGGAGACCACGTCAAGACCAGCACGTTGCTTTCTCGGTTTTGATTTTTTACAGGCAAAAAATGGCAAATGGCTTCAACATACTATGTCTTCTCTCTCTTCACAAGGACAACATCTAGAGATTTTATCTTACTCCTGAAGCCAGACCTTCCTTTTTTTAACTGATATTCAAAGTACCTTTCAGTACCACCAGGATCTTCTGCCTTCTTGTAATACTTTAATTGAGAAACATGATCTACAACAGAATCTATTTCCCTGCTGGCTACATGACAGACAATCTGTCCTTGGCTTGTAATAGGCCAGGGGTGATACGGGAAAGGAAGCACCCACCACCACTACCAGGAGCGCTAAAATTAGATAGACTGCAGAAGTGGCTAAATATACCATCTTCCCCAATAGTTCTTACTTTATGTGCTTCAGCGCTGAAACCTGAGGTACAAACTTGCATCACTTAGACTCAGCTAGAGTTAAACCACACGCTCTCTGCCAAGGCCCGTGTGCGTATGATGCCGGTGGTTTGAGGTTCCTGCTTCTGAGGCGATGAAGCAGAGCCCAACATTAGTTCCCACAGTAGACCAAAGGCTGTAATTTTCAACAAAACATCAATTTTTCCTTCTTGCTTGGAAAAAGCAAATCATCTAGTTTCTTTAACACCAAGCAAGCACGTAAGGGTGACCTTGGATAATAAGATCAAGCATTCTAAAGCAGGTCTTAAGAATAACTGTTCATAAAGAGTTCATAAAGAATAACTTTTCATAAAGACAACAAAATACATCATTATTTTTATTCACTTTTCCCATAGCTCTCACATGGCAAAGCAATTCTCAGTGGACAACAGTCTGCTCTTTCTCTGCATGACCTTGAGCAAATAGACTTTAAACTCTTGCTCAGACTTTGTCTAGGCTTGCTAATAAGTGTGTTCTCCTGCTCCAATCATGAACAGGATGCTGAAAAAAGGCCTAAATCCAGTTTTTACTCCACAAGATGAACAAACACCTAGTCCCATGGTCTGCTTTCCCTACTTGACTTTAGAAGTCCTAGCTACTTTGGCAGTTTACTCTGTAAGCTTAGTAACATAGAAGACCATCCCATTTCTAGCTAGAAGGGCTTGCTTTTATCAAGATACTGCATTTGAAATTAAAAGGTTTCACTGAGCCTTATCAACAGAAAACTTTCATTGGACAAGATGGGCCTCGAATATCCTTTTCTTCCCATTCTCCTGCAGAAGGCCCATTCTCATAGAATCATAGAATGGTTAGAGTTGGAAGGGACCTTAAAGATCATGAGTTCCAACCCCCCTGCCCTGGGCAGGGACACCTCCCACCAGACCAGGTTGCTCAAAGCCCCATCCATGGTCTTGAACATTTCCAGGGATGGGGCATCCACAACTTCTATGGGCAACCTGTTCCAGTGCCTCACCACCCCCACAGAAAACAATTTATTTCTGATATCTAATCTAAATCTTCCCTCTTTCATTTGAAAACCATTACCCCTCATCCTATCGCTACACCCCCTGATAAAGAGACCCTCCCCAGCTCTCCTGTAGCTCCCTTCAGGTACTGGAAGGCCGTTATAAGGAAGGCCCAGAGCCTTTTCTTCTCCAGGCTGAACAACCCCAGCTCTCTCAGCCTGTCTTCATAGCAGAGGTGCTCCAGCCCTCGGATCATTTTCATGTCCTCTGCTGGACCTGTTCCAACAGGTCCATGTCCTTCCTGTGTTGAGGAACACGTACAGCAACACTTAACATGACTACAGACACAGAAACAGTCTATGCAAAAGGATGCTCCTACCATCATAAATTTGCTCTTGTGCAGCTAAATAGGCTATTTACTAAAGGAGAGAGATCCCTCCAGCTGATGTTTGCAAAAGGAATTTTTTTTAATGTCTTCATAAATCTGTATCAACCCCCTCAAGATTATTTTCTCTCCTGTTGCTTCTCAATCATCATCATGGTCCCACAACCTGGGCTGTGGAATCCAGTTCTTCATGAAAGATTTGAAGGAGAATGTAGCACAGTTTGGGTTCCTTTAGGTCACCATAGCTATATCTAAACTGTGCAACCCGAGAGCTGAAAAAGCTCTTATGTCCAGGGGTATATTCACAGCTACCAGTCCAAAGAATCATAAGGTTATTAGAATGTCAGCCCACTCTGCCATCCCTGCAAATTAATATGAAGCCTAACTGAATGGTAGGATGATGATGGAGATAAGAAAAGGAGCCTCCAAAAAGAAAAAGGCAGGCAAGAATGTTTTAACTGGAATTGCTGCTAAGTGAAAGATACACAGATCCATATGCAACAGGTTTGGAATAAATTTTCTTTTTCTTACTCTATCAATTTTTTCCAAACATAAAGGCAATACCTAAAGAGCCTACAAGGCTCCACTGTACCGGCAGTCCTGCACCTCTCGTGCAGCGGCGTGGCAGAAGGTGATTTATTGTAAATCATCTGTGGCGAGTGTACTTACTTCATCTTCAGCTGAACTTTTGCCCTGCTTACAGACTGCCCCTCCTCTTACAGACTGCAGGGAAGTGTAGGTCAAAGAACTTCTCATATCTACAGCGGCATCCACACCAGCTACGGTGGGCTTTAAAAGATGTATACCTAAGAGACACATTAATCTAGCAGCTACTGCTGCTACTTGAAAAAAAAACAACTAAAACAGCCACACACTTTTCTTTTGCAAATTAACTGCTCAGAAAAGATCCCAGAATTTTGGGTTTATTTGTGCTGATAACCTGGAAAAATATAGTTATCTAGAGGCAAAGCTTGCTGTGTCTGAATTCCAATTTTTTGCACTGTAGCAGGTTCCTAGCACAGTACTCCCTATCCCCAAAACAAACAAGGTGGGCATAAATAAAAACATAAATATACAGCGTTATGAGAAATTGGCAGTAAGAGAATCTTGTATCGACAGTTTCAAAGTCAACAGGAAAAAACCCACAGCAGAAAAATCTGGTATTAACAGCCTCCTGATCAACTGAACAAACTGCAGTCACATTTAGAAATTCCGCTTTGCTGTAAGTGACCCAGTTTCAAGCGTGAAGGTGAGAGATGTCAAATCTAAAGAGGTGTCCGATTGCCTTCGTTAGCCACCACAACACAGAGGGAATCTCACCTGTGCCTAAAGCTGGAGGCTTAGTCCTCAAAGATTTGGATGATTTAATCATCACAGGACTTAGCTGTACCCCAAAGCCCGGCTGCAACAATTCAATGCACTCTGGAGAGCTGAGAAGGGCACCAGCTTCCACTGTTTTCAAAACAGATTAAACTTTTCCAGCAACAACGTGACTTTTTCTTGGGTTTAGAGTCAATGAGGCTGAAAAACATGTAACAGTAGGCTTTGTTTCACCTACCTGTAGATGTCTACTTCAAGATACAATCTCTGCTTGTGTGAAATTGAGTTATCTGCCCTGATTTCAAAAGGTGCCCGTATGCCACAAACATGTCCCTAAGTGTTTGGTATCAGTACTTTTCATTCTTTACTTTAATCTGATTTCTTTTTTTTTTTCCTGTGTCATCTTTGATTCTGAGATACTTTAAGATATACTTACTATTTTCATTTGTTCCAATAACTATTATCAAACAGAAAAAAAGTGCCCCTTTTTACTATGTGGGTTTAAAAATACTGAATAATTGATGTTTGAAAAGAGTGCAGATTGTGCGTACAGCTTAATTGACAGATATTATCAATATCTGATCAAAACAATTTGTAATATAACTAAACAAAAGCTGATTTTCCAGAAAAGTTTTCCATTGTATTTTGGATGCATTGTTTATTTCATGACAAAGGTACAGTCACTATGATGTTATAGAAGATACTTTTCACAGTTAATTGCCCCACAAGACCCTTCATAATCACGTCATTAAATTTGCAAAACAAATGAGCACACAGAATTATAAAGTAGCATTTTGAAGGGGCAGAATTACCAAGTTGCCAGGTCAACCTTAACTTTATATATGATTATGAAATAGTCTTAATTCCACACAGAGCCATCTTTGGGCCACCTCTTTAACCATGCAATGTAGACATTCTGATACGCAAAAGCAAGGTGTGTGGCCTCAGGACAATGTTTTAGATCACAGTAAGTTAGGAACACATCTGAGAGTTCCAGCAATACACACCCCCCCATCAGTCACTCAGGCAAGGCAGGATTTGATAGTTGCTACCTAGAGCCAGCCCAGAGGAAACACGTGGCAGCAGGGAACAGCCTCTGGATACTTGACTCCGGGCTCTACAATCCGAGGAATAACGTGGTTAGACAAGGTGGTCTGAGACCATTTCTCAACTCTGTAAACCCTCCACTCCCAGATCCACAGTCCCTGTCCAGAGACAATTGTACCAGCCATTTCACCTCAGAGTGAGCAATTCCATTTACTAATCTTGTATAGCAGCATCATAATCAGTATAAAGAAAGATTCAAACCCAAGTAGAGGCATGGAGGAGAGAGAAACGGGAAGCAGGACTGCTCCTTCTGGCTCACTACACCATGAGTAATCCTTTTGAGAAGAGATACCCACCAGAGGAAGGACAAAAAGGAGGCCTCCTCTTGTATCAAACCCTGCTCCTGATCTCTGCTCCCAAAACTATTCACAAACTTTATCCAACAGCTCTTACCATAAAATGCATGAACAGGCTTTGGAGCAGAGCCCTGCGCTACTCAGACTTGATTCTGTAAACAGAATGAGGAAGTTTCTTAGGGGCTTTTCCAGGGTACTTTCACTGAAGTACCAAGTATTCTGCAAGCATTAACTGAATTTAAATACTCTGTCATCCTGTACAGATGGTTGACCAAGGTCATAGAGGTCAAAACCATCCACCACTGGCTTTTCCAAGGACTTTGCAGACGATGAGGCTTTACTCAAAAGGTAGCACCCTTTACCTTCCAAAGGAACCCCTGACACTCAGCACTTCCACAGGTCAGGTCAGAGAATCCCAACAGCCCCATCTCCACTACTCACTCCTTCTTGTTCCCCCCATTTCCCTCACACCTGCCAGTCCACCCAGGCTTCACTCCTTATCACCCTCCTATCTAGAAACAAAAATATAGACAAATATTTGGGGGTTTTGCTAGCCTCTAATGGACAACAGCATTGTTTTCACTGAACTATTTCTTTCAAAAACAACGTAGTAAAAATCAGCTTAAGGCAGGCACACAGAACAGGAAATTTTAAAACAAATAGTTGGAGGTTTAGAGATAAGCAATGGAAAACTGGATCTCAGAATGGGAAATGTCGGACAGTCTAAAAGTATGCAATACTTCCTGGCCTGCCTGAAAGCAGCATGATGTGCTCATTATGTGCTCTGTGAAACTGATGGACTTCTTGAGTATTCATGTCCTAATTTCTAAATATTTTGGTTTTGAAAATGAAGAGGCAAGTAATTCTATTGTTCTCTGTGGAGAATCAAAATTGGCTTTATGATAAAGGGAAAAGCCTGTTGCTGATATGAATTAGCACAGACTTCACCACAGAAAGGCCAACTGAGCCAGCAAACAGCTCGGGCTGAAGTGGCTCTCCCTTTCCTTTTTCATTGCTTAGGATTTGAGGGATATTAAAACTGTCACAACTTTCATAAATGAAAGCTGCACTGTGTCTTCATTGTTAATAGATCTCTGGGGGGTTTGTGTGTGTGCACAACTATTTGATAACAGTTTTATGAGCCCTAAGAAAACATAACAAATACTTCACATATTATTCATTCAGGCACACATGTGCAATATTGAATCAGAATCGACATAGAGCTCCAGCCAGATCCAGAGTTTTCCAGGAACATGGATGTATTCCCTAGATGCTACACCTAGAGAGGACCTTGTGTCCACGGCCAAGTGTGTTGCCACATCTATACTATAAATTCAGATGACTTTTGCCCGCTCTGCTAAGAGCTAACTCCCTCTGAAGGCTACCAGCCACGTCCATGCTGCTCAGTGCTCAGCCCAGGCCCCCTCCAGCTCCTCTGGCTCCCCAAGACATTTATTTTCTCTCATAACCTTTGGTTCTAGTCATCTACAGAAAGGCAGGATTGTGCTGCTGCAGGGAAGAGAAGAGCCCCTGTAGTATGGATGCATGTTATACGTACACAGAAGGCAGGCTGGGAGCAAACCAACACACAGGCTAAGTAATTAGCTAACTAACACAGGTGGGCGATTAGAGAACCAGAAGCTGGTAAGAGACCAGACTGATAAGCTGCTTTACAGTATAAATGTGTCCAATTTCCAACTCTTATAGAAAATCTGCCACAAAGTCAGTGTCACGCTTTATCAAACACATTTTCATTGGAAGTTCACAAGTTAGAAAATTTTGTAAGTTAATATACAAGACAAGAACAGCTATTATAAGAGATCACTTTAGAGCTGCTTAATTCTATACTCTTTGAGGAAAAAGACTCTTTCCCTTGCTGGAGATACCAGACAAGGTCATGCTTACCATTTTCTGTAAGCAAAGAAACATCAGAAACACTTGGAAAGCCTAGTCTAAAAAGATCTTGGCACTGTCACTTACTTAGGGTCAGAGATCCCACCTACCTCCTTTCACAATTGCACCAAATACCTGTATTTTCAGGCAAGTGGACTGTTTTGAAGACATGCACATCATGCTCCAACTAGAAGGAGCTGTGAAAGTTCACTTATAACCTGGGCACTTTTTAAATGGCTATGTACAAGGTGGATTTTGGAAATTTAGCACCAAGTTGTCTTGAAAATTTGGCACTCATTATCACATGAAAAGCACTGAGAGCTGGACAGGCAGCCTTGGCTTCCCTTAAAAGCAGGCTCCCATCAAGACCCTTTTTCCTGGGAAAACCTACTTTTCAGTTGAGAGATACAAGCAATGCAGACTCCACAATGACTCTATGCATTGGGGACAGGGAAAAGAAAATTAAGTGTTCCTAGACCTTTGTGCCATGGAGGATCTCTCTCTCTTTAGGAACTAGCGATGAGCAGGATAACTGTTGGAGTCTGCTCGGAGATGGGAAAGGGAGAGGTAGAACATTCAGTTCTCAGTGAAGTGGTGAGAGGTAGTCCGATACCCACTCCCAGGAATACAGCAGTCAGCTAAAAATTGTTTCTACCCTCTACTATATAGGGCCTAAAAAACACAAGCCAACGGCCTACAGGAGTACCAGCAGGCAATGAACAAGCTGAAAGGTGAAAATGCACATCAGGGCATATTTTGTTTGCTTAGGGGTTTTAGTTTCCTTTTGCTGTTTGCATTTAAATAAACACTACATTTCTGCCAGGTTGAGCACGTTATTCCACGCTGCAGCATCCAAAGCACAATGAATCACTTAGCAGATGTAATTCCTCCTCTCCCCGATTTTCCCAGGTTTGTTTTATTCACTGTCTCATCAAAGGTTTGGTTCTCTTACCTTAATCACTTCTGGGGCCTGCTGAATGGAAGCTGGAACAGAGTCTCTGGAGGCAGCCCCAGCATAGCTTTTTTGCCCTGCAAGGAGGGACTGTGAAGGAGTTGTTAAAGTTTCCTGAAGGATCTGCATCACTTCCCTCTCCTTGGACAAGCTTCCCTTGCCTGTCTGGAATTCCACCAGTTCCTGGGCAAAGTCCTCAATGCTTCCCAGGATACGCAGTAAGAGGGCTTTGTCATCCTCTTCCATTTTATGACCATTTGTTTCCATGATTTTTGACAAAGGGGAAGCAGGGTCAACTGGTTTACTTTTGGGTTCAAGAGCCAGAGGTAGTACCTGCCTGCCCTGCCAGCCAAACACCTGCGAGCGGGCAGGTTCACTCTCAGATTTTACAGAGGGTTCCCTCAAAGTACTCTCCATTTTCTGAGAGAAGCACTCCAAGTCCAGCAGCAGTTTGTCTATCTCATCCTTGTCTATCTTACTGCGCATCTGCTCTCTTTTGGAGACATCGGCTTGGGAGCCACGCAGCGCAGTATCTGAAACTGTTTTTAAAGGAGTAGTTTTCTCAGCAGCGTGGGAGAGCTCAGCATCTCCCACTCGACCACGTTCTGCTTTAGCATCGGCAGATAGATCTGAACGACCAGCTAGCTGGTAGCTGCGCTCTAAACTCTCCCAGCCCCCTTTCGGCTCTGCTTTCTTTATTTTCCCTAATGTTCTTTCCCCATCGGACTCCTCCTCAATGTACAGAGCCTCAGCGGACGCCGTGCAGTCAGAAGGGCTTGTGGCCGGTAACTGAGGTAGAGCACAAGCATCTTTCACAGCTCTCACACTGCTCTCCTGTGGAACGCTGTGAAGGGAGTTTGAGGTAAAGCTCACAGTACTTGTTTGGATGGACTGAGAGGTGCTTGTCACCTCACACTGATCACCTGGTAGTCCAGGAGGAACTGCACTCGAAGACGGCAGCTGAATAATATCTTCATATCTAGGCGGCTGCTCATCTCCAAATACTGGGGGAAAAGGAGTTTGCTGCAAGCCATGAAAACAGTTCACTAGTTCTGCCAAGTCACCAGCTTCCTTGTGTCCCGGTGGTTTGATCTCAAAGGGGAGCTTTTTCAGGTATGAAGAAAATCTTGTCATCAGATTCATATATATCATCTCCGAATTAGCCAGGGGATCATTGCTGTTCCCTCCACTAACGCCGTCTGCAGACTTCTTTTTGATGCAATGCTTTATTATGTCTGTGCACTTTTTCAGATCCTCTGAGCACTTGAGCAAGATGTCTAAGCACACCTTAATATCTCCACCAGAAGAACCATCTAGCTTGTGTTTTTCCAAAATCTGGGTAATGAAGTTTTCTTCGGAGAAGGAATGAGGGGAGAAGGGAACCACGGGATTCATGCCGACTTCAGGAGCATCATTGCTCTCCTGCCATTTCTCCACAGGTGAGGGACTCTGCAAAAAGCCACAGGGAGGGCAGTTCTCATCATTGTTGAAGTGCCCATAAATCAAGTCAAAATCAAATGATCGTCTGCTGAATGATTCTGACCGAACTTTCCTTCCCTTTCTGTAGGCCACATGACTGGAAGAGTTCTTGAGCTTTTCGAAGGAGAATTCCTTTATTTTACCACTGGCGAGGTTTATGGCCTCACCGGTGATGTCTTTTAAACTGCTGGAGGCTTGCACTGAAGAGCCCTTTTTGATTCTTGGATTATTTGGGAGGATTTGCTGATAGTCCTCATTTCCAGGCAAAGCAAGTCCATTTTCAGGGACCGGAATTTTATGGTCTGGGTTGGCATCTTGGACACTGAGCTCTGCGCAGACACTGTGGTGGGCAACTATGCACGTAACTCCTTGCTTAAACACTTGGCAAGTCCCTGTGCAGTAATGCACAGTGTGCTGAAAGTGCTGGTCTATCACCACACTGCTGTAGCAGTTCACAGAAGTCACCATAAGCCTGTAGGTTGCTGCCATAGCACAGATCACGCTCGGAATGGAGGCTTCAAAATTCACCATGAACTAAACAGGAAAAACTTCACCCACCCAACACTTTTTCATAGCCACATGGGATTTCATAAAAACATTCAAATGGCAGTCGAAAGCATTCCAACTACACACGAGAAACTACTGCCTTGGAAAGCCCTACTGAAGTCTGGAGTGGCATCAGCAGTACAGTTACAACAATTAGTGGGACTTGCATATGGTTTGACTTAAGGCAACTTGATCCTCATACTCCATGCAGAAAGCTTTGCCCATCACAGACGCAGCAGGAGCCGCTCCATTTCTAACGGTCCAGGAAGGTTCTCCAGCAGGTGGCATAAAATTCAGCCAGCTCTCAGGCAGAAGTGACAAGGCAATGATTTTTGTTTGAGCCTTCTTCTCTCTTTTGGGGTGGGTCAGTAAAAGATAGACAATCAAGTAGCATGTACAGGCAAAAAATCCACAATATGCTTGCGAAATTCCCCTCTCACACTGGTAAGGTAGGTCCCTGCAATTAAAAAAAAAAAAAAAGTCATTATAATTTCCATGTAATACACAGCCTTGTCTACTACCAAACATATGGCTCCAGACCATAACAACCAACGCGCAGGCTTGTACAGAATAAGAGTAGGCTGATATTTTTCCTTCACTCAGATCTACCATATAAGAACACTGCTGAGGAGCTAGCCTATATTTATACACAGACTGTCTGTGTGTTGCCATTTTAACAGCTCTATTTTAACCACTCATTAATTTTTTTCAGACTTGCTTTTTTTTCCTTCACAGAATGAACAAAACATTACCTTTAATTTTAACTGAGCAAAACATTTTGATCATCTTGTGAATTTCTGACTTTCGTTTTCCAAGGCTCTAAAGATAAGCAAAGAGCAGTAGAGAAAAGCACTTTCAGGATTTCCAAACTCTCTGGATTATAATAAGCTGCAAACAGCCGGGAGCAAAGTAGATGAATGCCTCTAAGAATGTACCGCCTTTAGTAAAGGCCACATTGGCTTCCATTAGCCTTTCACCAAGGTCTCTGGGACCACAGCAAAATATTTTAAGGAGGAATAACTGTTTTTCATTCTCTTACAACCCATAAATAGCAGCAGATTTCATTAAATAAGTCTGCTGGTGTAGGCATCAAGAGCAGAAAGTAACATTTGCAGAAAGGTCAAGACTGTGAAAACTAGGAATTGAGTGTTTTATTCTTAGAGCCATTTCCAGCTGCATTTCCTATCATCGTGGCCAGAACTGCACCAGAAAAAACCAAAGCCTGTTTAACTTTGTTACGAAAACATAGGAAATCCCAGCTTTAAGGGTCTTAAATTTTAGACATTGATTCATCTTTCTTGAATACTTTAATAATCAAATTAAAACACCCCACTGAAGTTCTGAGCACTCTCTATCCCTATACAAACAGAAATCCATTTCATAAAACATGATCAAATCCCAGCTAAGTCACACTGCAGCATGGGTTTATTTTGTTGTTTTCAAAGGTAAATATCTAGCGCTATGTGAAAGGCCAGACCTGCATGTGATGAAAGGACTGCCCTCCACGCACGTTACTTCCCACCTATCTTTAGCTCATAAGCCTGTACAAATCTATCACACAAGAGGGGGGGAGTACCTTAGAGATTGGTGGTGTTGTAATTAAGGACCAGGGATGGCACAAGCCTGCTGAATGTTCATATTTTACCTATTTTAAAGCCTCAATTTGAAACTGAGAAGCACTGATTTAAGATTATTTGATGGACTTTGTCATGTGCCATGTCTGCTCATTGCAATTAGGTAGAATTGCACACTGTATAGAATCATAGAATGGTTAGAGTTGGAAGGGACCTTAAAGATCATCGAGTTCCAACCCCCCTGCCACGGGCAGGGACACCTCCCACTAGACCAGGTTGCTCAAAACCCCATCTAGCCTGGTCCTGAACACCTCCAGGGATGGGGCATCCACAACTTCCCTGGGCAACCTGTTCCAGTGCCTCACCACCCTCATAGCAAAGAATTTCTTCCTGGTATCCAATCTAAAGCTCCCCTCTTGCAGTTTAAAACCATTACCCCTCACCCTATGGCTCCACTCTGTGATCAAGAGTCCCTCCCCATCTCTCCTGTAGCCCCCTTCAAGTACTGGAAGGGGCTCTGAGGTCTCCCTGAAGCCTTCTCTTCTCCAGGCTGAACAACCCCAACTCTCTCAGCTTGTGAGAGAAACCTTCCCGATCTGTTCTTCGGATTATAAAGCATTGAAATGGTTGCATCCAAGATGAAAAACTAACCACTCCAACTACCACGCTGGTATCTGTAACAGGCTGCCACCTGCCTATCAACCACCGCAGGCCAAGCTGCGTGTTGTACCAGGGCCAGCTTCACAGCACACTTCTGTGCCTGTCCTGCTTTGCCCCCCTCTACGCCCACTGGCACTGCCCCAAAGCCCCACAGGCACGGGAGGGCCTTGGAGGGGGATGATCAGAGGTATGAGGTGTGCCCCAGCCACAGCAGTGAGTCAGGGTGCCAGGGGATAAAGGGCGTAAACAGAACCATTTTTAAACCCCGGGGTGCTTACACCATCAGGCATAAACCTCGGTAATGAGACTCCACACCCTCCAGTCACTGACTCTCAGGCTTCACTATCAGGTGTGCTAAATGCTCTGCTGAATCTGAGCCACAGCTTAAATAAAAAAAAAAAATAATACTATTGGCTCCCCAATGTCTTAGTCTTTTAAGACTCCATGGGCTTTGTTCAGACAGGAAAACCTGTGCTTCTTCGCCTCCAAAAAGGCAAACGATCCACAGGCTCCCTGAGAGTGCCTTCTGTCTAACACATACAGGGTAAGAGGTCTACTGCTTTTCCTTTTCTGAGCCTCCACCAGCTACAAACAAGCCTTCTGGCATTTCCTGAAATAAAAGTTATACAATATTTAGAGAAAGGAGAGGTCTTCAGAACAGCAGCTGAAGAATTAACGTTGCTTCTGAAAAAGCAGGAGACTCTCTCAGAGCTGCTTCTCCCTCTGCATCATACACAGCAAGGAGAAGACTGGTCTTCTTTTCACCACCAAAGAATAGTCTGGGCTTATACCTAATTTGGGAAATAATTACATCTTGATTAAGTTATTCCTTAATTATAGAAATAATGAATTAGACTAACCGTCTCCTTCTCCTGTATCATTCCAAGAGCAATTTCCTCCCTACAAGCGTACCCCTTCCATTGGGACAAAGTCAGTTTCTCCGATCCTTAAAGCCACCTTCAGACAATGAAGCTTTTTGTGTCCGTAAGATGATTCCACAAGGAGTTCTTCGATGAAAAGTTCTCCCGGATTCCTAAGCCAAACTAACTCTTTTTAATTCAACTTTCTATTTTCACCTATGCCCAGTAACAATGCTCCTCCCACCATCTCCACTTCATGCTTCCCAAATAATTTTAGGTGCTTATGCCCTGAGCCATTGCTCAGCCACGTTGCAAATAGCCAGCCCTTTTTGCTTTAGTCTAAGGCAGGTCTTCCAGCCACGTTTGCCACGTTCTCTATCTCTTCCCAACTTGTCTGCATTTCTCTGGGACTATCACATCCCAACATAACCCAGAAACAAACTTGTCAAGGGTAACACAAGATTCCTACCTCCCGCCTCTGTTGTCGGCACCTTCTACTCCTGTGTCAAGGAAGGAACTGATTAAAGAACCACTATCAAAAACCTGGTGTCTTTTCAACCAGATTAACTAATGTCTTCTCAGTGATTATTTATTATTTGCCTTATTATCACTGTCTGCAAAAATAAGTTAAGGTTAAAGTTGTTCTTGACTCCAGTCACGCAAAACAAAATGAAAAATGGTACAGGCAGCATAAATGCACATGGATGCAAAGTAGAAACTATTTCTCGTTTCTCCACTGGCTTGACCACGGCAGCACATGCTCAGCTTGCAGCTTTCTTTTACAGTGATCCATCAAACATGATGCAGCACGTAAACCCAGCCAAGACAAAACCTAGGAGAAGAGCATTCCTGTTATCAGATCCGAGAACGCGGCCTCAAGCTTAGCTTGAATGGGCTTTTGTTGTGATTTTCGGTTTGTGACTAAAAACCTACTATTTACGAATGGCAACAATGGAAAGACTGAATGCGTTAAGAAACATTCATACTTTGTTGTTTTCAGCCTTCCGTTTCATTCCAGTTGTGGCTCTAGAATGGCCCCCAGTTCACATATACTGTAGAAAGATTCAGTAATTAGGACTGCTGCCACAAAACCAACCCCAACCCTGAGGATACAGGATTGGCTTCACAATATAAACTATGAATGAATAGGGCTTCTTGTGTGATGGCAGAATAATGCTCTATGTCTTTCCTATCTGCAAGATGACATGAATCACTTTCCAAAGGAAAAAATTATTGCAGATACTAATGATATAAAAGGTTATTCTATAAGACACACAAGAAATTCTATTCATGCAAAGATCAGGCTGGAGTTAAATAAGTGAACAATGACAATCTGTTAGGAAGGGGACTGTCAGCCGCTACTGTACTGCAAACTGAAGTCTAGAAAGCTACGGGACAGGCCTCTGCTGCCTCTGAAAGTCTCAAATTTGGCAAAAATCTTCTTTAACTCTTCTCTCCAGTAGTAGCATCAACATTTTCAGTGATCAGAAGTTAGAAACCACTATAACATATGATATGGAGTAAACTAGCCCCTTCTGCACCAGCACACAGGCACTATGCAGTTGAGATTGCTTCCAGTGGAAGAGGTGGTAGGATAAGCTCTCCAGTTTGACGTTCTTGCAGAAGACAAACAGAAAGACAGAACAACAGCTTTGCCATCTGGACAGTCATCAATACAGTTTCAGGAGTATCATCCTAGCTATGTAATTAGGTGTCAGGTCTTACTCTCTTAGAGGAGTTTGTGGCGCCAAAAAGCAGTATATAACTGGTTTACAGTTTACGGAACAAAGCAGATTTAGGAGCAAACTATACTGATGATAGAAGACAAAAGCAGGCAAATAGCAAAGCAATGTTTTCTTGCGAAGCACAGCTTGCAGTTGATCTTTGGTACTTTGCCAAATAATGGGGGGAGGGAAGGTAGTATTAATCTTGCACTCATAAACTCTTTATTTCTGAAACCCACCACAGAATGGTGCTGGACACCGAGACACTTCATTACTTTTCTCACTACCTGGCTCAAGTCGGAATACAGTCAACTTTAAGAGTGAAGAGCACACTACAAATGCATGCTCCGAGGATGGAGATGGGAATAGATGAGGTGACTCACTGGGGTCAGAGAGCTGTTGCGCACTTGTAAAGGAGCTGACACTGAGCCACGCTCCCCGAAATCCAAAGGGTCTCTGATCACACAGCCGAGTGGTCGCTGCTCCAGTGGCCCAGAGAGCCATTGCCAGGATCAACAGGGTTCACGAGGAATGTTAAACAGCATTCTATACAGTCACTGAAAAATCTTTGAAAATCTAGTGTTAAAAACATCGCCAGGTGCCCCATCTGTGGTAGAATCACAACAGCAGTAGCTGTGGTTAAGAAATTTCTATAACAAACCCATTGCCGAATTCAGCAGAAATCTTATGATTCATTTACATAGACTATTTTGAAATGCAGAGGAACTTATTTACAATTCACTATCACTTGCACAATTTACCTACCAAAATAATTTGAACAGGAGACTAAAAAGTAACTTTTCTTTCTATACTGAAGAAAAAAAAATTAACCACCCACATTGCTCCTTTGTCCTGTAATTTTTTATATATTTACAGCTTATAACATTTTAATGTTCGTAACAGCAGCATATATAGTTAACCCAAAAGGACTTTTTTGTACATAGGACTTAGACGGGAACTTCAGCTTTGATAACTTTTCAGTTCTCATGACCAGTGGGAATTTGACACAGACACATACATTTCAGCTATAGTAAAAAGAAACCGTTTACAATTGCACCAGTAAAGTTTTAGGATTAGAGGTGCTCATACCACTTACACTGGCAAGGCACCCTGAGTTTAGTTTTAAGAGGTTTTAACACCAAGCTATTTCATGCTTTAGGGAGCGCAACAGACCGTGATGGCTACAAATCCTGACTTAGCTTATAACCCGCCTCAGAGGATCTGACAGTCAAACCAAGTACTCCAATTTGAAACAGAGTATGTTTCTTCATATGCTTAGGGGCTCCAATAATTACATGCACTATAGAAAAAGGGTCATTATTTCCAATTTGAGCATGCTCAACATCAAGTTCCAGCAAATAGGTATCAGGCTTTCTTAAGCTAACTTGAAAAAAACTTTCAGGAAGATTTATTTCCTCGACTACAAGTACTGACACACTATAATCAAACCACCTCTTGGCCTTTTCCAGGATTGCCAGAAAGAATCTGGAAGAGAGATGTCTTCAAAGTCATTGCTATAGTCCTTTGCTGAATTCTGTCTGTAATTCGCTATTGTTCGTACAAAAACATAAAAGAGGTAGGATTCATCTAATTTAAGCTACCTAGAAATGAAGTATAGGCGATGCAGAGAAGGCGGCACCTCAAAAAGAAAATCACCCCACTGAGCTTAAAAAACAATCTCATTTTGAGATGTCAAGTTACATTAAATGAAAGCCGTCCTTCAGGATTAAACAAGAACACAGGAACAACTGTCTCCAAGAGTGCCTATGCCAAAGCTCAAGGAATAATATTAGAAAAAGATATATAACATTTGCAAGGAGTACTCTCCTGGCCTCCAGCTGTTTTCAGCTCATGAATGAGGTTTGTGAAGCTGGATGTGGTTTCTGTGACCTTAGTAACCTTCAAAGGATTTCCCTCCCATGCGCTTGGGGCATCCCCCGGATTCAACAGAAACCTTTTGCACCCAGAGCATCTTTTGACAAGACATTCCAACCACCTACCACTCCTTTCAATTCTGGCACTCGCCAGCTTCAATGTGTCAAAATCTCATACCAAAACAGAGCACAAACACTAGACCTATATGAACATTACCTACAGCATTCCTGAATTTACAGAGTTCCATGTCACCCCTCTGCATTCTTTTTTCCAGGATTATTAGTCCTCCCTTACTCGGTTGTTCTTGTACACAAGACATTTTGCACCCTTGATCATTCCACTCCCCCTCTCCCGAGCTTTTCTGGTTCAGATACACACTTCAAGATGTAGGAACCCAAACCATGTAAAAATATCCAGAACAAATGAGAATCACATTCAGAAAGTAATTTTTGAACTGCCTTTCAAAATTTAATGTTATCATCGTATAGTTCTTTCCCTCCATTCCGCACTATTTTCAGATAGCACATTCTCAAGTGTCTGCTCTTGTAACCACCTGGATTAATTTAAACTTTCTGTCCCTCTTGCTACTTATCTATCTTTCAAGATGAAACAATATCATTGTCCTTTGTAAAATGTAAAATGAGCTACTGATAGAACACTCCATGCAAGAGGAAGGTATTTGCTCTCAGAGACCAAAATTTTCATACAGTCTCAGAAGAAAGGCGAGGAGATGGGCAACAAGAATGATCCAAAGATCTTGAACAGCTTGGCTGTGAGGAATGACTGAATCAGGACCAGGCATATCAGGTTGGAAGAGAGATGACTTTGAAAGAATACAATAACCTTCTACAAAATCATGGATAGCATGGAAAGCGTAGATAGGATCTGACTGCTCACATTCTCCTCCAACACAAGAATTAGGTGCAACCTGCTTCCTGCTACAGGAAGCAGCTTAAAACAAGCACTCATGGAGCAAACCTGTGAAACTTCTCATCAAATGATGCCACCTTCCCCAGAAAGGTTCTGGGGAATCAATGGAACATGTTTTAATACTTCCTCGGTCAAAAGTTACCACCTTCTGCTTGAACACCACTTGGTGCCCTTTAATTCTTGCCATGTTCAGCCGACAAAATAAACAGGGAACAATTGCTTCATATTCCCATGGTTGCAGACTGCTATCATAATCCCGCCTCTTATCTGTCCCACGTATTTTCCAGGCTAAACTCCAATTTATTTGGTTACTCTTTTTACAAAAGCAGCTTCACTCGTGCTCTTCTGGGTTTTCCTCATCAGACTCTCTGGGGAGGCAGAATGTCTGCCCCTAACTTTGAGGGCATTATGTTGTTCATTACACGAATATACCATGGATTTATACCAAGGCATTCTGTCTTTCTCCCTCTCCTTTTCCTAGAGATCTCTGTCATTTTTATTTGCCTTTTGGTGTTTTGTTTTATCTACTGCTGAGAGTTTTACAGGGCTTTATCTACACTACTTAAAAGATCTCTTTCCTGAATGGCACAGATTCTTAAGAGCTCATCACTGCATAGACACAGTTAGTTGTTTCCCCCTGTGCACACTATTTTATATCTACTAGTATCAAGTACCACTTGCCAACAACCAAGTACTGAGAGAACCTTCTGCAAATCCAGCCACCTTTTGCTTCTGCTACCCTAATTTTGCAATTTTCAGCATATACTGACACTTCATTACTCAGCCTTTCTTCCAGATCATTTATGACTATGTTGAGCAACACAAATCCGAACGCAGAACCTCCTGGGATTCTACTAGTGATTACTCCTCACCAGAAAAGCTGACAGTTCTTCCTACACTTTAACCAGGTATTAATTACTGAAAAAGCTACACTCCTACTCCACAGCAGTTCCATTTCCTTTAAGAAGCATTAACAAAGAACTTTGTTAAACTCTCTCTGAAAATCCAGAAACAGCAGAACACTCGCTTGTTTGTCTCTTGGGCCTTCTTGTTGAATAGCTTCAGACCATTTAACTTTACCAGCTGAAGCTGGACTTCGGCATTCTTGCAGTGAACCATGAAGGTCACCGCAATGAGAGCACTTACCAAGGCAGGCTTCCAAGAGACACGACCTTGAGAATCACCTTCCGTGACAGGATGATAAGTACTGCTTTGCAGTCAATATGGATTTGGAGAAGTCCATTTTCACATTAGGAAACTGTCTCGCTAGATTTACCCTAAAAAAATAATCCCTCAAAACTAACTAAAATACAACCTCTCCATGTTTAACAGCAGCAACGGAAAGCAAGTCCAACACTCAAAAAGATTTGGGCGAGTATCAATAACAGTCTACATTGTTTTTTAAAAATAAACCTGGGACTAAACCGTAAACTGTTGTTCTAAAATTCTGATTTGCAGTTAGTGAATGCAGTGTTATTCAGTGTAATTCCTTCAGGTTAAGTCACAGGCTCTTGAACACAAGTATGGTAGAAACTCTGTTGGGGAGAACCTTGTAAAACTCGTCATTATGGGTATCAGCTGGGGAGGAGAAGAATAAATTATCAAGAAAGATTGCACCCTTTTCAGCTTTTCTGAAGTACCTTTCTTCAACTTTCCCTTTGCACAGAGACTTGGAACTAAAACTGACCAGACAGGAATTTGTGTCCCATGAGACCGGTTTCCAGTTATACAGATGAGACGGCAAGAGAGTAAAAGCTCACACAATTTTTCCACATAACACCAACCTGTTAAGTATAACTAATTTACCAACTAATTATTGTTCCAGCCCTGTGTCTGTACAGAACTAACATTTAATCTTAGCTCATTTAGCAGGCCCCCAATACATTAACATACATGTTGAAGCTTAGCAAGGCATAAGTAAAAAAAATTTTAAAAATCGTAGGAAGCATAAGCCTAACTGAGCTTTGTCATGCTGACAGAAAACAAGGTGACCAACTAGAAAACACAGGAGGTGAATGAGATTCAAAAGCACGTAATTAGCAAGGCTCAGAGCTGAGGTCAGAAAGCCAGCTTCATTAAGTAATATGTCTCTTGGCTGTTTGTAACCTTATACGGAAAGAGATAATTTCATATTAGCAAGATACATTTGTTTTCCTCAGAATAATCTAATTTAGTATTAACAGTATCCAATTACTTTACACAAATTAAAGTGATTTTATTAAAGTGTTAGGATAACAATGGAAGACTGCTGTTCAGGATGGCATTCCCTCTGTTACTAACTTCTGGTGATACTGAGGTTACAATCTACAGATTCCCTAAAACCATCCTGGAAACTTACTTGCAAGTTAGGGAAAACTTCCCCTGTAGCTGTCTGCTAGCGATCTGCAGGTAAAATAAACTTTTAATTTAATAGCAAATAAAGAATTTTTTTTTTCCATTAATTTCCTATCTATTCAGGACTCATAAATTTCTCATCGCTGTCCTATCCGACTTCTTCAGGTCTTATCTATATCACACTACTCTTTATTCACTTATTTCCTCATGCATTCAAGATAATTCTTGGTAAAGTTCTCTTTGTCTAAGGTGACAGTCCATTTCTCCAGGGTATTCCCAGTTCCCAGCCCATGCCTGGAGCAGTACAGCTCTTCCACGGGTCAGCGATGAGCACAGCGTTGGGGAGAAAGGCTCCGATTCTGCGCTACTTGCCCATCCTCTCCTCTGAGGCACGATCACAGGAGTAAAGAGCAAGCAGTCATTTCCACTAGTCATACCTTCCACAAGCCCGTTCCTGCCAGCCTCCGTCTCTCGCTCTGAAGAGGAGCAGCTGTTGAAACGTAACAAATTATGCCAAAAGGTGCAGCATGTCCTAGCATTCAAGAAGTTTGGCACTGCTACAGCTTCTACTGCTTATGACCAACGTGCCACACCAGAGACACAGATCACTGTGATCAATGTAATTTAAGGGAGTGTAACTTTTCTACCCCGTTCCCTCTATCAAGGAAAATTAAGGGTGTTCTAGTGTGACATCCCGGTAAAACAGAGGAATAAATTTCTCCTGTATCTTTGCAAAACAAAAAAATAACTTCCATTCATTTCTCTCTTTTGCCCGTCTATTTAAACAGAAGCAGATTAAAAAGATAAGTGATACACTCAAGAAACATAAAAACAGATAAATGTAAAGATTCCCTTATTTTAATTCGAGTGAACAGCAGTGTTCACAATCATAAATCTGAATATTCATTACAATGAATAGCCATTTTAACAAGCTTGCTTGTTGCACGTGTGACCTCAGGTATTGCTTACTGCATCCTATTCATACACTATTTTGCAATCAGAATTATTAATTTCTCCATCAGTATAGTATTTACATGCTACTTAGATATTAACCTATTTTCCAATATTACCCTCATTTTAACCCGGCAAGAATTGTGGCCAGGTAAATACATCAGGCTTTGGTGTTCAACACCTGATTTTCCAAAGTACATGACTGTAACTAGAGTGTTTCATAAGGTCAAAGGACAGCACTGCCCTTACAGTCATACATCAGAAATTCCACAAATCAGATCCAGGGATGTAAGCAGCAGAGGAAATACAACAGTGAGGTCTGGTGGAAGAAGTTTGTCCCATACCACACATGAAACCACTTCTTTAAGACAGCACTTAACTACCTTCATTATGATTGAGACATTCCCTCCCTCCCACAGTTCTACTTTTGCTGTCCAATTTTTGCCAGAATTGAAGCACAAGATCCAAGCCCTAATTTAGTCTTCAGAAAACTTCAGTTCTGTGTAACAGGAGAAAACCTAGTCTTACGGGGAGGAACAGCCTGCAATCATGTAAGTAAAAACAGTACTGGAAAACATTTATACAAAGGAGGTGAAGCAAGACTGCACAGCAACCTCTGCACCGGACCAAGATATACCACATTCAGAGTTACTGTTTAAAGTCGGGTTTTCTGTGTAATTCAAGGGAGGAGAGGTGCTCGCAGGAAGGGTGGAGAAAGGGTTGGTTTTTTTTTTTAAAAAAAAAGTGAAAACACAAATTCCACTGTGCAGCATCATATTTACACCTCCAGGGCAACCAGCAGTGAGTGTCAGACCCCAGGGCTCCATTACGGAGATTTCCGAATTGTCTGAGCCACAATATTCATCACCTGCTCTGCAGGCTGCAGCTGAAGGAGATGAAATAGATGTTTTACCAGTGAATCTCTGCAGCATTTGGCAGTCACACATTAGTCAACTTTAACCTGAGGCACTTTGCCCATAGCTGCCTTTAACGCGGCACCTCTGTGCAAATTATGAGTACAAAATAAGATGACGCATGACAGTGGTTGCAAAGGTCTAGGTAGTGGAAACTGGCTACGTGCCATCAGGGAACATCAACTTTTTTATTTTATATGAAGTCAAACGTAAATCAGTATCACCTGACACACAATGTTACCATTTCCAGACACATAAATACTGGGAAAAAAACCCACCAACAAACCAACTATCCAAACCACTGTCTCTTGCTTTAACTTCTCAGAATCCCGCAGACATAATACATAATTTTACAAAACTGAGAAGTCTGATAGTACCAACAATCTCCTCAAAGTTGTCACAACAATAACTCCCTGCTACACAACCTGTGAACGTATACCTACCATGCTTGAGAGATTCACAAGAAATAATCAAGAGAGGAGGTGGCTAATTTAAGTAAACGCTTGGGAAATTTATGTCCTGAAGCAGGCACCAGATCATTTGAGGGAAAGCCATGAAACCACCACCAAGAAAAATGCACCCAGCCTTTCAGGCAGCACTTCAACAGCAACCACCCTGGAGACTACCTGCCTCTTCTCTTGAATTCTTGCCTTTGCACTGCCAGCCTGCCTTTACAGGGAAGATGGGAGCACAGAACAGCACGTCTTCCAGGGCTTTCTTCTTTTTAGCGTGAAGAACAGAGGTAATAAAATTAGTCCCGGGCTTAAAAAATATTTACATTACTTGAGACCAGTGCAGTCTGCTGACCTTCAGAGAGAATTACTCCAGTAGGAAACACGTCCTTCGGTAAGTCGTTCCAATAGTTATTCAATCTCAACTTTACAAGTTTTTGACCAACTTAATCTCAGACTTGCCTGCCTGCAAACCAAGCAGCCTTGTAGCCAAAACTGCTCCCCCTTCTTCCTCAGGAAGAAATACTTTGGAAAAGAACACAGAACCCCCAATTTCATAACCACATATTAATAGCCGCACTGAAGAAGATGAAAGGTCCAGCTACCCGGGGTCCCGGGGCAAGCGGCAAGGCGTCACAAGAAGAGCCTAAGCGGAGGTGACCCTTCACCGGTGTTAACCTCCTGCTTTACAACACCTCACAGCTTCGGGCTGTCCCGAAAGGCCAATACACCCGGAGGGCTGGGCTCGGAAGCCGTTATTCCTCACAGCGTTTCGCCAAAACTCTCCGGAGGCAGTTCACAGCCCCGGTCCCCCCCCCACCCCCCCCGCCACCACCCCGCAGCGCTCCTCACAACTCACCCGCCTGCGGTGCCAGAGGCGTTTCCTTCCCTCTCCCACCCTCTGCCTCACCTGGGAGCTCCATTCAACCGCCGCTTCCCCTCAGCCCGCCGTCCTCCCCGGACCGCCCCATGGCGGGGCGGCGGCCCCCCCCCTCCTCACACACATACACCCGCCCCGGCCCGCTCGGCCCGCCGCTCCCTCCCCGCACCCTGTCAGCGCCGGCGGGACGGTTCCCGCACCGGGGCCCGCCCGACACCTGCCCCCGCCGCCGGGCCCTGAAGGGATCAACCGCTTTCTCGGCCCCACCGCCCACCATCCCACACCTACCCGCCGGGGCAGCGCCCCGTCCCATGCCGGCGCCGTCGCTCCCGCCGCCGGCCCGCGCTCCGCCACTCGCCCGGGAGGCGGAGGATTGGCGCGGGGGGGTGGCGGGGATTATCCGCCCCGCCCCGGAGGCGCGGCGCGGCTCAGGCGGGCGGCCCCGGGCGCGGAGGTGGAGGCCGGGGCTATGAGGGGACGGCGGCAGAATGGCGCTGAGGAGGAGGAGGAGGAGGAGGAGGAGGAGGAGGAGGAGGAAGGGGGGGGAGGAGGGGGGAGAACGCCCCCCCCCCCCCTTCCCCATCCCCGCCGCGCGCGTGCACGCGCCGCGCCCCTCCCTCTCCTCACAGCCCTGAGGCGGCGGCGACGGTGGGCGGCCCTTCGCCTCAGCTCCCCCCGGCCGCTCGCCTCTCCCTCACCGCCCGGCCTGCCCGTTCACCGGGGCTTCAGCGTCCCCGGGCGGTGGGGTTTTGTTTTCCCCCCTGGGCCGCTCCAGAAATCCGGTTGGTTTCACCTTCTTGGCTTCGGCGGGTTTTTCGGGCCGCCTTTGCGCCTTCCAGCACAACAGCGCAATGGTGTGCCCGCGAGGAAAGGTAAAAATTATGAGGTAAAAAGTGCAGCTGGATGGGGAAGGCAAGTGCCAGACCTCAGTGGCCGGGCCTGGAGCGGGCCCTGCCTTGGCAGCACCTGTGTTTTGCTGCTGTGCTGCAGGTTGTGGGTTTAGGTTGCAAATTATCCATCAGAGGAGATGCCCAAAGACACCAAAACACTGCTGCAGGTCAGCCTGGTGATGTTTAGGTCAACTTCATGGTTTTTTTTTTTTTTCTAAGCGCTTCTTCCTTCAGTCACACACACACCAACCTGTGACCCCGTGCTCCCTCATGGTTTACAGGGACATCTCAGAATCTCACCTGGAACACGTCAGATTTGGCTCTTGCCCTTCCATTATATCTCTCTCCTTCACAAACACATACACTGTCTCCCAGCACTTCTCCCTTGTACCTCCCTTCTCAGCCATGTTACCTCTCCCCAAAAGTCAGTACAGATGCTGTTCACTTTAGCATCTTCTAAATGCACTAGAAATCTTTCAGTGTCTTCTACAAGCACTAGGGAGCACTTGACAGGAAAGTCTCCAAGAGCTCTTCTCATCCCATTCTCGGAGATGAGGGAAGCAACCCTGTCACCCTTTTATTCTTTCTTATTTATCTGGAGAGGAAAACTGGACTACTTCCATGGCTCTAAATTACCATAGTTAGCCCAGGAAAAAAATAACCTAAACATTACCGGTCAGTGCAGGTGGGCAACAGCCAAAAGGGCAAGTACCTCCCACCCAAACAATCCACTGATGGGAGCCTGTTTCTCGGGGTTCTCCCTTCTTGGCCTCACAGTTCCTGTGCCTGTTGTGTGGGACAGGGTGTGTGTTTGGTCCCCTTGGGTCCTCTGCTGTAGGACAGGACATCCAGACAGGAGAGACAATGCACGAGCGCATCAGGGAGAGGCACCGTGACCATGAAGCCCAATCTGTAGCCAAAACCTGCCTTAGTCACAGGGTGGAATAGCGCTGTGCTTCAGCCACGTGTTTTTTTTTAAAGGCTTGAGGGACTGAACAAAATAACATAGTTAAGCATTAACTTGCTGCTACTTACCCTGTAAAGAGTAGCGTGGCTGCTAACCTCTGTGGAAAGTTCAGAGCGGTTTTGCTCAGTGAACACCCAGAGTTAAATCATGGATGTTGAGACGCATAATGAATAGTGTTCAAAAACTAAAAAAAAAAAACCAAAACACCAAACCCAGCCCTTACAGACTTTGCTGCGCACCAGTTCAGTTGGGGTGACGTGGGGTATGGGAAATGAGCCTGAGCTATCAAACCCAGGAACTGCACTATCAGATAACCCTGACTGCCTGAGGATGGAGTTGGGAAGGCAGGAGAATTTTGGGGGAGGGATGCAGTCTCAGGATGCATCTGCTGGCAGTCTCGGGAAGACCCCCAAGATGGTGTACTTTGGGCAAGGTGGCATCTTCCAGAGACTCGTGGACCTTTTCCATCCTTCACCCGCTTCCTTTTAGGAAGTCTGAGACGTGGCGAATGCCAGTGGCTGCTGTTCTTCCAAGGAGAAGCTGGGAAGCCTTCCCTGGCCATGCGTTGGGACTGTGCGAGTTTTACCGGGGCGGAGGGGCAGGTCTCGGCAGAGGAAGGGCCGAGTGCCACCTCGGAATGTTTCTATGAACATCCAGACCGCGTCCGTGTGCTCCTAGGAACACTTCCGAGCCCACCTAGGAATGCTTCTCCCTGTGTTTTTACTCTGAAGGCTTGAAGGGAGGCGCCTTTGAAAGCCGGAGGAACTCTTCTCTCCAGCTGGGCTTGGAGGAGGCCGCCGAAGAACCTCAACGCTGGTGGAAACCATGAGATCTCTTTGGAGAACCGCCCGTTTTCTTCCTCTCCCTGCCGAACGGGAATGTCTGCTGCGCCCCAGGCTTACAGGGTGAGTAACGTGCTTAACCATGTTATTGCCACTAAAACAGTGGGGAAAAAAGCCCATAGCGCTTGTATGACGTAACCAACCAGCCGCTCCGCCACCGCGCAGGCGCCGCGCCCACCTTTCGCGTCACCTCCGGTGACGCGAAAGGTGGGCGCGGCGCCTGCGCGGTGGCGGAGCGGCGGCGATGAAGGTGGCGGTGGCCGGGTGCTGCCATGGCGCCCTGGACAAGATGTACGAGACGCTGGAGCTGTTGCAGCGGCGGCACAACGTGCGGCCCGACCTGCTTCTCTGCTGCGGCGACTTCCAGGCTGTCCGTAACGAGGCGGATCTCCGTTGCATGGCCGTTCCCGCTAAGTACCGGCACATGCAGACCTTCTACCGGTGAGCCCCGGTTCCGGGCCCTGGGCTCCCGGCCTCGTCTCGCTTGGTCCCGGCCCGCTCCTGCAGCAGTCGTGTCCCCCGCAGGTACTACTCCGGTGAGAAGAAGGCCCCGGTCCTCACGGTGTTCATCGGCGGGAACCACGAAGCGTCCAACCACCTGCAGGAGCTGCCCTACGGTGGGTGGGTGGCCCCCAATATCTACTACCTCGGTAAGGTGTCCCATCCTCCCCAATTCCCTCCCGCCGGCCTTTTGTCCTCCCAGCCCTCTCTTGCCCTGCCCCGGTCCTTCCGTCACCAGCCGCTCTCCCGTCTCCCCTAGGTTATGCCGGCGTGGTGCGGTTCCGCGGCGTGAGGATCGGTGGCATCTCAGGCATCTTCAAGTCTCACGACTACCGGAAAGGTATGGGGGGGTGCAGAGTGGGGGCCCTGGCTGTCCCTCCTCTGAACCAACTCTTACCCTGGAAGCCTTTCTTGGCTCAACACATGGGTTTTTCTGGAGGTGGTAGATGAGTCGGTAGCTGCCTGGCAACCACAGCGGGAAACAGTGGGCCTTTTGGATGTTGTTGTTGGAACAGTCTTGATTTTTCCATCGCGGTGTCCTTTTAGCATGCAGTACAAGACTGTTTAGCTTTCCTTGTGTGAAACAGTCAGTTTACAAGCGTGATATTGTACATCTGTACTGTCCTGACCTGAAGCTTGGTGTCAGTGCATCTCAAGATCAATTCCTCCTGGTTATACGTGCATGCAAGAGTTCTTCCTTGGAAGGGTCTCCATCAGCGGACAGAAATCTTATCACAGATTATGCTTGGTGTCAATCTTTCTGATCTCCTCAACACAACAAGGAGAAGTAAAATTATCTTTAGTAACATAGCTCCTCGGAGGAGTTTTGCACATGGCTTTCAAGCTGCAAACTACTGAACTAGCTTTCTAGAACGCTTGATTCGAACACCTACCAATGCTAATTAAATTTGTTGTTATCAGGCATACAGTTTATATGCCTGAATGTTGCACGTGGGAGATGAGACTTTTTTTTTGACAATAATGCTAACTATGAAAAAAGGAATTTTTCTGTTAATTCTTAAGAACACATAGGAGCTCTGCTGGGTGTTTGGGTGTTTTGTCCCAAGGCAGAGATGAAGACTGTGTCCCATTTGTCAGGGTACGTGTTTGCAGTTCCAAAGTCTGTGGTGCTTGCGGGCAGTTACAGGTGTGTTTAAGCTGCTGCTGAATCTGTGAAGCTGTGATTTCACTGCTGGTAGCAGCACTTGCTCTGATTTTTTTGTGTTTCTTCATCGGTGGCCTGAGTCAGATCTTGTGCAGTGCTCTCTGATCTTCTAGTTTACACCTCTTTCCAAATTGTTAAGTCCTAACTTATGTTTTGGTTGCTGACTTCTCAGAGGGTGGCTCTGCTCTTGCTATGTGGATGCCTGTCTTTTACTTGTTCCTGTCTACCTAGTGTTCTTTGGCTGTGCTGGCATGTCTGCGTGTGTAGCCATGATATTGGTAGCTACACAGGTTAGCAGCCTGTTGGTGTAAGCCTCCTGTGAAGGAAACACAGTATCTCCTTCAATTAGTGGCAGCCTTGTATTTGGGGTTGCTGTAGGTGTCTCTGTGACCCCAAGAACACGACTGACAAACGGTGTTTGGAGGGAACTATTGATTTGGGCAACTACTCTTTTTTTTCTCCTTGTTTCAGGCCACTTTGAGTGTCCGCCGTACAACCAGCAAACAATTAGAAGCGCTTACCATGTGAGGAACATCGAAGTCTTCAAACTCAAGCAGGTTAGTGAAAAATCTGTTTTTTAAACAGTGGTAAATAGTTTTCATTAACTTACAAGTAAGACATTAAAGCTACTCTGAACACTATTGGATAGCAAATCTCACCAGCAACTCCCAGCTAATCTGGACAGGCCATTTTATGCTGGCTGTGATTCCACTGTTGATTATCTCCTCCAACACTTTGCAAATTTGATCTGAATCAGGCACAGGCAGGAACATGGTTTGTTTTTTGATTGTGGTTTTTTTTTTTCAATTGGATAAAATTCCCAGAATAGAAGGAATTCCAGCTATGCACCGCTGTTCCAGCTTTGTTAGCTTTAGGAAGATGGGTGGTATGTTGTCTAACATGCAAGCTGGTTGGTAGGAAGTTAACTAACCAAAATTGAACCAGCTGAATAAGCCGATGCCAAATTTCTGTGGTTGAAGTATTTTTTGGCTCCAGGGCAAGGAATTCGAAGGATGTTCAAATGGCTTTATTTTTGAGCCGTTGCCTGCTCCCTGCTCTGTCACAAGGGCTGCTCCATTCGGCTGAGGCTGTGAATGCATGTGTTTCTAAGCGTCTTGTAAATCATTAGTCAGGTTGCAGTTGCCCAGTTAAGTGTTCAGTAGATACAGGGATGCTGAACATAGGACAAAGCTTTGCTGTCATTGTAAAGGGTTTGATTCATTTCCCTGTAAGTTTCTTACTAGTTGGGCTCCAGTCTCGTCTAGAAGTGTCTTCTGATAGAGCTGATGGAAATATACTGAATATTGAACCAAGACATGCTGAAGATACCGATTAGGCTTCTGAGGGGTGCTTCCTTTGAGGAGGAATATCATGCTTAGCCATTATCCCTTTTAAATAAAGCTTTTAAAAATTTAATGAGGAAGAAGATGCCTTTGATTGTGGGTAGAGAATTTGCTCTGTAGCTCTAATTTTTAAAAGCCGCCTTCTGAGTGTCTGGCACTTACTGTGATGATGTGATCTCTTTATGAGGCAGTCTCTATAAAACCCAGCTGACTGTCCCAAGAAACTGTAGCACAAACTGTGGAGACTAGAGTCCCTTGGAAAGGGCCACCTGAAAGACAGGGCTCAGGGATATACTTACCTGCTTAGAAAGTAAGGCTATTGGTCACAGCTACTTCTGTATTGATCGGAGGTAGAACGCGTTACACATGTTCAATCTTATGCTGTGAAATTTCAAAAGTTTTTTATTGTATGTGTTTTATTTATACTGTATTCATTTTGGCTTGACAGTTAAAACATCCAATTGATATATTTATGTCCCATGACTGGCCAAGGAGCATATATCACTACGGGAACAAGAAACAGCTTCTTAAAATGAAATCCTTCTTCCGTCAAGAAGTGGAGAGCAACACGCTAGGCAGCCCCGCTGCTTCAGAGCTTCTGCAGCATCTCAAACCCACCTACTGGTTCTCAGCACATCTTCATGTTAAATTTGCAGCTTTCATGCAACACCAGGTAAAGGAAGGTGGGGGGGGGGCGGAATAAAGAATGTATGTCCCAAGCACATTTTAGAAATCCAGTGCAGGTAATTATACCCAGAAAAGCAACTTCTTAATGTTTTTGCTCAGTTATTAAAATTCAGCTTAAACTGCAAAATATTAAGTGGTGTTAAAACTACTAGTTTATATAAATGAAAGAGATGTTAATAAATCAGTGGTGTAACAGCCTAATCTTCTTCAGGGACAGCACAAAGTAGCTGACATTATTGAATTTGAAACTTCTTAATTTAAGCTTGTAGAAAAGCACTTCCTTTCCCCCTTTATTGGGAAAGGAGACACCTTCAAACCAAGTGATAGAGAAGCAACTGAAAAGAAGGTAGCAGCTAATCAGGAGTGGGAGGGTGCCTGTGGTAAGGCTTGGCAGATGAAGTGCTCTGGTGGCCTGGGTAAAGCCAAAAACCAGCACCTCTCAGTTGAAACTTGTCTTGGTTTGAGTTGCTTCTGAAGGTAGTATGACTTCCTGTTCCTTTTTGCAAGTTATTTAGGTGTAAAAATGTAACTCTAGCCCTTCTAGACTCAACAAGTCTGTTTCTAATTATGTTAAAGGTTTTATTTTGGCGTGAAGCCTAGGTGTGCTCAGCTGCCTCGGTTGGGGGGGACCTGTGGCTTCTACTTTATCTTGCTGTCATCTGCATCCAACTTCCCTTTAGACTTCCAGTGAAGTCTGTCTTTCTCTTTGTCCCCCATCCGTTTCTTACAATCCCATGCTGATTTTCTACTTCAGAAAGTCACCTTCTGTATAAATTACGCTTTTAAATCTAACTTCTTTAGAATGGTCAAATCTCATAGAAATGCTAATGACCGTGTTAACACCATCTGTTTTCTAGACAAACTCCAAAGAAGAGCTACCAAAAGCAACGAAGTTCTTGGCTCTGGATAAATGCTTGCCGCACAGAGACTTTCTGCAGGTGATGACCATGTGCAGTGGGTTACCACTTAAGTATTTCACTTTTCTGGACTGCTAAGTGCCGTGCTTAGATATAAGCTAAAGAATAATTGTGATAAATGGAGGAACTGGAAAGAAACTGGGAATGGTGCACGTGTGGATTGGTGTTTGTATAATATTGTCTTGAAATAAGCAGAGCTTGTATTCTGTCAGGCAGGCATGGTGTTTGCTTATTCCTGCCTTTTCCTTCTACCTTAGCACAAGTACTAGACTTAATTGAAGGAGTAGCTGTACTTTAACCTCAATGGAACCTCCTCTTGTGTGTTTGGGGGTTTTTTTGTTGTTGTTTTATTTTGTCAAATGTCAAACCTAAGAATAAAGCCCGTCTTGAGGCTCTTCTTTCACAGTTTAGTTTGGGTCAGCAAGTGCCTCCTTCTTCAGCTCTGGATTGATGAATTCAGACAGGGTTGAGACCTAAGTTGAGCACTGTAATTTCCTTTTTGTATTGTGAATTCCAGCAGGAATCAGTGCGACTTCCTAGGAGAATGGCTCTGCTACTTTTTGTTTGGTGCATATCTGGCTAGGAAGGGCAGTGGCCAAGTAGGAGGTCTAGGTTGTGGGAATTTGCAGTGAGAGTGCCAAACTGATTTGCCAGGAGCAACATTTTTCATGTCTGTGGCCTGTGTGTGCTGCCTGCGGTGCCATCTGTAAAATCTGAAATGGATGAATCTAAAATCCTTTGCTATGAGAGGGAGCTGCTGACAGTGTGTTCTTCAAACGCAATCAAGCGTTTTAGCAGTCTTACTTTAAAGTAGCTTTTATTGGTCAGCTTAAAGGGAAGGTTTGTGACCTGTCCTTTGGATGTGTGGTGGGATCTGCTTGCCCTAGTAGCTTCCTCTGAAGGTGGGCGAGAGTATGAAGATGGGCTTTTGCTCTGCAAAGGTTCTCTGGGGTCCTAGTCCACACTTAGAATCCTGTAGCAAAACTGATCTGGACCAGTACAACCTCCAGCAGTGTGGTGATCCATCGGCGTGTAGCTTTGCTTTAAAATCTATCTTTTTTTTTTTTTTTTCCTAATACTATCTTACAATGTTGGTTTACGTTATGGGTTATTTAAAATCAGATCTTGACTAAACTGAATGGTTTGAGTCGGGTTAATGTCACTGAAGACAATCCAGATATGCATTTCAATTCCTTAGCTGTTGAAAGAGTTTAAAAATATTTCACGTTAATTTCATTGCTATGCTAAGAACGTGTGTTTATGCAGCAGAATAACTGTTGCCATCAGCTCTTGATGTATATGAATTTAAGAGTAGGCAAATTCTGTTTTCCAAGTTGCAGGGCTGTCCAGTAGCTGGCAGTAGGGAGGAGGGTGTTCTGCTTTTTAACTGCTGTAAGCTAAAATATAGAAATGCCTTTTTTACTACTGTCGATTGTCCTTTCTTAGCCCCTTATTCCTATAAACTTCCCTGTGGAGCTACCTTGGGAGGACTTGTTTGATTTACACCACTAGCTCAGTGTACTTGAAACTTAATGAAAACTCTGTACCATGAAAGTAACACTTGAAATGTTAATCAGTTCCTGGCATCAATAACTCACCTCATCTGTTTTCTGTGGTTTTGTAAGCAGATAATAGACGTAGAACATGATCCTAATGCAGGTGACTCGCTGGAGTATGATGCTGAGTGGATTGCAGTCCTCAAGGCCACCAACAGTCTTGTTAATGTGACTCAGACCTCATGGAACATGCCTGAAAACAATGGCCTCCATGCAAAGTAAGTTCCATGCAAAGTAGAGAGGGAAGTGTGATTTTTTTTTTTTTTTTTTTTTTTTGCTGGACTGAAAATAAATTTATGTTTCTCTGTTCTGCAGCCCATAATGCCTGTAGGACTTGCTAAATGCCTTGGAAAACAAAGGGGATGGTGACAAGAGCTGTAGTTTGGAGCATACAACTTCTTTATTGCTCTACACAGACAGTTTTGTTTGGCAAACTTAAACGTGCCACCATTTGAGGGGCCAAAAATGCACGGTGGCTGATCATCTTGCCAGTCAGAGTGTGTGACTGAAAATCAGGCTGGGTTATGGGGGTGGGCAGGTGAATGTTTATTGGGTGGGTTGACATAATACACAAATCCTTGGTGGGGAGAGGGGAATCTCAATATTGATCAAAGGCAATATACTTTCCAGAGAAATATTTTGATAAATTAGGTACCTGTTGTGAGATGATTTTATTATCCATCTTTAAAAGTTTCTCTTTGCAGTGGGAACAGGAAATACCTTTTGACTACTGCACTTGTTTAAACTTTATGCACTTATTTAGGTGGGATTACAGTGTGACGGAAGAAGCCATCAAAGAAGTGTTAGAAGAGCTGAATCATAACCTCAAAATTCCTTGCAACTTCACACTGACAGCTGCTTGTTATGATCCCAGCAAGCCCCAGAAAAAGGTGGAACCAGTTCATACCATCAATCCACAGACCACTGAGTTTTGTGCCCAGTTTGGCCTCACTGACATCAATAACAGGATCCAGCAAGCTAAAGAAGAGGGCTTGGTACGAGGAGAACACGAAGAGGAGGAGGAGGAAGAGGAGATGGACAGTACGGGGTCAGCAGAGGAACCCAGCGAGTATAATACAGATAATTCTGGACTTTCATCCATTAATCCAGATGAAATAATGCTGGATGAAGAAGGTGGTGATGAAGACTTGAGTACATGTTCTGTAGATCCTTCCCCTGATCATCCTCCTGACTTCTCTGCAAGTTTTTCTGACATCCGGATCATGCCGGATTCCATGGCGGTATCATCAGATGATGCTATGGACTCCACTAACGAGGAGCTGGAGAAATCTGGAGTGAGTAAACAGGTGGAAGAGAAGAGCTTAAATGAAAGACCATTAAAGCGCATCAGTGGTGATGAAAATGGGAACAGCGGCATTAAAAAAATTAAGAGAAGGAATCAAGCTATCTACGCTGCAGAGGATGAAGATAAAACAGAATAATACTTCATGTGATGTAGAACTGAGTTCTCTCCCTGCTTTTTTTTATGGGAAGGTGGTGAGGACTGTGGTGGGCTACTCGTGCTTTTAATGTTACTTGCTCTTATTCACGTTACTTTCTTAAGCTTGAAGAGGCTGTAGGTGCCTCTTGCAGGGAGGGAGATTTATCCAGATTAAACATCGAAGTCAGAAGCAGACTTCTCCAGCAAATTACTTTGTCAAAGAATTTAAAGCTCATGTATAATCAGTTGATTTTACTTCGGTTCTCGGTTATTAGTGTGTACTACGTAAGAAAATGACTCTTAAAGTATAACTCAAGACAAAGTGAGAGGATGTCCGACTTACAAGATTGAAAGATTTTATTTTATTGCTTTTTTTTTATACTGAACTTTTAATACAAAGTAGCATATGCAATAACTCCATGAACTAAATTGGTAAATAGAATTCCCATGATAACAAAACAGCAATAGAAGAGTGAAGATTTTTGTTTCTGGTGATATTCATGCCATAGAAAAGCTTCACGGTCATAAACAAAACAATGTGTGTCGTCCAGTATTGGTTTTTAATTACAGTTCTGATAGGGAACCAAGTCTCTTAATTTGAAGCATGACAGAATGCATCTCTGTTCTTAAAACCTCACTTGTGTGCTGTTTCTCAAAACTTGGGAACAATGTCTTAAAATTAAAATGCAAGTAGTTAGGATGAGCAGTTTCCTAAATGCAAACATCATCACTGTCTCAATTCGTACTGATTAAGGCCGTGTTCTATTTTCATATAAGGTGGTTGATGTTTGTAAGTTGCTTGAGACAATAATACCATTATCGTTAGCCCAGGTTTTCACCTGACACTTCTTTTCAGTAGTGTGTAACTTGCTGAATTCTTACAACTGGATTTGGAATCTTCCAAAGTACCCTCATAAACTGAGGGAGAAGATAAGTTGGAAGTTTTCTTTTTATTGTTCTAGTTTGCCCTGAATTACTAGCAAACAAATTGCTCTCCTTTGGCCTTTTAAGGCTGTGAGAACAAAACTCACTGAAGTCATGAAAATGACAATGTTTTTTGTGCATATGTCATTAAACTCATTTAGTCTTCCTGCCAAATTCTGCTGGTGGTCTGTGTGGAGCTTCTGGAGTCCAGATAAAGCGGGATTTCCCTGTGACCGCGCTGCCCTTGAGAGCAGAGGTAGCTCCCGTGTGCTGTCACTCCTCCAGGGCTTGGGTGCTGTGGAGGGGAGAGCATCCGGACGGGAAGAGGGAACTGCACAGGGAGCAATGGGTGAAATGGATTGATTGCTGAGTGTGAGTTACGTAGCAGGGAAAAGCTTTAAGGTCAAGGCTTCTGTCTTTAAAATCGTTTCTGCCTTGTTCCTCTCCTGTCAGCATACGCTATGAAAATGAAATGCTTGTAAGTATTCAAGGGCTAGAAAATGGCAAAACCAGTGCTTTCCACAGTTCTGAGTAACAGCTTTATACTGGTGGGTTGATGCTATTAATCGTCCTGGTTTGTGTTTTGGTTATTTTTTTCCCAGAGGGTGCTGTCTTGTTTAGTAAATGATTAGTTGGGCACTGTTAATGCTCCTCCTGTCTCTGTCAGAACACTCACCAAAGAGGACTGTGGTACAATGTGATGAGAAACTGGAAGTGTTTGGTGTAACCCTCAGGTTATCTAAAGTAGCTGTGAACTACCAGCTAGATAACTGAAGATAGTTGATTATCTTTAAGGGCCTTGAGTCTCTAATGCTAAAATCTCAGGCATGCCTCCGGATCTGAAGACTACAATGGAAATAAAGTATTTTAAGTATAAATTGTTACGAACTTAACAAGTCTCCCAAGAAATCAGAGCACAGTATTCAGCTGTCAGATTTCTCTGTCAACTTGAGTGAAAGATGTAGGTTTCACGTGATTTTAGTCTTTAACTTTTTAATTTAACTTTAAATTAAAAACATTTCCTATGTTTTTAAAGCAAACTGTTGTGTTGTGTGTTGTCCCCCCCCAACTTCTCATAAATGTGTTTTGGTTTTCTATAAAGAGGAGACTTTGACAAGATAGAATACTGATTTTTGAATCTTTTTTTTTTTTTAATAAAGTATTTCAGCATCCATTGAGCAGAATGCAGCTGGTAAATATAGTTAACATACATTTTTTTTTTTAGAGTACAAATCGTATCTGATCTCTATAGGAGTTACTGTGCCCTTTCTTGCACTTGTTCACACCCTCTTGGCAGTTTGAAGTGTCCAGCTCTAGTGTGTTCTCCCCTTTTAAGGATTTTCCCTGTCAGCAAGATCCTCCGCTGCACGGAGAGTTTAATTGAAGCTCTGAACTTGAAGCTTCTCAGTTGAGACCAAACACTCCAAAAAGTATGTAAAACACTAGGGAGGGCTGACAAAAGTTCAATGGCCTCTTAGGACCTGGAGTCTTCAGTCCTCAAAAAAAAGCAGCTTTAGAGTCAGTCCTTCTGAAAACTTTTGACTTTTTTCAAGTGTTAGTGAGAAACATCTGTAAAACATTTGTCAGACCCTCGTATCACAGATTTTTTCAGTGTATGAAACTTGTACTCAGTCTAAAAATGTTTTTGCTGTTACCTGGAAAGTGTTTGAGAAAAGCGCTCGCGTGTTTGATGCTAGGCCAGCACACAGGTATTTTGCTGAAAGCACGTTATTAACCTACTTGGAGAAAAATGAAAAAAAAAAAGCTATATCCCTTCTTTTCTGTACGTGGAGTTATTTTTTTAAAATTAAAGCTATTAAAAGTCAACTTGTGACAGCATTCCGGAGTATGTTTATTGTGCTCCCGTTATCCTCTCCTATCTCTAACAGCTGGCAAACCCATCTTTACCTCGCAAGAGCAAAAGTTAAGATGTTTTAACCTGGTCTGTGATGGTTTTACAGTTCTTCCCCCCCCCCGCCCCCTTCCTGAAGTTCTGCCTTCAGGAGTAATGGGTGGATAAAACCAGTGTCCCCCTGTCTCAAAATGCTAATACAGATCTGAGTGAAGTCCAGGGGTTTTTGGGGTGTTTTCTGCAAAAACCCATGAAAGCAATGATGAAAAGAGGAACCCAAGCCACCTATTTTATGGCATGCCATGCCCATGTCCCCAAGGAAGGTTGTGCCCAAGCAGATGGTTCTCAGGAAGGCTCCAGCTCTCCATATACCTGGTGTGGATCAATCGCCAACCCAACTGTCCTCACGATGTCCCAGGAGCTCCACACAGATGAGGATGTGACAGAAGGACCTGCAAAAACTCGTATGACTTACCCATGGGCAGGCTGAACATGAGGTAGCCGAGGCTAAACCTCAAAAAAAACCTATTAAAAAAAAAAAGTCTGGGCTGTTGTTGGGACAGGGGAAGGGGAAGGGGAAGGGGAAGGGGAACGGGAAGGGGG
>QJSC01025921.1:352144-411029 GCA_003697955.1 Calidris pygmaea
GCTGCTGCTGCTGCTGCGTTCCGCCAAGATGGCGTGCGTGCTGGAGGCGCCGCTCCGCATGAGCGTCCTCTCGGTGAGTGCCGCTGCCGCCGCCGCCGCCTGGGGGGGCGCCCGCCCGTCCGCCCGCCCGCCGCCGGGCTCGGCCTGACCTTGGCCTTGGCGGGGTGTGGGTGTGTGTGAAGGCGGGAGGTGGCGGTGGGGGGGTGCTCCCGGCACCTGCCGGGCCCCTTTGTGTGGCGGCGGGGGGCCCGGCGCCGGGAGCGGGCCTGGCGGGCTGCGGTGGGCCGCGGGGGTGGCACGGGGCGGCGAGGGGGCGCACGGTCCCTTGTCTCCCCTCCCCACGTCGCAACAACTTCTTCCCAGAGGCGGTTTTCTCTTCAAAACGGCTTTTCCCTCCCCGTTTCTGAGGAGCCCGGTCCCGTTTTCGTGAGGGAGGCGGCTGGCTCTCCTGAGCGTCTTTTTACCTGATGGCACGAGTCGCGCTCCGCAAGCTGCCCTCAAACTCCCGTTCGGCAAAAAGAGGTGTTATTCCCGAGCTGTGGTCACCGGGCTGTGCTGCCGAGGAGAGCTGGGTCCCCCTCAGGAGCTGTCGGTGGCAACACTCTCCCAGCCTGGGCTGGCAAGCGGGTGGGTGTTTTGGTGGCCAAAGGCGGATCCTTCCCCTCGGAGCCCTTCGGGGATCTGGGAACACGGCCCCCTTGGGGTTGGCTGCAGGGAGGAGGCCGCTGTGGGGGCTCTGTGGGGCAGGGAAGGGGGCTGACAGCCGCCACCGGTGTCCCCTCTGTGGGGGAAGCCGAGGGCAAGTAGAACAGCCCATGCTGGTCGCCCAGTCCTTCTGCTTATCAGGGAGTAACAGCGCTAAAGGTATAGCGTGGATACTCCTTCAAAGAGCTGAAGTGTTGGGCTTTCCCCCCCCCCCCCCCCCCTTTTTTTTTTTTGTCCTCAGAATTTCATACTAGGTAAAAGAACTTTGAAACTGATGATGTTGATAAATTCTTTATTTTGGGGCACTACCTGAAAAACTTGTTTGCCTGGATATGAATGCCCTTCTACATATTGCAAATCTAGTAGTTGATAGGGTGAAAGCCAGGATATTTTAGAAGCAGAAAGCAGTGGGATCTCTGAAGTCTGGAAGACTTTTGCATATAAATACATAGATCAGGTCAATGAAAGTCTACTGCAGCTCTCAAAAATATTGTCTTTTGTTACATGGTGGAAGTTTATCTGTAGAATTTATTTGGCGTAATTTAACAGTATTCCTGGAGACAAAGGAGTCTTGCTGCCCCTAGATGATTCTTCTTCTCTTAGAGCTATGTGAGACCGCAGCAAGAAGCTGCTGGTGCTTCTGACATCTGGGTGGGGAAGCAGGAGCAGATGCAGCCCAAGAGTAGATACTTGCAAGAGCAAGGAAGAGTTTACAATTCCCTTATAGCTTCTTTCAAGGAAAACTCATAAGGAAAAAATGGGAAAAGCATAATAAAAAGTTGAGCTGGCAAAAAGAAAAAAAAAAAAAAGAGATAATGGAAATGCACCCTGGCATGTGTTTGTGAGAACCTGGAGGGAAAATTCCCTTCCCCTTTCCCACCCTTGTTTTTTGGAACACTTGCCATCTCCAATTTTGGATCTTCTCAAAGGGAGTAACAAATCATTGGTGCTTAAGTGTTTGGCTTACAAGCACGGTCCTGCTTCTGAGAAGAGGATATTTTGTCTTATAAAGTATGGAGTTATGAATGTTATGGAGAATATTGTGCTGCTGTTCCTGTTGAAGTTGTGCAGGACAGTATATAGAAGGACAGTCTTGAAATTTGTGGATATATTATGATAAAGTAAGTTACAGAAAAAATGTCTTGGTACAAGATTCCTTATTTTTGAGAGTTTGTTTGTGCGTACTTCTTGAGCAACATTAACTGCTCTTAGAATATTTTTTTTTTCAGAAACTTGTGAAATTGTTTTCTATATCATAATTAAACATAATAAAATTGGAGTTTAAAGCAGTGCTGATAACTGAAGTAGACCCCTTTTGCGTGCCCTGTTCATAAGCGTATCACTTGCTGGCAGCACTCCGTTAACTTGCTTTGACTCGTAACATGTTGTTACCACATGAAGTACATCATCTTCTTTAAATCACATTTAAACACAGGGTTAATTCTCTGTGTGGATGTTCCCCAGCAGTTACGTACTGCATATTTAAATACGATTCTGTGGTTTTGCTGCTATCTTGCCTGGTAGGTTTTGTAGACCTACTGCTGCAATAGCTATTCCTGTTTATCTGCCATTATATGAATTGATATAAACTATTAATTTTTTTTTTTTTTTTTGTCTCCACAGGAGGTAACGGCTAGTAGCCGCCACTATGTTGATAGATTATTTGACCTCGATCCTCAGAAAGTCCTGCAAGGTGTCATGTAAGTCATCTGAAAGTCATGAAGTCAACACTTGGGCTGTTGGTTGTACATAGACTAGGTTAACTTGAATCCCACCAGAGTTTTATGTCAAGGGCAAGAAGCTCTTCCTATCATTTTTTTTTTTTCAGAAGTCTTGTTGGAAAATTTTAATGCAAACACGGTAGCATTGTTTTAGCAGACTATCACTCTGTGGTGCATATGGTTCATAACACAGTCTCCCACTTGCCAGAAATGAGGTTAAACATTCTGTGAGCATTCAAATTATTATTATTATTCAAATTATCTTCCTTTTTGCCAGCTTTTGCTCTTCTTTCAGGTCTGTTGAGACTCTTTTCTCTTATTCCACTGCCAAGTCAGGGTACCTGCCTCTTTTCCCCCTGCTGCTGTGCCTGAGTGTTGGCTTTTTTTTTTATGCATGGCTTCTGTCTCACTGATGGGAACTGTGAGCCGAAAGAAAATGCTTCCATAGAAATTAATTTGGATGCAAATTATATTTCAGTATTTCAGTTGCATGCCAGTGATAAGGGGTAATAACTGAAAGAGTGAGTAAAAGACTTGCCCTTTCCAATAGGTAGTAAACTGGTGCAAAGATCTGCTTGTTTTCTTGCTGTCCTTGGGCTATGAGCTTTCCACTGTAACCACACAGCGATGTGGCAAACAAGCCCTTGCCTGGGGCTGACTTTTGGTGGTGAAAGCAGACCTTTTCAGGCTTACCTGTAACTTGCTGGCTGTGGCTATCTAGCAAAACACCAGAAGTGATTGAAGGACCAAGTGGATCAAAAAGCCAAGAATGTTGGTTGTGTTGCTTAGGACACTCTGAAGTGTTTTCCAGTAGCAGGTAAAAAAAAATTATTCCAGTAGGTGTTCCAGGGGCAATGTATCAGAATTAGTGTCCCTTTGAAGTACATGAAAAACACAACATACATAAAACTGTCCTGGGAACTTTATTGGTTGAAATACCCCCTTGCCTGTATAAAAACTTCTGGTCCACCACTGTAACTACGTACAGGTTCTTAAGTCTTCCTTGTTTTGTTTCCATCCCTTGCCCTTCTTACTCCACTGCTTATAAGGGCTGGTGTGATGGTCTCAGGGGCAAGGATGTGTCTCATCCTATGTCCAAGTGGGTTGACTGAGCACCTCTTTTCTCCTTGGCAGATGCTCTGAGCCCTGGGTGGCACTCCCTCCCTGCTCTCCTTTCTTTTCAAAGGACTGGAACCCACAACCCTTGGTAATCACTTCCCTATCTTTTGAGGTGCTATTCATGTATTTTGAGGTATAACTGGTTTCCCAGAAAAGTTCTAGGCAGTATCTTTGTCTCGGCTAACAAATTCTTCATCTTGTCCATGGATGTCAGTGGATTCTATGCTGATATGCTTTTCTTGCATTTAAAGAGAAGAAAATACCAATTTATTTCACAATGGCATTCAAAGGGCAGATTTGGATGGTAAACCGTATTTGTGATGCTCTGGTTAAAAGCCTAATTCTGAGAGTATATCTTTCCAGGCATTGAGCAAATCCTATGTGGTAGATTTGTTATTTTTTAAATATTAGTGGATGGGTGTGAAATATATAAAAAAAATAATCTGTCAGTCCAGGGTTCTGTTGGGGCAGAAAAATACTGCTTTGCTCAGGGTATAGGAAGAGGTATTGAAGTTGGAGTGAACTGATAAGGTAGAGCAGAAGAGGATTAAAGTTCTACCAGAAGTGTCTGTCAGAAGCTTTACCAGATATTCTGCATACTTTGCTGAAAATCTTTGGTTCCTAAGATGTGCTGGTTCTGGTTTTTTCCCTGCATCCTGGCTGAAAATACTGGTGACCTAGATTTTTATTTTGATTGATGGAACTGTACGAATATCAAGGATCAGAAAATAGGCTGTCTTAAGAGGCTTTGTTTCTGCAGATTGTCTTCAGTTACAGTAGTGCTGTTCTTCATATGCTATTACAGATGCTTGAATGAATAACTTGGGTTTGGGGCTTTTTTTAATTGCATCCTTGTAATTTTAATGAAAACCAACTCCTGAATGAGGTTTGGTAAAGGTAAAATATAGCTAAATGATTCTTGAACTTGAAAATCATGCCAATCCAGTTATCATCTTGTAACTTGAGAAAGCTTTTAATTACATATTCTGAAAGTATTTAAATGATCAAATCTCTTCTTTTCCTTTCGTTCCCATGAATTGTCAGAGAGGCTGTGTTCAGAATTTTCTTTTGTCCAGACAGTAAAGTCTTACCTAGTGAGGAGCTTTTTCCTTTTCCTCTTCAGGGGAAAACTGAGAGACCATTCCCCTTTTGTCCAGTGCTGCTCTATGTGGTTCTGTTGATCTTATTTCAACACGCCATGCTTCCTGCAGAACTTTTGTTCACATCATTTCTATTACATTCATCTGGGTATTAAGAGAAGGTAAGAAGGGGAGAATTGTGTGTACCTGCCTGTAAATCATGGATTTCAATTCAGGATTTGAAATGCTGAGGTTCTCACAAGGATGACTACTGCCTTTTACTGTTCTTGATAGCGAACTCTTTAAAGTGCACAAAGCCCACGTCTTCATACCCACACCTGTGTGGCAGCATATGTATTTACATTGCTGTTTACTGCCTTTATAAATGAGCAAGCTTAATATAGTAGTTTCCTTCTGTACACGTAAACTCTACGTTGTGGCCATGCTTATGCTTGAAAGGTCTTTGCTTTATGTCTACTTTTGGTGCTCTTCTAAACCTTTCGTCTTCTACAGAGTGTTCTACAGTTCAAATTTTCTTCAATAGGCTTTGACTGCCTTCTGCAAGGTCAGCATTAATGTCAGGTATGCAGCTACGGAATACATTTAGTGTTGACAGTGCATAGACTACCTCAAACAGATATTGTAGGGGATTAAATACTGTATTCTCTCAGAAGTTCTCTTAAATATTTTGCCCTAACTGGCAGAGGAACAGAACATAGATAGCTCTGTAAATTTCTGCATTGTTATAAGAGCTTTGTTTGTCCCAAGATGATTGCTGCAACATCATCCTGTGCTTTGCAGTGTGGCAGCATTTATTTATTTTTAAAAACAATTCTGGGTGGTGATTCTTAGACTGTCATTTGCTTTTCACCCACTCTTAAGCTCAGGACCATGTTGTTCAGATGCAAGACCGATACCTGGTTTTGTTCTCTGATTTATTTGCTGGCCAGGGGCTTCGTTGAGAGACATTTTGTCATGCTTACATTTAGCCTGATGTCTTCAAAGAAGCAATCTATCATTTTACGGAGAGCTATGTAACTCCATCTCAAGGGCTGGTTTTGAAAGGACCGTTCTTTCTGACAAATCTGGCTTACTTGAGGTCCCAACTGTTTCTCATCAGGCCGTTCCTCAGCAGTCAGAGGATGTCATCTTTGAAGGCTTGTAAATAATCATCTTTGTGGTGCGCTGAGAATTCCTATGCTACTGCTGTTTCTGTCCTTTATGGATGTGCTTATCCAGCCAGCTGGAGTTATTACACAAGCATTTTCCAAACTTGCGTGAGCATTTTATTTGTCAGGAAAAGGAAAGAAACATCCTATAGATACGGCACTTGGTACTGAAAAACCAATTTCAAAGTGTATGTCTACAGTATCTTCCATTTTCTCAGGGAGCGTGTCTAGTGCTGTGGTGGGAATACTGGTACAGATCTATGCAGTATATTTAATTTGAGTTATGTGTGCTTTCGACACAGAATGGTTTTGAGTGTTTGAGAATTGATGTCCTTGATAAAGGAAAGTATAATAGGTGGCGTATGGGTAAGGAGTTGCGGACCCCTTTGAATCTGACAGTTATGTTTTTAGGGTCCCTGCAGACTTAGAGTGACAGTGCTGCAGTGGTTAGTGGTTATGCTCAGTGTTTTGAAGACTCTGAAACTGATACTTTAGTACAACCAAGATGTAATTGGGCTTACCTTTGCAGTAGGTTCTTGGATGCAAAGTTAGGTATGTGTTAAAAGTTCCTCTCAGGGACAGGGGACTTGTACTTGCGTTTGACTGAAGATGTTTTGTACTGCTTGCTAGTTTTTGCCTTCTTCAAACAGAAGATGCCAGAAGGTAGTCACAAACCAGAAAAAAAAGCCCTTATGTTATAGGTAGTAACACTGCTTTTATCAAACCTATCTTCTATCTTTTTTGTGCTCAGTTGCTTTGAAATTAATTGGGAACACCTCAAACAGTGTGGGTTTTCTTATATCCAACTTTTTTTGTTTGTGTATTCTTGGATTTGGAAAAAATGTTCCAGGCATGTGTTTAGATGACTGTATAATAGTGTATTGTATTTCTCAGCTGTGGCAATTGGAATGAGAGCATCAGTGTAGTGTTCCACACATGTCTGCAGGGAAAGCGGGGGAAATATGAGGCAGCCTGATGGAGTGGGAAGAGAAGAAATTCCCATCTCAGTTCTAATGGAGCACCAGGTACCCGCTTCAGACAGTTATGACGAGGCTATTTCTGCCTCTTGTTCTTCATGTCCTGTTCAACAAACCTTCTTTAAAACTAAATAATGAACAGCACTAGTTTTCGCATTGTGCATCCTGAGCATGTGCAACTGCATTTTCAGTCTGTCATTGGCAACTTCTGAACCTAAATTTTCTGCAGGAGCCAGGTTTTGTTCTTTGTGTATTCCCTTCCTTGTTTTCACCAGAATGGCACTGTGGAAACAGAGCAGTCCTTAGGGAATTGTTCTTGTTATACTTTGCCTCCGTACATTTTTGATCAATTCTGTTATCTCCTAGACTGTACTCTGTAGTAAATGCATGTTCTTTCAGACGCAATGGGGAACTTTGAGGTCTAATTGGCTAAGAACAAGTGACACAATTTTTTGAAGCGTTGTTTTTGTGCAGTGGCATTCACGTGTTGAGGGAAGAGGCTCCCGAGTCTCTTCTGTTTATACTTTGTGAATGACAGGATAGGATCTTTGTGGCTTGGGAATGGAAAGCTGCTGCTCTAGGTTGCAGAACCTGACAGAAAATTCAGCGGGTTTAAGTGATGCTGAGAGGGTGCTGGGAGCACTAGTCTGTTTGTTGATTTCCCCCTTCCAAGAGATAAGCTGAGGAATCTAATAGCTAGACAAGTTTTCAGAGTGATAGAAGATGGAATTGAAAGGCCTCAAACATCATTTGAGAATTAAGTAGTGCTCTGTGAAGAGTGGTTTTCAATGTAATAGGTTTTGTAGAGGCAGATGGAAGAACAGTGTAGATGCGGAGGGAAGAAAGGAAGATGCAATAGGAAGAAAGCGTGTTCCTGTCATAGAATAAGATATTCTCTCACTTGTGCTTTCTTTATAACGCAGCAAAAGGTACAAATGCATAATACTGTTTTTCACAAGTAAATTGCATCGTAACGTTTGGTCTAGTATTTAGAGCTGGGCTAATTTTAGAAATTTGGCCAGCAGTCTTCAGCCTAATAGGGTTCTTTAATATTTCAAGCCTTGCAGTTGCCACTCTGTGAGAAAGGATTGATGATTAATGAATCTGTTTCCGTGCTGCCTTTCAGAAGGACAGGAAGACACTTTACTCCAAAATCCCTCTCTTGATGCCAGCCCCACAGTAGCGATACTATTGCTGTGATGATTTTGGGCTGTAAGTAGGGTGAGAGAGCAGAAACAACTTCTGTCAGAGGGGCTGATGTAGCTGGAGAAAGTCAAGTGAGTGTTGGTCACAAAAGACTTCAAAGCTGAGCACAGTTGAATGCTCTGAGGTTATTCAGAGTTTAATTTATTAATCTGTTAGACAAATGCAGAGGAGAGGTGGTTGCCTGTAAGGGAGGGCAAAATGAAAATGTAGCAGTGAGGGAGAAATAGTCGTTATGCCCTTTGGGGGTGTGTGTGGGGTGTTATTAAGACTGTACTAGAGGTTGGGCCTCAGGCACATGTATCACAAAATTAGCAGTGCTACTGAGCTTGTGATTCTTCACACGTGGAGTTTTATTTTTTGATTCTGAACTGCCAGTTCAAATTGATTGGAATAAGCATGAAAAAAATGGAGTTTACTTACTTTCCAAAACAAGCTCGTTTTCAGGTTGCAATATGGGACTATGTACTTTTAGGCTGAGTCCTTGTAAAGGGTTGGCATTTCTTGTAACATTCAAAGGACAAGACTCTTTTTACAAATTAATTTGTCTAACAGATGATTAAAATGATTCTAGTATGTTTGCTGTATTGCTGGTGCTGAACTGATAATTTAAATGTGTTGAGATTTTTTTTTTTTTATTTTCACTTTTTTCTTTGGGAATTGTAAAGTAGCAGGAAGGCTGGCTGGCAAAATCACTTCCTAAAACATACTTCAAACATGCCTTGTCTGAAATGTCAGTGACTCCCCCATATGTAGGGAGTTTTAGGTCCAGATGAACTGTGGGATTTCTGTCCTAGTGAGCACTTACTAACACCCATTTATAAAAGGAAGTTTAGTCATGACTTAAAGCATATGGAGGCCAGTACATCATCTTAGGTGATAGCTATTTGGAGCTAAAAATCTGAGGCTATACTTTCATGTCGGAAAGACTCCAGGTTATTGTAATCTAATGTGTAGTAGCGATGTCAGATTAACAGGTTTTGATGGTCCTTCAGTGCTTGCTGGTCTAAGGTGAGGTGGACAGTGTCGTACAATATTACGAGCTCACATGTGAGAACAGCTAAGCAGGTTCTGGAAGGGCGTTTTAAGGTATTTTCCTGGACTGAATGAAATTTAAGAGTTCTCTATGTGAATGACTTGTGGTGGACAGCATTCCTTCAATAATCAGGGCTGGGCTTAACATGGTATAATGGACAAACATAAATTTAAATCAAGAGACAGTGAATGAAAAATGGTGCTAGAAAAATGCAGTGTTACAGGATGCCTCTCTGCTTAGTGAAATTTTGCTTCAACTGTAGGATATACTGCTAAATGCTGAAGGCACCACTTCACCCTTGGGGGGAGATAGACACACTTAAAGAAAAGTAACACGGTTAATCGTATTTGATGTTTTGGGTCATTCATCTGAAGCAACAGTGGTGAAGGCTCTATTTTTCATGTCATTTGGCTGTTTTTGGGATAGCTGAGAAAAAGGTATTTTGCTGATCTGGCGTCACAGAGCAGGAGATCTCTCAGTTTCTGAGAGTTCTGCTGAAGTGCAGCTGTTTTCCCCACACCTCTGTTCAGATAATTCTTTGCTGTTATGGCCTAGTTTATTTAAATAGCAGAGATTGATGCTGGAATTGAAATGCTGATAATATGGAGTCAGTGATCTCATGCAACTTGTAGCTCAATTTCCAGACTCAGTGCAAAGGATGAGGCAATAAAAGATGCTTGAGAGCGAGCTGGGAAAAGCAGCATCTCCCGTTTTGTCAGCCAGCCTAGAGATTTGAAAGGAACTTGAGTTGAAACTGCAGCCAAAGACACAGAGAGCTTAAGTTGTTGATATAGAAGGCTAGCATGTGAAATGACCGATATAAGCTCTTACGTGGAAGTAAAGATTTGATATGAGAGGCTTTTTCAGTCTGTCACACACACACACAGAGCAAAATAAGTACTGGAAACTGTGATAGATTCAGGGTAGGAATAAGCTATAAATATTTCTAACTACAGGTATGGATCATTGAGACATCTTATCTTTCTATTTGGTAGACTTTCCTTGGCAAGAAAACTTAGGACAAGGTAAGTTGCCTCTCCAAAGAGAATACTTCAGACAGGGGTTCAAGCGGTTTCTGTGGTGCTGTGAGATGGCGAAGTTGGATTAAATGATAGCTTTTAGCATTATGGATGCTAAATTCTTCTGTTCTGTATTGCTGCAGTTATAGCCATATGCTGTTTTTCTACAGCACTTTGATTTTATGCAGCGTCTGGGAGTACAGAATTAAGATTGGGAGCAAGCACGGATTTAGGGTTTCCTTGTCTAAATGTTGAGTTTGTTTAGTTTGCACCGCATGTTAATCGTGTAACAGTTTCTAAGTGTTAAAACTCAAACAAGCTGAGTAACAGTGTCTCTGTGTGCTACTTTGTTCTTTCCTTTTTTCCTTTGCATCAACTGAGATCTTTTGAATGGGATTAGAAATCTTTTCTTCCCAACCTGATGATTAACTGTAAAAATAAACTGATTTACGATTTCTGTGGTTTGCTTGAGTTGGCAGGAGTTTTTAACGTTTTATTCACTTGGTTGGACTCGTAATCATGTTAGTACAAACATGCTCCCTGCTAAAGGGGTGGGAAGCAACTTACTTGTTGAGTAATTAAGAGATATTCAAGCTGTAGTAGAAGATGAGCTAAGATGTAGCCCATCTTAGAAACTAATTCTGTCAAAACAATGATGGAAATATTTTAACATGCAAACTTTGTCATTAATTCTTGTTGTTGATTGTTTCGCAACTGTCCATAAAAGTGGGAGAGTGGGAGGAAGGGAGAAGGAAGAGGAGGCAAAAGCTGTAGAAAGCATAATTGTCAAAACTTTTGGCCACACAATTAACTTCTGACTCAAGTCCAGCCAGTTCAGGTTTTTATTTGAGCTATGTCCTTGTATCAGTTACCGGTACCTCAGCTTTTGAGACATTTGCATTTTGAAAACCCTTTCAGAATGATGCTTTGCGTCATTCTATTGTTTGTAATTTTGGTCAGCCTCTGGTAGATAAATCTGGTCTGACAATGCATTGTTTTGGATGCTTCCTCTGTGTGCGTAATTGTCTCGGAATCTCTTGTAACTATTTCGTACTAAAAGTGAAAGCATTGGCTTGATGTGTCTAGGAATACTTTTCCTTCTGTGGTTGTTCATCTCACCTTCGTTATCCTTCTCTGTCTAGGAACCTCTTAAACATGGCTATCTACTCTGCTTTCAGAAGACTTAAGCTGAGAAAATACCACACGAGCTGTTAGTTCCTCCTCTTCTGTGTAGTTCCTTTTGCTGCTTCCTCATCAAGTCACTCTAGCTCGTTTCAACATCTTTTGTTGAACACAAATCTTTTGTGTTGCTTTGCTAGAAGGTGACATAGGAAAGCACCAGGCTTTCTGTTCTACCAGAATTTTAAAATTTCTTAGGTTTATGCTTGATTTATGGTATTTAAAAACATAGGTGAAACCAAATTCTCACTGAGGAGTCGGTCTATCCATGTGGCTTTCTCATGATCTCTTTTACGGAAGAGGTGTGGGTATTGGGGCTTGCTAGGAATGCCTTAGAGTCTGTTCTTCCTCAGCTGGGAATTTAGCTCACACCGGTTCAGAGAGCTGCGCACCAACTACCGGACGCTTCTGGTGTTTCTGTGGGAGGACTCCCAAATTTGGAGACAACTTCATGAAGATGTGGAACTTCAATAATTTCTGCTTAGGCCAAAGTTCAGCACCTTAGGTTGTTCCTACAATAATAACTTACATTGACAGACTAGATTTGCTGATTTTCTTAAGACATTTCATAATATTAATTTTTATTGGCTAGGAATCACTAAAACTTGCAATTTGTTGTATTTAATATTGCCTCCTGGTGACCTTAAGCGGGCTACATCTTGTGCCTTTAAACAATTGCCCATTAAGCATCAGAATAAAAACATAAACTTCATACACAACTGGCAGATTAATTCCCCTTGTAACTCTTCTCAAGCTACTTCTGGATGGAAATTAGATATTGTTTTTAATGAGTTTAATATACTCCTAAAATATTTTATTTTAAACACTCATTATTTTAAACACTGTACTAATACACTTATGAAACTAGCATGCATTGTATTTTATTTATAGCTAATTAATTGAACTCATTACTTCTGGGTTTCTGTGTTCCATAAGATTGTTAGAGCTGATAGACCTCAGCTGATAAAGAAAATGAGTCTTTCTGCTTTTCCAGTCTCTGGTTAGTTTCATAACTTAAAATTGAGCGGCCACAGGATTGAACTGATGAAATCATATTCTTGTTTCTTTAAGAAGCAATAGGAGATGGAGAAAGCTGGTTTAGCACTGCAGGAAGCAATACCTCCAAGCGCTTGGCTAGGATCGTATTTTATTGATGTCAGCCTATATTATCCTGCTCTACAGGGTTTTTTTCACATAAATTATTGCATTTTTGTAAATGTAGGCATAAACATCAGCTATCATATTTTAAATCTATGCATTGAAATTGCTGTAGTTCAGGTAATTTTGTTAAATTACTTTGAATTTAGTTTGAATCTAAACTGTAAGATTTAATACAGAGGAATAAACAAAAAACAACCTCAAATACATCTTAAGACCTCTGTCATATGAAAGCTTCCTGGTTTGTCTTTTGGCTCTATAGAAAGCTACCTTTATGAGGCTGAGGAACTAAGTAGAGCTGGAATGTGCTAGGTACATGCATAAGATCTGCATTTTTCTTCTGAAGCTGCTTGCTCTGTGCACGCCTGGCAGGAGGGTTGATAACCTACCTGAGAGCTCAGAGCTGATTGTTGGAATAAAGCCCACGTATCTCCCTCTTCTGGGTCATGGTCTTCTCATAATTAGGCCTAGAATCACCATAGACTAGTTATTCTTTGAAGTTCTCATCTCTTTGTGGTTTTGCTGCTGTTTCCTTCTTCCTCCTTTCAAGGACTCCTTTTCCCAGTAGGAAAAGGGAGCAGTGTGCATGACATTTGGAAATAAAGTGGGTATCCAGTTTTGGACTACAAATTTCTGAGGTTTCTTTGTTACCTCTTGTAGAAGATAGCAATCTTTATTGCTTTGTCTCCTTGGATGAATTTCATGTCGTCTTGGATCTGAAATCAGTCAAGCTCAAACTTGTCGGAGATGATGTTTTCAAATAAGGGAGTTGCCCTTGGTTTTTCCAAGGTTCATGATTCACTAAGGACCTGGTAGACTAGGACAACACCTAGTACTTTACTTCTTAAGGATATTTTCTTCTTGATCAGGAAAATCTCCATAAAATGTAGCATGGAATCACATAATTATTACAAAAAAGTCTACTGTTAGTCAATACTGGATTATGGCATTTTAAGGATATTCTTGGTTTCCATATCCACCTCCTTCCTCTGTATTGAATAGGCTAATTTCTGTAAGTGGCAAATTTGAAGAGATAAGCGTGGCACGCAACTTGGGAGCGCCAAGGCATAATGCCCACAAACATTGTGATCTTGGCCGAGTCTTATCTCTGACAGCTTTTGGTCACCTTACCAATTTGAAGGTATTTTACTTGCTTGCAAGTTGAAGTGGTCGAATGTACCCGTGTTGAATTTGTCAGAAATCTCAAGTTTGTGATATTTCTTGTCTATCTGCCGTGACCTTCCTGAGGAACTTTATAAACCAGGATGGAGAAACTCATTTGAATCATTTACAGATCGGGACTGACCTCACTCAACCTCTCAGCTTGAGCGTTATGGAACTTGGCCATGTTCTTGCCACTTCTGAAAGGGTCTCTAAATCAAATTCTAATAGGCAGTACTTCTGGCATACGAAAAGGTTATAAGGTTAGCAAGCCGTTCTATTTGGGAATTGGTGCAGGAGTCACAAAAGTTTGTTGTTGGTGGTTTTTTTGGGGTTGTGTTTTTTTGGTTTTCTTAACACAAAATAATGTGTAAAATCACCTGAGCAGAGCATTAAAATGTCACCAAAATCCATTGATTAATTCTTCAGAGTGCTTGGTAAGTGCCTTCTCTTTAGCTTCTCAAGATGCCTTCAGAGATAGGTGATACGATGCAGCCTTTCTGATGACTTTGAGAGCGTGTGCCTAAGGATAATGGGGAGAGGTAGCCTTTTGAGGAGTCCTAGAGTGGCCTGAGCAGTTTAGTACCTGAACCTAGCACATCTCTTGGTACAGTTTCTATTCCTGTGAGACATCTGATCATTGCTTCTGTCACTGTTGACTGACCCTTGTACTTTAAAAACGGCTGTGATACTTTCCTATCAAGCATTCAGCATAGAAACAGCTGCAGTGCTGCTCCTGAGTTTTGTGAAATCTTCAGATCCATTCCTCATATTTTCTTGGGCTTTCAGCTTAGCCTGTCTTCTGATCTTGCTTTTTCTCCTCCACCTCCTCCTGCCTTGTGCTGTGAAGTTACCAAATTTATGGGAGATATAACAGAAAGGTCCAGCATTTTCTGCTGATACTCAGCTGTGTAAAACGGTGTGCTGGGTAGGCAAATTCCTGGGAGGTAATGCCTCACTTGACAAGGCAAGTGGTTTCCTGACTCCGCCTGTGTTAAGGAGATACACAGAACTGCAGTTTTCAGCTGCTTTTAAGGCTGCTTAAGGTTGGAGCTCCAAAATCACTAACCAAACTGGAGAATTTAGACAGTTTCCATTTGGTTAAAATTCCTAAAGCACTCTTCTGCGGCCGGATAACTGTATGCAACGGGAGAGTGAGTCACATGGAGAAATACTTCAGGAAGGCAAGTAATTACCTTTTGCTAACTGAAGTTTATAAAGGTTCTGTTTATGCCAGTCCACGTATTGCCTGCCTTGGCTAAGTTTTTTTTATATCTCTAATGAAGTGAGTTTAACACCTGGGACAGCTGCTTATTGCAGTGGAATTTGCACATTCAGTGGGTATGTAAGGACTGTGTAGTGTTCATGAAGGCCAGGGTGGATCTTAAAGAACAAAGCTATTCTAAATCTCTTAAAATTTGCAGGTAGCAGGTGAAAGAGTGCTATAGTGGCAAGAAATATGTTAAAGCAACCACTAAAGCTCCCAAAACATTTTGAATGAATTGGGAGATAGTTAGCCAGTGATTAATTTATCAATTTTGCAACACTGTAATCAATCTAGTTTGTTTCTTGCTGGTAAAGATTGATCTGAATTTGGACTGGGTTTGTTCTCTGCTCTTATGAAGGTCCCTACAACTAGGAAGTTTCCTAGAAATATGTCATCTTGATTTTCTGAAACTGGTCATAAGTTGCTAGCTTCCTTTCAGATTCTCTGGATGGTCATATATGTTCAACATGTTCATGAAGGAAAAAAGATCTTTAAAAGGTGGTGATGCGTTTAATGTATTTAACTTGGAGTAACTCTCAGACAGGAAAATACTTTTGTTTCCACTTTATTCCTGGAATTTTGACATACAGATGTTTAGATGTCCTGCTGACATTCACAAAAGGAAGCCTGTGGTGAAGAGGAGAGTGAAAGCTTGGTCTCTGGAGACTGGTGACAGTTCCTTGTTCCTTTTTTTTTTTCTTTTTCCTTTTTTTTTTTTTTTACCCCCAGCCCCAGCTTGTCTCTTCCTGCACCCAGTAGGGTATTCAGTTAATACTTTAAATTGCCAACATTTGAAACCCAAGCAGTAGTGTTTTGGTTTTTTTTCTTTTCTTTTAGAAGTCTAGTGAATATATGAGCACAAAGAATCAGTACATCTAGTTTTCTTCAATAATGAGATTTCTTCATGTCCGGTGTGCATGTGAGATAGTTTGGGTTTTTGCTTACTTGCATAAGCTGGGAGGTAATGGAATCCCTGAGCTCTGGGGTATTTATCTGTGGACTGTGGAACCTGGGCCCTGAAGCATTACTCAGTCATGTAGGTGCAGCATGAACATGTGAAAGACTACTTGATAAGCCTTCATGGAAATAGTAAGTTCTANCTCCTTGTTTTCAGCAATCTGCCATTCAGGAGGCAACCCGTACTACTTATTGGTATAAAATGGCATAGTTACATTGAAAATCAGTGCAAGTTTGTGGTTACACATATACTATGCCCAACACCAGTCACCATTTCTTCTTTCTGAGTGGAAGAACATTGTTTCAAAACAGCATACATTTATACTCATCAGTATATTGAGTCTTCCTGCACCCAGTAGGGTATTCAGTTAATACTTTAAATTGCCAACATTTGATTTCCCAAGCAGTAGTGTTTTGGTTTTTTTTCTTTTCTTTTAGAAGTCTAGTGAATATATGAGCACAAAGAATCAGTATATCTAGTTTTCTTCAATAATGAGACTTCATGTCCGGTGTGCATGTGAGATAGTTTGGGTTTTTGCTTACTTGCATAAGCTGGGAGGTAATGGAATCCCTGAGCTCTGGGGTATTTATCTGTGGACTGTGGAACCTGGGCCCTGAAGCATTACTCAGTCATGTAGGTGCAGCATGAACATGTGAAAGACTACTTGATAAGCCTTCATGGAAATAGTAAGTTCTATAGATTAAGCCCTCAGTACCTCAGCATAATTTACCAGGGTTTGTTTTTCTTTCTGGATTTACAGAGATATGAAAAATGCTGTAATTGGAAACAACAAACAAAAAGCCAACTTGATTGTTTTGGGAGCAGTTCCAAGGTATGTCCTTTGCTACTCTCCTTTTCACTGATTCACAACAGGTCTGGAATAATGATCCTTAGATCAAAGGCACTTTTTTGTTTTAACTTTGATTGTAGTTGACTGCATACTTTCTTTAATGTAACTGAGAGAGACTTGAAGTATCTGTTAAACTCATGTATTACAGAACAGGCTGTTGAGTAATGCTTTTAATTTAGAATTTCATAGAATCTTCTAAAGTAGTCTTGGTGATTTTTATTAAACTTTATCAGCTCACAAATGAAATCTAATTTCTGACATTGATATTAATGATGGATGAAAGTGGTTGTATCTTACTACTGTTCTTGAGCCGATTGCCTGGTGAGTTCACAAGTGAAAATATATAAGTTTATGTTAAATATAATTTTAAAAATATTAAAAAACATCTGAGATGATTTGCTTATCTTCTTCACCTGCTTCAGACAATTAAGAATCATTGATCATACTTTATTGCTGAATTGCTGCTTCAGCTGATGTTAACATTTTCTGGATCCTGATTCCACTAGTAGAAATTTAACAGGTAACTTTATCTACTGGATTGCTCCCTGCAGCTTTCATTTCACCCCTCTTCTCCTCCAGCTTTCTTCCAGCCACCATTTGCAGCAGCGGAGAAGGAAAACATTGAGCGCTGTATTAATCTTGTGCTAGCAGTATGGGACCCACCTATGATCCTTTTGCTTAAATGTCAGCTAGGTCCCAAACCAGTCTGCTTGAGAAAGCTGCTTCTGGCTTGACAAAAAAACCACCTTTTATTTGCAGGGAATATCTTCTTGTTTGCAGATTGAGTTTGTGTCAAAGCTAGTCCTTTAAATTCTCTAGGGATTAGCTGTTGGGAAACCCCTTCTACAAAAGCTGCTGAATTTTCTTCCGTTTTGACCAAATATAAACAGGTGAAGAGAAGAGTTCACATGAGATGAAAAGATCGAAGTGGACATTTGTTGAAGATTATGCAAAGTTTAAGGATTTTTTTTTTTTTCAGCAAGAAGCCCCAAGGGATTCTTGCAACTACTGTTGATTCTCCTGGTTCCTATTTTAAAAGTGACAGAAGATTTCCAACTTCCAAATCTAGAACCTGCCTGTTCTTAAGTTTTATAGGACTTCATGTTCCTTCAGTTATCCTGCTTTCTGCTGTAACTTCTTCTGTGCCCAGTAATGAAAATCCAAAAGTGGTTGTGTTTTTTTTTCCCTGTTGTTAATGCCTTCTGGCTGTCCAAGTAAATTTTATGGTTAACTTATAACTGCAAATAAATGACTGGATTTGGAAAACCTTAAAAGGTAAACTGTCACACTTGTCCTCACTTCAGTACAAGTTATCCTCAAATCACAGGAAATCTCATGTCAAGGCTTTTCAGACTAGAGGTAGGGATAAAGGTAATTGCCTGGATTATTGTGAGAAAAGACGATTCTCACTGGCTAAAACTTATGTGCCATCATCTACCCCCAAGTGCCTTTCAGAAGGCTTTAGAATTTCCTCAAGGTGTTGCAGACAGACTTAAATAGATTATAGACCATTTGGATTAGAGAACTTCTTCTGATAATTCTACCTAACAAGCTGGTAGGAATTCATTGGCTTTTTTTGACATGCCTTGTAGTAAATGAAGTGGCCACTCATGCCGTTAAGAGTATGGAAACCTTTGGAATTCCAATCTGTAAAGTCAAACATTTCCCTGAATAGGACTAAGCAGGCCAGCATTCTTTATTTTGAGTCTCCTCTGCAAAATTAATGAGGAAAACAGTTTTCTTTTCACAGAGTTAGATTGCAGTCTCCCAAGGGAAATTGGTTCTTTTCTGTAATGGCATGGGGTTTGTTAAAATTCTTCTGCTGCTGCTTTGTCCTGTGGTTCAGCTTCTTCTTTACTCACTTCTTGCTTCTCTCTTCTTCCCCAAGTATTCCTCCAGCAAGCTTTCAGAAGAGACCCTTTAGACCCAAAGAACCCCTTTGGATTTCTGTCACTTAGTGGAAAAGAAAACAGTATGTTCAGATATTAGAACAGACACATAGGAGGTTTGGAAACAAGTCTAGGAGTATCTTGTGTTTGAAGTTGGGCCAAATACTACTGGTAGGTATGAAGTAACCCTATTATTTTGAAATATTAGGTTGCCACTTGGTTGGAAAGAAGCACAAAGTCCTTTAAAGATCTCCCTACAGGAAGAAAATGCTGGGGAAGAATGGCTGGATCACTGTCATTTCTAGGCCTTCTGAGTCCATGAGCTGACTGCTTAGTGGTGTCATCTTTAGAAAGGGAGATTATATTTATACCTTAAATGAGTTTTTGTTGTCCCTTTGTTCAGTCTCACCTATGGTCACTTCTTGACCATTTGTTCTGAGGAGGGTGCTAAAAAGCCCCAAGTTGATTGAAGAAAGTTTGCAGAATTGCCATGTCTGGACTTAAGAGCAAAGAAAGTTAAGAACTTTACAAATGTGTACGCAAACATGGTAGATGTTAAAAATATAAATGTAGCCAGCCTGCATACAGGTTTTGTTTCTTAAGAAATTATTTTCTACAGATCTTCCTCTTTACAGAATCAGTTATGCCTTTATATTTTTATGAAATGCTGGCCTTGGGCACCTCTGTCAGGACTGCAGAAATTTTACTTTTTGAAACTGTTACTTTTTATTAACAATTCCAGAAAATAAAATTTCTAAAGTTTGCGGGGGGAGAGGGGAAGCATTTTAATGCCCTAATACCAAGTTCTTTCAGTGGCAGGCCAACTTAAAACAAAAAGTCAGCCTTGCCTAAAAATGGTTTACTACTAGTACTGTCCTTCAATTTTCTAGTGTGTTTTTTTTTTTTCCTTCTATCCCACATAAGTGGTGAGCACCACATCTTCTGTGAGAGAAGATGAGGAAGTCCATACTAATTATTGGTGTGCCCCTTTACTTGACAGTTTTCTAAGAAGAAATACTGCAGCTCCTGTGCCTGTTGACATGTCAAACACATCTTCAGAGTCCAAATTCAGTATTTAAAGCTTTTGGTCAGTTACTCTTCCTTCCTGAATCTCAGGAAAATGATTGAGTCCTCAGTTCAAATGTAAATTGTTCTTTTCTAAGTCATCTTGGTACGACTTCTGACTTAACAGAACAGTGTTTATTTAGTAGCAGTTAGTCTGTCCTGCTGCTGGCTCTGAGTTGTAATTGAAGCCCCTTTCTGGTGGAGTTTATCACAGAGCCTAAAAACCCACTTGTATATTGTGCAGTCCAGGTTGACAATCATATTGTTGTCATACTCATTGCCACTTGATAACACCTAAGGCATAGGGGGAACTAAAGACTCTCAACTCAGTGGTTGCCAGGACCACCCTTGCCATTCTTTGACATACCTTCAGAAGCTAAGTAGTCTTTCCCTCCCCGCTCTCTGGTACCTTGAGGCGTCCTTTATGTGCTTTCCCACAAGCTACATCAGTTTTTTTCCCATCAGCTACATTTTAAGGCCACTGAATTAGTGAGTAGGTGAGGTTCTGTTGTAGGCAAAAGTTATCACTCTTAAGCTCTTTCTCACTTCTGCAGTAAACAGTCTAAAGACTCTGGCTTACGGAGTTGGAATTGGGAAAAAAAGAAACGTTCAATTAAATGAGCATGTGAGTAAATTCTTGATAACTCCATTTTGCAAGCCTGTGGACCACTTTCTGGTACCCTGAAAGAAAACAGCATTGGGTGGTTGGTAATCCAGCCGACGATTGGGCCTTTCAAGCCTGTGCCACGTTTCTTCTCTTCCTTTTCCTTTATCTGGTGGATGGCAGAGCGTAGAGAAGGCAATGGTAAATTCCAGTCAGCAGAGCATAGCTTTATCTTGCTATACATCGTGGTTACCTGTTAAAGCTCTGACCTGTGCTATTTTGTCAAAAATGTTACCTGAATCAAGTTCTTGCTTATCTAATCATTACTCAGAGTTTAATACTTGAAGTCTAATCCACTTTAGAACTGGTTTCTCATTGACAACTTCAGTTATTCCTTTGCTGCAAAATGAATACAGAGTTTTTTAAATCAGATCTCAAACCTAACTATCCAAGACCTTTAACAAAACCACTGAATCATTCTTGTCAATTACAAAAAATGATTTTCTAACTTCCAGCTGATTGTTCTCCAGAGTCTTAAGGCGTAGAGTCAGTTGTTTGGAGCTGTAACGTGGTAGTGTACTTCTTCCCAAAGCTAAAGGCCTATCTCTAGGTAGGTGCACCTCAAAGAACTTTATATAGTTTATTTTCACCTTTCCCTAAGTTATTTATTAGGGGTTATGCTTAATTGTTGGAGTGGTTTTATTTTTTAATTTCTTTAGAGCACTTTTAAAATGACATGTTACACAGAACAGCTGATGAAATCTTATCCGTTCCATCATTTGAAAGCTGAATTCTGCAGAGCATACTATCAGATTGTTTGTGGAAGAGAAAACTAGAAAGAATTTGTTGGGGTTTTAACTTGTTTCTAGGGCTGTGAGCGCACCAACATGGACACCCATGAAATTTTATGTTTCAGTTTATTGTCAAACATAATTAAATTCCTTCAGGCAGTGTTCTTTTAGAGTTTGCCAAAAAATAAGACTGCTGCTGTGATAACTGTGTTAAGCTACTGATAAGATGAGAAGATATCTCTATTAACTGGAAGGTTGTGTTACACCCTGTAGTCTGTCAGCTAAGGAAAAGGATTTTATATAGGCTAGTGTCTATATTAAACACAAGAAAAGTATCTGTAAAGATTTTGCATGTAGTATTGGCTGGCAAATACTGGGAAAACTAAAACTGATGTACTGATAAGTAAGTAGAGGAATTCACGTATCTGTGATAGTGTTTGAAGCGTTTGAGCATGTGTTCCTTTTGAGATTTAAGAAGAAAACTTAGGCAGGATGGTTTTGCATAGCTCACAAGTATCCTGATCAATTCTGTGTTTAAATACATGATATTACAAATTCCTAAATGATCCATGGTGTTGATACTTGATCCTGCATAGAGCTTAGCAGAAGAGCACCCTTACATACGGAATACTTTCCTACTGGGGTGCTGACTGTTGTGATAAGAGTTGCAGGACTGCGGGGTGAAAAACCACCCTGTTGCTTTCAGCTTTGCTTGGAGTTACTCAGATAAATGTCAGATAATGTTCTTAGTTAAACAACTTATGTACTGTAGAAAATAAGCAGCAAACTCCCTATATTTGGGTATTTAGGGATAAAGAGGCATGTAGCCTCTGCATGTAGCAAGTGTGAGTTTAGTTTAACACAAGAAAGTATGTCTGTTATTTTGAGTCTGGGAAAGCTTGGCCTCATGGCTGGAATATTGAGCAACCGTCTCTAGCTGGTCCTGCTTTGAGCAGTGGATTGGACTACGTGACCTCCAGAGGTCCCTTCCAACATCATCTCTTCTGCGATTCTGTAATCTGATACAAATGATCTGATATAATGCCTTTATATGTCTAGTTTTTCCTCGGGGTTATCCTTGAATTCAGACACTCACTTTAGAAGTTCTTTTAATTAATGTTTTTTATAATGCTGCCTTTAATGGACTGGCCATCCTTTAACTGTAGGAATGCAAGTACCTGTTTGATAGAACCATCTACTGTTACAGACAAGATGTATTTAGCACTTGCCTGAGTATTCGACTCTGCATCCATTGTTAGGTAAGGAAATGTCCCTTATGAGTGAGGGTATGGTTTCAATGAGAGTCTTAATTTCTTAATTTAACTTTATATGCTGAAATTATGCTTGAAGGATGAATTTCTGCAAACGTGTGTTACGCTTGATGAACAGGGTCATGCAAATCTCTTTAATTACTGCCTGTTTAGGGTTAGTCGTGGCCATATTGAATCAAGTGCTGTCCCAAAATGGTTTTAGACAGAGGTTCTCTAAACCACCTTTGGAGGTATGCACCGATCCATGGACCCGATACTGACTTTCGGTAATCATGGATTAGGAGTTGACTTGTATAGATGTGACATGACTTTTTCTTCTTTGTACCTGAGGCAGTAAAGCTGTTGAACTATTTAATCAGTTTTCCCTATAGTCTTAAGGCTGGGTTATTAGACAGGTGGGATTAGGTTTAGCAATGACAGCAGATAATATTTTGAACATTTTCTAGTTTCTAATCTTAAGGTAACCACCAAAAAAAAGTTGTCTTGGAAAATTTTCTGGTATTGTAAAGTGGAAAGGGCCAATGAGTGGTGGACGCTGCTATGAGAAATATTTAACCTCTATGTGTTTTTTTCTCTATTATCTGAGTGACTGATGGTAAATGATGTCTGCTGTTGACTATTTTTGTATCTGATGGTTTATTTTCTCAGTTTCTTTGTTAAAAAATAATTTGAGAAAGGTAAAAAATCCATGGTAGCTAGGGATTGTTTTTCTTACTAAAGGATGAAGAACATTGCAGGGTTGCCAGTCCTGATGAATCATAGGATTCAATACAGTAATAAAAACATGAAGAACTGTACCTTTGGGGGGATTCCTAGATTCACCACACACACTTTCCTGTGAGGAAAAGGGAACAGCCAGTTACTTTCATGACATGGAAGAGGGAGAAGAAAACTCATCCTTCCCATCTAGTTTGGCCATGCAACACCATTTGTTAGGAATGGGTCACATTTTATTCACTAAGTACAAGGAGATGAAGCACGCCTGCAGTCGCTCCTGCAGACATGGGAAGAAAGATTGATAGTTTGAGCCTAGACAGAGAGCAACTCTAGAAATGTTGGTGAGGTGACAGATATGAAGCTGGCAATATTATTGGGGTTTTTTGAGTGATAAACTGAACTTTTATCTGCCAGAGAATCTGTCTTAATATGTGTGATAGGATCTTTGTTTCTAACGGGAAGAAACAGTGTTCAGAAATCAAGCTGTGAGGAACAAAAAAAGCTATGAATAATCTAAGCCTCAAAAAAAACCTATTCACAAAGTAATTACGATTTTTTTTAGCTTGTTACTTAATTTGTAAAGTAGTTTTTGACAAGATCATGTCCAAAGCCAGAAAATATTAGGATCTGCTCAAGTCCTGATCTCCAGTTTCCCTTCCAGTGTTGGTACATGTTCAGCTTGGCCTGTTTCAGTGGGAAACCATTTGGATACAGAGCAGAAAGATGAGATGGAGTTGGGGTTTTTTTGCAGGTGGGGGTTAATTTCTTAGGGAATGGTTGCTGAATATCAACACACTTGTACCTTGTTGTCCTGATGCTACCTTCCATTTTAAACATAATCTCACAAGGTGATGACTTAAGCTTGGAGGCCCATTTGAACCTCATGCCTGTGTTTTCAGGCTGTTTTTTTTTTTTCTGTATTTTTGTTTGCTGTCTTCTCTGAAATTAGTATTTCTTGGAGTAATCTTGTCCCTAATCCCTCAGTGCTCAGTAGCAACTCCTTTCTTGCCTTCCTTTGTCTGAAAACCTTTATTGTTAGAAGTGCAGCTTCTATGGTTTGCATCTCCTCTTTCAGTTGCCTTGGGATCAGGACTTCATTACACTGATGAAAATGCCTTTGGTGGCTCCGACCCAGGCAGTGTATGCGAAGGTGCAGGTGAAAAGTCAGGTTGATTTAACAGGTCTCTTCTTCTGAGCAAGGGTTATCTCACAGAACCACCCCTCTGCGCTTCTGATCATATCCTCCTACTGCTTCTTGTGTTGATGTTTGTGTGACTGCACAGAAAACTGCTTCAGCTCGGTAAGCACAGCAAAACTGACTTTCAGACAGGCAAGTGTTGTTCTGTTGAGTCAAAAAACGGGGACAGATGAGCAGAGACATGGGAGACAGCAAGACTGCCCCATAGTAGCAGAGAAATGTATGTGCATCTGCACCTTGCAGTGCCTAAAGGCTCCGGTGGGGACGATGTGCTGAATCTCCACCAATGAAAGTATTGAAAAACAAGCAAGACAGTAACTTCAAATGATTTAATGATTGATGATCGTGCCTTGGAGCAAGGTCAGTGACTGGAGGGTCTGTCAAGATCCCTTACAGCTGTTGTTCTCTGATCCTCAGAGAACCTCATCGACCTGCAGAGTGTGCAGAAGTTGTAAAGTGTTCAGATCAACCTGTACCATGGGACAGCTGCTGGTGGTGTTAGTAAGAAGTGTATGAGTTATCAATTATGCACATCTCCTGAAACATTGATGATCTCTGGCACGTTACCAGCTTTCTTTCAAGAACTTAAACAGTACTTTTGGACGTAGTATTACTAGGTCTGTCCAACTTTGGTGGACATCCTTAAGAGGGGCAAGGCACAGTTGTTCCCTGGTGCCTTGTTCTGTTCTTGGCTGTGCTTTGGACTGAGGTTTTATGTCCTGTACTCCATAGGGTGGGGATCTCTGGCCAGACCTAGTGGTTTGTGCGCTTAGGTGAAGGAGCATCATCTGTGGTGCTGGTCTTTTTAAAGGTTTCCTTTGCTCTGGAGTGGTGAAAGAAGTGGAGAGCAGAGGCCCTAATAGGCCTCCTGTGGTTGTCCTTGCGTTTTTCTTCAAAGCAAGTCAGGAGTCAGCCCATTCACATAATTATATGTCTCTTTATGAGGACTAACCCTCACCACGAGAGTTACGTATAACTGGAACGAGGTATTCTTCGAACCCAGCTATGAGTACACGTGAGTCAAGGCAAATATTTGCAGTCAGCAGAATGGTGTTAGAGCTGGTTTAAAAGCTGTGCAGCCCTCTGTCTCTGAAGTGCCTTTCCTGTTAGCGCAAAGGAAGCCGCTAAAATAAGCTGTACTTCTAATGATACCTTTTAAATGCATATTTTTATTAGAATGTTAAGTTTTAAGTTTAAAAACGTAATGTAAAAGGTAGCTTTATGATATCTTATGGTATTTGTTCATAAGGAGCTGAGAGTAAATAGAAAAAAGGGCAGTATTCAAAAATGTATTCTTGACATCCTCTTTCATGTGCAGATACTAAATGTTAGGCAGTGATTTCAAATGGAGTGGGAATATAGTGTATTTTGTGTACAATGGAGAATTTAAAAATGCAGGTGAATCGAAACTCAAAACAGAGCTTCATTTTTGTTTAAGCTTGCTTAGCATCCTCAGAAAAAACCTTTTAAAATTGGTTTGTCTGAACAAACAGTAGTTTTTCAGATAGTGGTCATAGTCTGATTCACTGATGTTTTAACATGAAAAAGTGTTTCCACACAGGAATTTCTGGAAGACTTAGAATAAAGTTTGCATGTTGGTGGTTTTTAAAGGTAAATGGAATGAACAGTTCAATGATGAACTTATTCATAAGACATCGATCTCGAGCAAAGTGATAAGGTGGTTGAAGCAAGACTGGAAAGTGTTGCTTTATAGAATGCATGTTAACGCATTTATAGTAAAACAAAAAGCTTGTATCATCTCAAAAATAGTCTTACTTTGATGAAGGCAACTGACCTAGTCCTCTGAAATATTTGAGCTTGCGTCACACTAAAATAATGCTAAACTGAATCAGTGTAATTCACTAAGTTAAAAGGTTTGAGTGTTGGTACAAACTTACCTCTGTGGGGCTTCAGGGGCTGTGTGTTGATCCCACTTATTCTAGTATAAATGTCTGCAAAGAAAGGGTGTATTTATTTTTTGCTAAATGGCTCATGGAATGGTCTTGCGGAGAAAAAATAGAATAAATTTAGTCCATACCGAACTAGGGAGAGGGTTAGGAGAGCGTTACATGCTGATTGAAAGTATTCATATTACAAAAAGGTGAATCGGATGCACTGGCTTAATGTAGAGTAGCAAGAATTGTTTTCAAATGAAACTGATCATTAAAGAGCAAGTTGAGAAAAAGTTCAGTGGCCAGTGATTGCTTCCTGTTATGCTGCTTGAAATGTAATGCTTAAAATATGTTGAAAGGAGCAGTTTTCAAAAAACTAGTATGTTGTCCTCTCTTGTTTGATCTATTCTTCTACTTTAATTCAGTTTGTAGTTCGATGGATGCTCACTGGGACTTCCCACATGTTCAGAGGTCAACCTCTATGCATGCAGCAACTTCTAATTCAATATTCTGAAAGCCAACAGTAAATAATATGCTTCAGTAGTACCTTCATCTGTATATTCATGGCAGATGTTTCCATGTATAGTTTTCTGGCCTTCTTACAATGACCTGGAAGACATGCATCTTCCAAGGTAGAATAAGAAAATCTAGATCATTCCAGCAAATGGTGCATTCATCTGTTTTGCAAGGGGACTAGCAATAAATATTCAGATAATGCTGATGGAAATAAAGCTCTTATTTATTCATATACTTTGATAAAAGTTATCTTAAGAGTCACGGTACTGTAACTCGAACTGTTACCCTGAGCTCCTTTTTCCACATGCCTGCTTAAGGTGCTGGATGAAGTCCTGAAAATGTTCTTTTACTAACAGCTGAGTTTCATCTCTTTCCCAGGTATTTTAAGAACTTCAGAGATTATTTTTTTTTGGTGACAACTTGTAAGTGGGGTGAAATGTCAAAGAGTAAATTTCTGTTATTTTTAGCTGAGGGCTGTGTTCGGGCCAGATTGATGAGGTCTAAATCATGCAAGTCTGTATTCTAGTGCACGGCTCTGATGCACCACACCCATCTCAACCATCTTCAAAAGAAAGGAAATTCTGAACTGTTTATTTTCCTTGCTAAGCCACTGTAGTTACCAATTGTTCAGCAGCTACTTTCCTTGAAAGTTTTCTCCTTTTATCTAGAATATTGTGTGGTTTTCCTAGATGAATCCCCGTCAGTTGTTCAAAACACATCACGCCTCCAGCTGACCTTATTTTTGGTTTCTAGGCATGGTTGTTCCTGGAGTTCATTGAAGTATCTCTCTGGATAGATTTGCTGTCTTACTTCATTCAGATATAACCACCTGGATACCATTACTGACATCTGAGAAGAGGCTTTAATCAGTTAATTTATCTTAGAAGTGCAGGGACAAATGGAAGAAATTGTATTCTATACAAACATTAGAAGAAAATATATTAGGGAAGACGTCAAAATATTTGTTCTGTGCTTTTCACAGAATCGTAGAACAGTTCGGGTTCGAAGGGACCTTAAAGCTCATCTAGTTCCAACCCCCTGCCCTGGGCAAGGACACCTCCCACTAGACCTGGTTGCTCAAAGCCCCTTTTGGTAACTCCTGAAGCTCTCGGGCCCTACAAAAGTGAGTTATGGTGGTTCTAGCAGAGCCTTGTTCCCAGTATTTCTGCAGGTTTGGTAGAAGTTGAATGGCTGGCTGATAAGGGATCCAGGTTAAGCAGGGACATCATGTTCTTAAAGAATGTGGACTATGAACAAGTACCTTAGTAATTATTTTTTTTTTTCAAATTTCCAAAATCAAAAAGGGTACATGTGTGCTTTGGGTGATACTAACATAACCTCTGCTCTCTGGCTGCTGTTAAGCCTGCATTTAGAGCAAAGCAGCTTTCCTAGCAGATTCACAATCAGAAAATTTTTCATCTAGATAAATTGTTGAGGAATACTGGGGGTTTATTTTATTTTGCTGTTCTTCTTCAAGAGCTTGGCAAATTATCTGCTGCCTGGGATAGTGTGAATTTTATGTGATGAATGTGCTGCTTATAGGTATTGAAGAGGCCTTTGATCTCATAGCTGTCTTCCAGGGACATGCCATAGTTATGTCTGTTGGCCTTTGACTTTAGGTTTCAAATTCTAAGAAGTAATTTCTGCCTTATATAAGTGGGAAACACTTAGAGTGTGTCTTAAAAGTACTCTTCTGTGTTACTGTCTGTTGTAGGGCTGCTTGCCCTTCCCTTGATGGCCTTTTCTAGTCCCATGTACCTGAATTGTATTTAGCTACTGTGTTTCCAGTTATTTTTTCCCTTGCCTTTGATTTAGGAAGTTAGGTTTTGGGGGCATTTTGTTCAGGGATCTGTTTACCCAGGTAATGACTTCTGTAGTCTTCAGCAGTGGGGCAGATGCTGGCTTTTGGCTCCTTTTTGCTCTTAGAGAAGGCTTCAGTTATTGCTTGGCTTTAGGAGAGACCTTTTCAAACTAGATAGAGTGGTATGTTACTAAATTGAGATTATTTTTGTCTTAGCTCAGTGAATCTAGAAAAGTGAGTGTGTAAGTTGCATATACAGAGAGAATTGTATCTCAGTGTCCAAGTCATCTTACCTGTTACAGCTTTACTCAGACTAGTGGGAGCCCTTAGTTAAAGGTTTTTATCTTAAGCTTATAAACCATGTGAATCATCAAGTGATTCTCTTCTGTGCTGATGTGAGATAGGAATCTGGTTGCTCTCGGAGCTCTTTGTATGGTTCCAATTTAGACAGAAAGTGTTTGGTGACGTCTGCTGTGGTTCAGGTGCTAATGATGTAATTTAAAGGGGGCTTTCAGAGGGGCTCCTAGGTATCTTGATATTGTATAAAGAATCCAAATTGACTGAGACCCACGGTGCGCATTTGGCAAGGTGTGTTTTAAGCTTGAAATGATCCTGTTTAGTGACAATTCAGCTGCATATAAAACTTTTATGGGATTTCTTTATGTTCATATACGGTAACATCTCAGTCTTTGAGTTACTCTCAGCCCCCATGCTTGTGCTTGATGATGGAATTATTTTACAACCGTGGCCCAGAAGAAATCACTGCCAAAGATAACAACTATCACGATAGTGGTAATCATGTCCCTAGGCGTTTGGGAAAATGCATGAGGTTCCCTTTCCCATTGACGTCAAAGTGCAAACCCGTTTCCTTTAATCGAAATTTAGGATCTTCCCGGTATCCTGAAAGACCTCATCCCAGATATCAGTACTGTGACACTACATTTTTAGAAAAAAGTGTGGTATCTTTCTACCGTAACAGCAAGTAAAACCTGTGTAGGAACACACAGCATAAAGAGGTTCTTATGAATAAAGTGTTCATTTTACTCTTTTGTTCAGCCTTCATCTTTCTATGAAGGACTTCGTCTTCTTTATATAGCAGGATTCAGATTTATTTTTTTTTTTCACCAGACTCTTAAAAGTTCTGTCTGAATTCTCATCTAAAACTAATTCTGTTTCCAGGTTGCTGTATTTACTTCAGCAAGAAACCTCCAGCACAGAACTGAGAACAGAATGCGCGGTGGTCCTCGGAAGCCTTGCAATGGGTACAGAGAACAACGTCAAATCCCTTCTAGACTGCCATATTATCCCAGCCTTATTGCAAGGTACTTTTCTCTTCATGGATCTCTATTAGTAAATATTCCTAAAGTACTCAAATAAGCAAAGATAATGAAGCTGAATAGTAGTTTTTGTCTATATTTATAGGATTACTGTCACCAGATTTGAAGTTTATTGAAGCTTGCCTGCGATGTCTCCGTACCATTTTCATCAGTCCTGTAACTCCAGAGGATCTACTATACACAGTAAGTTGCAGGCAGATTATGATGTCCTTTTAAAACCTAGGGAGTTGGTGGGAGTGAAAGGTCTTGTCTGCAGTAGTAACGAGGACTTGCTTGACCAACAATGTTAGTATTTCTCACCTGCATTTAAAGCATCTGGCTCACCTAACATTCATAGCAATATTTGATTATTAAATGGTCGACAAGGTATCACACTGATAAAGAATAAACCTAACATTTTCAGGCTTGTGTGCAATCTTAAGGAGTAAAAGCTGTCTCTAAATGGTATTTACAGATACCGTTATCACAACTGTATTGGCAAAAGTTATTTTCTGAAACTTAAAATTCTATCTGACGCTGTCCTCCCACACCAGATAGGAGGGTGCTTGCTTAGTTTTTGCACTTCATGTGGAAAAGTTTCACCTCCGAGATCTCTTTGCTTTTAGTTATATGTTTAATAGACAGGAGGATAGAAAATGTCCTCCGCCGTTCCTATAACCTTGATTTCAGTTTGGAGCATGTGAGCAATAAATGCTGACCTCGTTAAGGAGACTGGGCAAAGCCATTGATGAGGAGTGCTGTCTCTTGGCAGCATAGACACAAAAGTCCTTGCCCAAAATCAATCGCTGTCCCTTCCTTGGAAGGAAGGGAAAGAAGGATACGCACTCTTGCCTCTTCCTTTGCCTCAGTGTAAGGGATGAAGCAGGCTGTGGCCCAAGAACCATACTGTACAAGCAGGCCTTTTCTGCTAGGAAAAAGGCAGCACTGCACCAGTCTGCCTGGAGGGCACTGAGCAGATCCAACTTCTGGGGGTAACTGGGAGCCCACCGTGCAAACCACTCTGGTCTCTCCACTCAAACTGCTTTGTTGCTTGCTGAGGAAGACTTGACACCCATAGAGCAGGGCACAGCTGGCCTCTGAATTCATACTTTCTCTATGGTTCAGGGGTCTGTGTCGCTACCAGAGACAATTACTCTGTGTTACTAGTCCTCAACAGTGGGGTTGATGTTCATGATTTTTTGTCTAGATGTTTTCCAGAGCTGGAATGTCTGCTTTGTTCTCAGTTCCTTTTCTAATGATTCCTTACATTTTCATTCCAGAGTGGCAGTAGGTATGTAAACGTGTTGTTTTCCATGGCCTCAATTTTGCCATATGCATATTCTGAATTTCATCTTCTAGTTGGTCCATCTCATGAAGCCTTTCTGCAGCTCTTCACAGCTTACCCATGTATTTAGTACATGTAGATAATCAGCCGGTTTTGTCCTTCAGTGTTTACTGCCTTTTTTTCCTAGTTGATTTGTGATTGTTCAGGAAGGAAACCCTCAATGCAGATTGTACGCGTGACCACTGAAGGCACCTCTCCTGAGTGATCTGAGAGTTTTCTCTTTGTGTCTCTGTTCCTTCCTTTCTCTCCACTTCATGCTCCCAGATTCCCCCAAGTTTGCCTGTTGAGTTCATAATTGCATCTGCTTCCTGCTCTCAGCATCCAGAGTCAGGATTTAAGATGATCTTCTCCATTAACAATCCATTCCTCTTCCTGGGGATCATTGCTCAGTAGAGACTATTAATTGCTCCCTACTTGGAGGGGAGATTTGATATCTTGGAGAGAGGAAGTAGAATAGCATGTACGGTATAGAAATGTGAAAGAACCAGTCTTAGCATATAAATTACCACTGACATTGTGGGAACAGTATGTCCAAGATACTGGATACTTCTTTCTCTTTTGCTTTGTCTGCTGCACAACAGCAACATCAGAACTCTGCTACCCCATTCTGTATTCAGACAAATGTGGGGTCCCTTAATTAACCAGAGCTACAGGAAACGATCAGCTGGTGAGGGTGCCCTTGTTCTTTAATTTCAGCTGTAATGCCCATTTTCCGAAGTTAAATATTTGATGACTGTACTTAAGATGCAAATTCTGCAAATCAGCTTCTTTTTTGCTTCTCTTGTGTGAATACCCAAACCCATGCTTTGAAAAGTACCAAATGCAGATCCTTTGTAAAGAAGAGACGTTTTTCCTACCTGTTGGAAGGTATAGCTACAGCCCCCACTGCTGCAAGCTGCTTTTCACAAGGCAGCAGTTGAGAAGTTGTCTTTGCAATTAACAAAGCAATTATGGGCCTAATCAACACTTTATGGCAGACACTTCACTTTTCTGACATTGAAAATAACAGGAAGAACTTAAATTTCTCATTTAGCCACGCTGCTTCCTCTTTGTTTCTGATCACAACAGCTCCAGGGAGACCGTCACCCTTTCCATATGGCTTCAGACCTGGAATGGATAAAAGAGCTTATTCAGCAACCTCTCGAGTTCTCCTTTATCAGGTCCTATCTTGAAAGGAGAGAGTCTGAGTTTGTCAGTGGTTTTCATTCTTGTCCAACCGTTCTGGAGAAGACTTCTGAAAAGTTGGTTCCTGAATTGTATAGAAGATAGAAACTGTTCCCAGAATTTCTTTGCAGTTTGGCTGCATGGAGGATGCTGTCCCTCAAACTTCGGCCAGGACTATTTCCAAACAAGATATTGTGACTTAGCTCAATGTCTCCAAGGATGTTACACTCACTCTAGAGGTTTCAGAGGACCTCTCAGTTAAGATCCAGGATACACAAGTGCTTTAAATAGAGCGGCTATAAATATTTCTTTCTATTTGTAATAGGTTTGGGAGAGAATAAACATAAAATCTCATTTAAAAAAACAAAACCATGTCATCCACAGTAACCTGGATATTTCTTGCAGCAGAAATGCTAGGTGTTAGAAACTACATCTCTCCTCTTGAACCTTTCCTTGTAAACAGGAGCTTGAAGGATAAACTGCTGGCAGTTTTGAGTAATTAAGTTCAGTTCCAAAGACACAATAGTTCTTCAGAGGTGGAAATGTTTGGGCTGTTCCCTTTAGGAACATAGGACCTGCACTGAGAAAATGTGAAGACTCATCCGTGTGTGTTGAGCTGAATGAACATTGAGCTCTCAAAAAGGCCAGGCTTTTAGTGTCTGATAATGGAGATCTTGCAGCAAGTTTGCTGCAGAAGAGTACCCAGCTGTATCCAGATGTGCTGTGCCAGGTATTATGTGTCTTGTGGAGACATCCCTCACTGAAGGGCTTTGGTGCCGAGACCATCCTGCAAATGGAAATGAGGTATGGCATGGAGTCCAGGGTGAGAGATCCGTTGAAATGCAGGTATACATGCAGACTTTTGTATTTTTATTAAATTGTAAGACTTTGTTTGGAGGTGTTTTGTACATCTGAACTAGGCAGCTCATGGTAGCTAGGTGTGTTTTGGCTTGCTGAATAGATTCAGGCACTGAATCTAATCCAGTTTGACTCATAGCCTGTTTCTTCAGCTTGCTATTCTATTTAAAACAGAAAGAATGGATTCAGTGGGAGAAACCCTTTCCAGCCCATGAAGTTATTCTATATGTTTTCTGATGGGTGTTCCCAGTGGTGATCCTGTTTTCTGGGTATTCAAGGAGCAATGAAACCACACTGTAAAGTGTACACGTGTTCCACCATGGCTCAGCAATATGTAGCTACTACAGAAGGAATCTGGGTGATCTTCTAACGCCTTTCTCCTTTCATTCCTCCTGTCTGTCACGGCTGAGCCCATGCAACAAGGCTAAACGGTCTCTAATCTGAACTATTTCTTAAAAATGAGAACTGTAAAATGAATTCTAGCTTAGAGAGCTCAAATTTAAGTTACTTGGATGACTATAAGAATTCCAGTTCTCTGATCTGGGAAAAAAGAATACTAATCCTTTTTTATAAGAAAATGTTTTAAGAATAGATCCTGAAAATTTTGTTTTAATATTAAAAAGGAATATGAAGAAAGTAGGTAGGTATTGGGGTCCAAGCAGGTAAATGCAACTCCATCAATTCTCTCTTTCTGAATTCTGTTTGGATGGGCAGTAATTTTGTTACAATACATGTGATGTGTAGATATTTGTCTTAAGTTTCCTGAAACAGACAACGTTGTAAGGGATTTGTGAATCTCAATCTTTTGACTGCAAATTGTGAGTGTAGACTCCTCGTTTGGGAGATAAAAACAAGGATTTGGGAAGATATGTTCTAGTAGAATCTGTGAAAGAGCATTGGAAATCTTCACTTCTTTAGCTTCAGGTTGATTTCCAGTGGCTTTGATACAAAACTTGTCGCCTTGCACTCTTGATAGATTTCAAGTGCTTTCTTAGTTAATGAGGAATAATCTAAACGTCATTCTTGTGTATTTTCACTGAAATCTGTTATTCATAAGCAATGCTACCACTTCAAGTTTAAAAATAAATTGGGATGCAAAACCGTCCTGCCATCTTGAGGGAAGGAAGGAGGGTTTTTTTATAGGACAGCATTATTGTTGGCAGCATTATTCAGTATCTAGATGTGTACTGGTCATACAGTAAAGGTGACAGATGATGTGAGTATTCATTGCCTGATAAAAATGCAGGTCTGTGCCTGCCAGTGTCTCTCTGGAGATAAGGCAGCTGCAGTCCGTAAGAATTACTCGGTTGGTGCAAGGGTCAAATCTGGTCACAAGCTACTTGCCTATTATTTAGCAAATAAATTAGTTGCTACTCTTCTGCCTTTCTGTTTCTCCCCAAGAACCTGAATGGATACTGATATCTATAAATTCTTATCTAGAATTTCCTGGTTAGCTTAGAGAAACCCAAATTTAAGGTAAGGACAAATACAGTTATAAAGCAATATATAATAATGGGTGCCCCTATTTGGGGGAAGAGACCAGAACAGGACAAATGTGTTTTCTTCCACCCCCACCTCGCAATCTAGGCTTTTTTTTTTGCTGACATCCCCAAAGATTTCACTGTTACATGGTTTTCTGGATCATGTAGATGTTACTAACATCAGGGAACACTGTGTCTGTCTTTAATAGTGGCAGTTTGAATCCTTGTCAGCTCCTGGGGATCTCCTCTGGCTAAGGATTACTGAGCTGGTGCAGATATTTTCAGTCGGCTCCCTCTGCGTATATTTCTTTAGTTGTGAATTCTTGTACCTCTTATCTTTGGCAAGAGCAATTTCTCTGTCTGTTTCATGAGACTTCAACTTTTAGACCAACCTTTACATCCTTCTAGTTGCAATTTTTGAAATAAGCTGGATTTCATAGTGAGTGATGTCCCTGCAGGAGGTTCCAGGTCTTGCATCTTATATTTTGAAGCTTCTTTTTTTAAGTTTTACTGCCTCAGAATCCTGAGGTCTCTCTTTTCTCTCCCACAACCATCCTGACTTCTTGATTGTTTTTTCTGAGGTGCACTTTATCGCTGGTAAGCCCCTTAGCCTGTATATATGTATGTTGTGTTGAACATGTTGCATGTGTGATTGATATCTTCAGCTGCCTAAGATTTACAGAAAATGATGAGAATCTGTTTTAATGAGTCGAATGTGTTAAACCACAGAGGAATCCAGGGTATTTGTATTGCTCTTAACTCAAAGGAGGAGGCACTTTAAAAGTTTGGGGGACCTGCTATGACTTTTTAAGATTGTAACTTGTTTCTTGAGAACAAGGTTGGTCTGTTTGCTGCTTCTGTTTGGTTTCTCATGGAATTTTGCTGCCCTGCTTGGCATATGCCCAAACCCTGCTACCCACTTAGTTTACAGACCTTTACCTCTGTCAGGAGAGTCAAGAGACACTTCATTATGGTTACGACTATCAGTTCTATTACAACATACTTGTGGGTTTAATGTCCACTATTGCCCTGCAACCAAACCAGCTTCTTGCCAGCCTTTGGGTTCTGATACCCATGTGTAAAGGCAGAAGATCAGATGGAGCTACTGTTGGCCAGACCCTAAGAATACACTTTGAATAGTTTGTCCCTTCCTTATCCTATGCCCATAAGCATGCAGTGAGGATGGATGTATGGCTGCTATACCTGGAAGAACTCCAGTTTCTAGAAACTGTCTCCATAGGATGCTGAAATGGCAAATGAGGCTGTTGCACGTCGATCCTTTCTGGTTATTGAGAAACAAGCAGTTAGAAGCAGAAGTTGTTTTAATTCTCAGTGTGTTTCTTGGCTCTGTTGTCCTGTTGTTTTCTGCTGAGAACAAGAAGGCTAGATTGTTGGCAGCAAAGCTTGCTAAAACAAGTCTGCTAAATTATATATCTACATATAAGAATATTAAAATAGCAAAAATAAATATTGCAAAGTTTTGCCTAATCTCAGATATGTATACAAATAGGAGAGACTTATACATGTTTATTTTGCTAATATAAAAAAATGTGATGGGAAATTTCTGTATGGAAAATATGGGAAATAATATGGGAAATTATTTTCTATATGGAAAATAATTGGGAAATAAAACTCTGCATAATCGGCTGTGTATCTCTGAAGCTGTAGTCATTAAAACAATCCAGCTGGTGCTACTTTCATTACTGTAAAAGTAGCTGAGGAGCATGAAGATTTTGCTCTAATTTTAGTCCACCTCTCCCTAGTCAGAGGGATGCAATTCCTCATTCAGCTGCGGGTAAAACAGAGTCTGACTGACTTGTGTAGGGCACAATATGGCACAAGTTCTTTGGAAAGGAAGACTCTGTCTTTCATCTCTGCTGTTCAGCACCCTTTATCTCATGGAAATCATGTCGTTTACCACCTTTCCAAACTAAAATGACCTTTGTTTCTTTTCTTATCACTGTAGTTGCTGCCATGAAATTGTACTGGTAAAAGTAAGGGAAAGCTTTAAAATGTTGTAATTTTGTAACTTACCACAGAGCTTAAGTAACTGGATGTGTTTTTACAGGAGAACCCCATTATTATTTTCTTCTGCTGATTTATTTGGAATTCTTTATCATTAGTGTCACACATACTAATATACTATACGTAGTGCGTGTTTGACTCAAAGCAAAGGAAACGATTACCCCACATGAATAGATTAGAAAGTCAGTGCCACAGGATTCAAGGTGGACTGTACATTGTTTGGTCTGGCCCCTTCCTCCCCTCCCTGCTCTTTTCTACTTCGAGCTGTAACGGAGCGGTAAGTAAATCGCACTTGTAGGAAGAAAATACTAAGACAACTCCTGGAGTAATTGCTTTCAATGACCATGCTTGCAGTTGGTATGTTTTTCCCCACGTTCTTTTATTGTTTTCTCACAAATTAAAGATTCTGGAGATAATTCCTGAAAGTTTTATACCTAACTTGCATTCACCTTTCATTTTTTCCATGAAGATTTGGCTCGGAACCGTCACTCCTGCTTTAAAGTTTGAACTGTACTACTTTAATGGTCTTGTCCTTGTGTCCGTGCAAGTTCCCGTGGAAGGAAGAACACTGACTGCAGAGTCAGGAGTACTCTTTTAAGTAACAAACTGTGCTGACATATAGTGCTAATGCTTTTTTTTTTTCTTTTCTGACTTGTTTCCAGGATGCTACAGTTATCTCCCACCTCATGGCACTGCTCAGTAGGTCTCGATATACACAAGAATACATATGTCAGATCTTCTCACATTGCTGCAAAGTAAGAAAGAGAATACATGTTCTTTATGCAACCTATTATGTTTCTGGCATGTAAGGAACTGCAAGATGATACTGCCTTTTGTGGCAGGAACATTAGGACAGTAATGATTGAACTGTTATTGCTCTGGATTTGCTGACAGATTTATTGGGGTTGATACATGTTTCTCTACAGTAAAACAAAATATGCAAATAAGAGCTTTTTTTCTAGGGTGTGTATATGTATTTATACCTTTTGACTACTGAACAAAGCCAACAGTCTAAGTGAATATCAATCTTCACTACTATCACTATAAATTTTGGAAGGCTTAATTTCTTTCTCTGGTAGTTTCAAGACAGTGTGAGCATCTCTTTGCAGAGGTCTTGCGTGTGCTTTAAAAACAGCTGTTTTAAACTCAGAGAATGTTTTCTAAGAACTACTGTAGATAAAGAGGAAGAAAAATGCTCTTCTCGGTTGAGCTCTACCAGTCACAGGTTTATGCAGATATGTGTTCGTTCCTGCTATATAATGCAATGCCTTGATATGGGAAAACTGATTTAAAAACAGCAGCAACCCCACCCCAAACACACGGGGTTTTGTGTTTCCCTCCCCTGCTCCAAGTTTCCACGCACTGTTTTTATATTATTGTTGTGGGTTTTTGTGGTACCCATGGCTTATACAGTAGCTGTATCAAAATAATTCAATTCAAATCAGATTTGTACAGCATCTTTCCCTTTTAGGAACAGTTTAAAACTAAAAATTCATAGATGGTATTTATCTCCCAGATTAACAAATGAGAAAGTTCCAAACTTTATGAATTTTTAAGTACTTACCTGGAAAAAAATCTTTCTATCTTATCACTTGTGATGAGTCTTCTGGAACTCTGAATTATTCCTATGTTAAAAATGTAATTTTCTCTGCCTTAACTGTTATTTATGCCTCTTCATCCAATTGCATTTCTTCTGTTATGTGAAACTGGGGACTGAAAACTGTAGAGTTAGTGTGATAAAAAAATGTAACTCAGCTTAAACAATTTATAGAATTGTTTAAGTAAAACATAAAGACAAAATCCTGTGCTGGACTGTGGAAATCACAGAATGCTATGGGGTTGGAAGGGACCTCTGGAGATCATCTAGTCCAACCCCCTGAAATTCAGATCTATAGCTAATATTGGAAAAAGAATTTGGTATTTTAAGAAGAAAAACACACCAGGGAGGGATCTCATCTTTAAGTGGCCCTGGAAAGTTTCCTTAATGGGCTGAGTCGCTTCAACCGGTGAAAAATCACGCTGTGTTGGCTTGCAAGAAAAATACCAGAGAACTGATTATAGGATGTCATATAGATTTGAATTAGAACTGATTATAGAAGTCAGTTTATAGAATCAGGGGCTAGCTCTGTAGCAATATAAACCCTGTTGGTTGTGTGAGAACTGCAGAGTAACTTCAGGTAATTAATCCAACATGAAAATGGCTATTGAAATCTTTTTCTGAGTTACTTCCTTGTAGCTCCATTAACTCATGGTGACTTACATATCAAAAATATTATTTAAATAAAAAAGCAAATGCCCAGTAGCTTAAAAAAAGTAGGGTAAGGAAGGTCTTACAAACTCACTATCCTGTATTCAGTGCCTCCTTTGTCCCCCAAATATCACTCGAACAAATTTTACAGTGAATGTTTTGAAAAATCCAAATTTCTGGAAAGAAAAAGTTAATTGTGTGAACAGATGGAAACGTGAATGGACAAGAAAAGCAGGGTGATGGGTATGAGTATTAGGAAATAGTTGCATTCACAGAATAAACATGAGCTGCATAACAAAGAAAAATATTTGAGGTTGAGTAAACAGATGATCACAAATGTTAAACTGATGAAGAACTCATTTCTCTCTCACCCAGGCAAATGCAGCTGTTTGGAAAAATCTAAAATGCCCCGTTCTTTCTTTTTTGTTTAGTTCTTTTGTTTCAGATGTGATTATTAAGGTCAATTACTGCATTTTTAGACATAAAAAAATACATTAATACAGTGAAGCAGAATTTGCGGGATTTTTCTGATTTATATGGATAGGCAAAGTATGTTCTTATAATTAAAAAAAAAAAAAAATACTCAAAGTGTCAGTATTCACTACATTTTTAATGAAGACTCCATCTTCCCCCAAAAAGGCCATGAGTGAGAGAACCTTCCTAATTTTTTCCTGAAGGAATAAGTTACTGTATGTTTTCGTATTAGGTATGACAACATATTTTATAAGAGGGATTGATGCTTTTATTTCTCTTTTTCTACATCTTAGTAGATCTATTCATTGAACTGATAGTGACATATCATAACTACTGCCCTCCCTGTTCCTGCATACCCTTCTCTGCTTAGATCTTGTGCATCCATTTGTTTCTCTTCCTTGCCAGAGTCTTGTTTGGTTGGGCTTCTCTGGTTTCTTTTTTTTCCTTGCCTGCTCAGATTTCCTTGGAAAAGCTCAGCCCTGTTCTCTTGAGCTAGGAAATCCTTAAATCAGATTCCTAGCATATTGCTGCTGGTTTCTGCTTTTACTGCTTGCTTTTACTGCTTCTCACGGCATTTTTAGAGTTAAAATTCAGTGATGGAAAACATTGACCCTGGAGAAGAGCCATACTAAGTGAGGGAAAGTGTTGATTTACAGGTGGGGCAGATGCAGTTTTTAACATGCGGAGCCAGGAATCTATCAACGTAGAAGCAACTAAGTAAACTGAAATCAGGTTGATGTACATGGGATGCTAAAATGCAAGTCAAAACTTACTTTGCAAGGTTCTCTCTGTCACAGTTGATTTGTTTCCAGAGTTGTGAGTAGGTAATGGTCAAATTAATGGTCAATTTTAATGGTCAAATTAAAAAGATAAGGTATGCATTTGGAAACACGTGGTTGTATGAATAATTTGAAAAGATAGTTCTGGAACTTATATATCAATGTGGTGACATCTCTGCAAAAATAATAATTTCGCCACCAGTTGAAAATTAGAATCTTGTGTCTGGGAAGGATCCAGGATAAAGCCTGTAATCAAGGCAGCTTCCTCCCAAGCCTGTTCTGAGGATGTTTTCTTACGTGGTCTTAGGGCTGGTGCTGGATCCCTGAACCGAGGTACATTTCCATTTAGATACCTGCTTTGAAAATTTCATTAGGGAATGAATTGTTACATTGTTCTCTCCTACCACTTTCTTGAAAATTGACAGTTTAAGAGGGAAAATCATGCAAAACGTGTGATTCTATTCCTGAAATGTTATTTTGTTCAATCCTATTTGGAGAAATAGATCCCTGTAGTAGGACTGGCTCCTGGAACTCTGTTTCTATCCCCAAAAGCAGGCGGTGTTGCTATTCAATTGGTGCCTGAGCTGCTTGGAAACGATTATATTCGCAGCTTTTCACTTTTGTATTTGAAGTTGTCCCTATTTATGGATTAGTGCTTACCCTGATTGTGCATTAAACAAGCTGGATTGGTGTGTGCAAACACAATGTGTACAGATTAGATGTTGTCATATACATCCAGTTACGCAACTAAGAATCCACCCAAGTGTCTCCTCTGTACATGCCTTTGTCCTGTTTGCACAGAATTTACCGCCTGCATCTCATTGAACAATCGCTAATACTTGTGAATTACTAAAACTATCTAGGTCAGTATGATTTCTTTTACTTTAATTTCATTCATTTTTTTTCACGTATTTTAATATCTGTTCTTCAGCTTCAACACTGGCATAGCTGCGGCTTTAAATCATTGCCTCAGCCACTTCTGTGTGCCAATGTAAGTTGTTTTCCTCCTTCAACCATGCTGTTTTAATTGCATTTTTTTGGTAGAAAGCTCTTGGTGGCAGTAGCAGCTGAAGCATCTCTTAAAGCACCAGATATGTTACATCTAAAAGTAAATTTAATGCTTTTTTTTTTTCTTAGAGGTAGGGGATGTTCTAAAAATGTTCTTTGGGATATAAGAGGAATCTGATTTCAGCTGTATCTCAAATGTGAAAATAAAGCATCGCTCGTGCGTATCAGGGTGTATAGATGTGCCCATGAGCTCAGCTGGGTTTGAACCAAAGATTAAGGAGTGAAGATACTTTCTTCACTTCCAGATTAGTCAAGAAAACGCACTGAGGTATGATTAATGCTCTGACATTCTAAAAGCTGAATCTAAATTGTGCGTAGCCTGTGCTTAATGCAAAGATGACGAGCGTCATGAATCTACTGGTAAAAAGATGTTTTTAAGTCACAGCTCAGATTTCACAAGAGACCAGTGAGGGTTGCAGGCCCTAATGGGATTTCAGGTTGCTTTTGCAACCTCATCAAGCCTTGTCATACTACAGAAGTTCTGAGAACTTTCTACTGCAAAATTCAGTATTTGTGTTTAGTTCCAAATACTTTTTAAATCTCGGGAGAATATTGATGAATCAACCATTGCCGACTTAGATCTTGAAGTCAATAAATGGGTGATGGCTGACTAGATTTATTGCTAAATGTTTGAAACTAAAATAATCTCTAGGAGGAAAATATGAATCTGTTCTCAAAGCACTGTCACATTCTGTCTGGAAACAGTTTCAGGATTAATTCCCTCTCTTCTGAAGTTAGAATTGTTGAAAATGCTTAATATTACGAATGGAGAAGACATTAGTAGCTGGGGGTCTTTTCTATGATTTATAGAGAAAATCAGGAGCTTTTGATTGATTCCCATATGAAAAATAGAAACATAAGTACTCTGTCCATGTTTCTTCATCTGTGAAAACTAATTTCATTGCCTATTGAAGAAAAGAATGGAAATGATTACTGGAAAAGGACAAATGCTATGAAAATAAGAGTTGGACTTGTTTTAAAATAAAATAACCAAGTTGGTGTGCCAGCTGATTACACAGTAATTGTTAATAAATCTACCTCTAATACTTGACAGTAAGTTGTAGATAGTAGAAACCTCTTACTTGTTCTTTTAAAAAAATAAATGGTGTTTTATTTTTTCCTTTGAAGGGTCCAGATCACCAGACAATCTTATTTAACCACGGAGCTGTTCAGAATATCGCACATCTGTTAGTCTCCACCTCTTACAAAGTAAGACATTCAAATTATTCTGTTTTACGTGTATTTATGAAAGGAATCCAAATGAAGTTTATAGAAGCTATGTCTATGCATATGAACTAGAACTATAAAGAGGTATAATGTATATTTCTAAAATAACAGTTGATTTTACTTCTCCTGTGGATTTCTGTCAAAATGAGACCTATTGTTCTGGAGTGCTGTGGAAAGTTAAGACACCATTAATTAAAACAAAGCTGGTTGTCGTTAATCCATAGCAGGACAGCCACTTGGCAACCCAATAAATACAGTCTAATTTGTTGAACACAAATGAGGAAAAAAAATGGAGCCGAAGAGAAGCAATATGAACTGTCCTAAATGGGAGTCATACCTGTGAAAAGATGGACATAAAATGTGTGGAAGCACCAACTCCTGTGTGTTGTGCTCACTGAATTTCTGTGTTTTGGAAGTACCACCTCTGGGGAAAAGCATCATAGTCTACCTGTAATTTGGTGGCAAGGAGGGGTCAACTATCTCTTTTCAGTCTAAGGCCAGAATTTCAAATCCTGAGTACAGCCTTAGGAGTCTGCTATAGATTACTTAATAAAGTGTTTGAATGTATAAAATGCTTTCTAAGGCTCTTCTGCATAGTTTTTTTTTGAGGGCTAACAGATGTCTGTTATGCAAATAATTCTAAAATCTGCCTGAATCCACTCTTGCGATCTCTAAACAGTTGAACTTTCATAGATTTTCGTATGGAGATACCAATTTATTTCCACCCCCCATGCCCCACCCGGCCCAAATTATGAATGTCATAATTTCTGAAAATAAGAAATGCTTCAAAGTATCCAAATTTATCTGGAGTTATTTTTATTACAATATCTATAACAAAATATCTACTGTGTTATTGTGCCTTTTTTATTTTATTGAAAATAAGCTGCTTGCTGGTTGACTGAGACTGGATGCAATAATTGTGCTTGTCTATTTTGATCTCCTGCCTAATGCAGAACACTCTTGATAAAGTATCTTTCAAGAGGAAAACCAGTCTTTAATTGAGAATTTCAAGTGAAGGGAAACTGTGCTCTCTTTCTGGGGCTTGTTAATCTTGTGTGGTGCTTTTTGTTTGGTTTGGGGTTTTTTTTATAAATCCACTAGGAAATATGTGGTCTTCAGTATTTTGTTAGTGAGACTGTTAAACTTCTGGTATTTGTCTTACTGGACTAATTAGTCACCACAGCAATCAGGCAACATTTTGCTCTTTCTCTCATTAGCTGACCTTTTTACTCTGTATTATAAGGTGAATTTTCCAAGCTATGTTTGGCTTGCAGCTTTTCCTAATGGCTTTGAACCTTCCCTAATTTTTTCAAACAGCTGCTTTAAAATAAAGAAATCAAAGGAAGATAAAGTTTTCAGGCTGATTCGTCACCAACAAGAGACATGTAGTGTTCCATTAAAATATTTATATTTATTCCTACCTTACTGGAGAGATGTGTAAAGTATTTTCTATTTCCTCCTTTGCTAGTTTGGTCAGGCTTTTAAATTCCAGGTGTAAATACTGACCTGCTCTTTGTACGCTTTCCTCTGTTAATACTCCCGGGATAAACAGCTTTATTGCAGTCTTTGCTGCATCTTAGTGTTCTGCAGTAATTAGACGTTCTCAGACTTCTAATGTAACCGATGTGTTTTTGTAGAATACAAGCCATCCCATTCTCATACTTCTCTATCCAGTTTCTTAATATTCAGCCAAATAAGAACTTAACAGGAAAAGACGGCATTTAAAAACTTTGCTTGTTTTTCAGTACTCACAGTAAAGGCCAGCGAGGTATTTCAGGTGATTTGGGTGATAGTTCCACATCAATAAACAGCAGAAACCCTCAAAATGGGATTCCAGTCCCCACGAGAAAAGTTTGTCTAGGTCTGCCAAGAGAATTGTCTGCTATTTTTCAATAAACTCTTTTCTTTTGGTATGGGGACTGTCCCACAGCCAGCTGATCCTACGAGTACCGTTCCCAGAAGTTATGGCATTACAGGTTTGCATCTTCGCTACCGGCGAGAGGGACCACAGCTTTTACAGTGCGTTTACAGATAATGGTGTCCAGGCCCTATTGGTATATTTTCCCAAATGATTGCGTTTCCTGTTTCTCGTATAACTAATTGCCCTTAAGCAGACATTACTGGCAAAGAAAGTAGTCATTGCAGTAATTTTAATATCTTTAATTAATAGTGCGATATTATATAAAATAGTTAACTTCCAGCTGGACTTCAGTTACAGAATCACAGAATATTCATGGTTGGAAGGGACCTTTGAGATCATCGGTTGTTCTCATTAGAACATTTAACCCCTTTCTGGCAGGAATATGTTCCTGCCAGAAGGAAGCTATAGTTTTTGAGCTCTGGGTTTGACTTTTCTTGGTGCTTTTTCGATAAACAATCTCTGCTTCCCGCTGCTTTGAAGCATACACTGTATTCATTAGATTGTCTGAAAAGTAAATGGCAAAGGTGAAACAAGGCTTTTGTTGGGCAGCCGGGTAGCCTGCTATCTGTTCCTCTTGACTAAGACCTCACTACTACTGATGAGAAGAGATCTTAACCGTGGCTCTAATTAGATATTATAAAATTAGTGCACGAAAGTGTGATTGTCTTTGCTGTTGTTGTCTACACTTGGACTTCCATGTTTCTAATCCTTTTTGTTGAGGAGGATGGGATGGACCTTAAACTTAACTTGCAGTAGGTTCTTTGTGAGTGATGGGATTCTTTAGGTCAAAATCTTGCTCCTTTTGCTTTGTTTTCACACTAAGAATGTGGTAACAGAAATATGGAAAGACATGGACACAGTTTAAATATGTGTAACTGTAGAAGGTGAAGTTGAAGACTAATATCTGAACTAAATTAGATTCTTCGTCTGGCAAGATGATAGTGGTTTGTCTTCCCTGTGTCAAAAAAGAGGTTATAAGCACTTCATAGCCTAGCGTGACTGGGCAACCAGGAAATATTGTTTAATTAAACCAAGACATGGTTTTGGACAGGAAAAGGAAGATCCAGCATAAAGAAATTAGTGAATCCTTCTTGTACAGGTGATACCTGAGGCTGTATAATGGCAGTAAAACTTATCGTATATATTTAAGATGAGTTTAGAATCATCTTTAGACATTTGGTTAAACTCGCCTTTAAAGGCTTCTGAAATACAACTCTCAACTATGTGTATTTCTGATTCTGTTACGTACTTATGAGTCCTGGAAAGAAAAATTACTGTTATGATACTTGCATTCTTTTGTTGTTTACATGTTTGTGAGACATTGCAAATGCAACCAGTGTTTCTGACTGTCTAGTTCCCCAGTTTTATCCTTGCTTGTCTTTTTCACCAATAGTTCACAACATACCCTGTAGAGGGATAATTCTAACTGAGAGATCACAGGAGTCAAGGTGTGAGTTAGATGTTTCCGTCTGCCTTTTATTCATCTTCTACATTTCTTATTGATTTTACAGAATTATGTTCTACAAGCCTATACAGCATTATAGACCAATTTTGCTTTTAAGCTAGCCTTTACATTTATACTTCATATATATTACGTTTTTACACAGGTTCGAATGCAAGCATTGAAATGCTTTTCAGTTCTAGCCTTTGAAAACCCACAGGTATCAATGACTCTTGTAAATGGTAAGTACAACGCTGATGTTGCTTATTTGACACTCGTTTTATTGCCTGGCTGAATTAGAATGACTTGGAGTTCTCTTTCATCGCTTGCAGTGTCGGTTGATGGAGAATTGTTACCGCAAATTTTTGTGAAGATGTTACAAAGGGACAAGCCTATTGAAATGCAGCTCACATCAGCCAAATGGTAATTTTCATCAGGAATTAGAATGAAATAATATGCAATTTAATACATACTTTTTAACTTACTTTTTGCTGGTTATAAAAGTAGTACGTGTTCTAAAACCTTAGGAATAATTATAGATATTATTTGCGTTATCTGAATCCTTGAAGAAATGATTCTTGCCTAATAATCTCTACAGCATAACTTTCACTCTTTGCTGTACGTAAACAGGAAAAAATGTTGCTGGGCAGCAGTTTTGTAAGGAACGTGTATTCAGATATTTGGATTTTCATAAGCTGAACTGCAGTTTTCACAAGTAGCTTGGATTTTCTGAGAAGTTTTACTTTGAATAGCCTGTGGTCAATTGTATGTCCTTACAAAGTGTAATACTGAAATATCATGTAGTCCAGGTTAACAGCACTGCTCAGAGGACTCCCTCAGGTGTCTGGGGATGTGGTGTGTTGAGAACTATATGCATTAAGATGATGAGAGAGCAGAGCTAATCCCTCTTCTCAACTGTTTTAATTAAAATAGACTATTCTGTAAGCTTCATGTGCTCACACAGCAGAATTAATGTTACTAATTTCTTTCTGGTGCGGGCGCATTTCTCTGTGTTCATAATGACTTTCTACCCTGTGACAAAATGTGACTAAATTCTGTAACAGCAACACTGGGGTTGTACTCACTTCAGAAGCTGGGAATTGACTCCCTTTAAGACCTTTTTCCTTTTATTGTATTGGTAATAATGGAATAAATTACTTCAGGAGGTTAAAGAGATAAAATTACCCATCACTATAAAACTACTGAAATTAAATGTACTAAAGAGTTTGGTCACTGATATATCAGATCCATTGTTTGATTATTCTTTTAGATTTTGGTGGCTTATTTTTGAGCTGGATCTGTGAATTCTCTGATTCAGTTCACCAAACAATTTCACTTACGCTTCTCTCACTGCAAGGTCTCAAGATTTTGGGGTGAGGAACAAGTGGGATAGGTGGGGTGGCCTCTTTTGGAACGTTGCCAGGTTATGATCACAACCCATCCCTGAAAGCAGTTATAAAGATGTGTATGTGGTTGGGGGGAGAGTTGCCTTAGGTAATCCCTCTCCACGTGGGAGGTCTGTCTGGGGACCTCCCACGCTCCCATCCAACCAGAATTGGTCTGTGTAATCTGGTTTTACTGGTTTTATTAGGTAGCTCTTAGTGAAGAAGGACAACTAAATTAACTGCATTGCAGCAGTCTCAGTTCTGATTGATTTTTTTGTGGTTTTTGGGGAATTCAGAGAATACATAGAGAATTAACTATTAGAAATTATATTTTTTTAATTAATATTTTAATGATGTTGAGATACAAGGCAGTTGATAAGTGATGAAGGCATGTTGGAGTTAAAAGAATTGTCCTGGCTCTGAGCTGTCTCCTTGTTCTGGGATGAATGCTCCCAGGTTTATTAGTGTTCTTTACTGATCTGCTTCAAATTGGGAGGAGTTGGGTAGAAAATCCCATTTTTTACTGTTGCTTTGTGGTCACTTGGCTCAAGTGGACTTTTGGAAGCATTGAAGAAAATGATGTGGTGAAAAGCAAAAAAAGTTGCAGGAAAATGGAAGACAAACCAGTATCTTGAGTTTCAGATTTGTCCATGGGCAGTCATCCTTCGTAGTAGGGCACTTACAGCCTCAGTTGCACAACAGTCCTCAAAGCAAAAAGACCTACTGGCTTTTCTTCTGTAAGTCCACTCCCTGCTTGATTCCCCCCAAGTCAGACTATCCCTTTTTCCATTTTTTCTGATGAGAATAGTAGGTGAAATTGTCACAGTTCCTCTTTTTTTTTGACTTCTAAATTAGACTTCACTCCTGCCTTAACAGCTTTGGTCGATTAATCTGCAGTTCCTCTCTGATTTATTAGTAGAGTCCTTGGAATGTGGATTTAGAAGGTTGGTTGTTTGGGTTTTTTTTTAATGCATTCATGAAGCCTTTTGTTAAATTTCTACTTGAATCCATACACAGGATACAGACAGGCATACACAGCTGTCTTAAGAAGTTCCCTTTGTTTTTCATCAACTGAAGTAGACCTGTAAGACCTGAGTTAATACCTTTTGATTGGAATGGAGTAAGGATCCTTCACTTCAGCAGCACTGTAGGCGCAGAGGGAAGAGCAGAAATCCTCTTGGGAGAGTGATTTGCAGCCACAAGCGGAGCAGTAGTCTTTTCTACTGAAATTACTGAAATTGCTTACAACTAAGCCAAGCCTATTTCACCTGAAGTCAAAATGCTTTAACTTCATGTTTGACAATAGCACTACTTTGTCTGGCAAATAGGGTCTAGCTGGACTAAAAGGCAGCTGCAAGAAGGGTGCTTTCCTCCTGATTGTTCAGGTGTGAAAATGAGAATTTCCTGCTGTCAGCTGCAAGGCTTGGACAGTAAAAGTTTATAAAATCATCTCTATGCTAACAGTCAAGTCTTGACTTTCCGTTTCCGATAAGTAATACATAAAAGGACTCCTGATGATGGGATTTTAGCAATGTTTGTCACAGGTAGGTGTTAGGAACCAGATCAGTGGTGTTACCTTCTAAGAGGTGAAAGAGCTCTTTAGGCACTTGGAAAGAGCTCAGGAATGCAGTGTAACATGATGTGGGTACAGTATGTTAGCACATTTCTGCTCCTTAGCCAAGCAATAATAATTGACTGTATGTACACTTTTAAATTGCCCAATTTGAGAGTTGAAATGTGTTAGTTTTAAGTGATCTTTACTGAAATTTAGTTATTTTTTTTAGCCTCAGCTGTGGCTTCATAAAAGCCTGGTACAATGGCTTAGTTCAGAAGATAAACCAAAAGATACTTGGCTGTTCCTGCACAGAATGCAGAGCAGTTACCCTCCAGCTTCATTCTACTTCCTTGCAGCACAGTGGGTAAAAGCTATAAACCACTTCAATGTAAACCACATCTATTGGTGGGTGAACTACTTCATATTTCTGGTAGCTTGGAGGACTTGTACAACTAAATTAACAAAGCAACTTATGCGTTTGACTGATGCGGGGTGTCAGCATTGTTGTTGGAGACCTTGGAGTTGTCAAATACAATATCTAAGGTCTTGTCTAATAAAGAACATCTGTTGGTTTGGTTGAGTGTCAGAGACTTAATTGGGTTCATCATTAGCAAGGATGTGCCTGTGGACAAGCATCACAATGATACTGCTTCTTCTGGGCTAATGCAAAGCTTGAATGGCTTCTGACTAAGCTGCCAGTTTGCGTGCCCAAGTCTAGTGAGCACAAACGTATTTGAATCAATAGTAGAACAAAGAGGAGTACATTTCATTAGTTGGCTGTTCTGCAACATCCTACTGAAGTCCATAAAATACAACGATAGGTGAATATATGTTTTATTCTTTTGTTACAGCCTTACTTCCATGTGCAGAGCGGGAGCAATACGGACAGACGATTCTTGCATCGTTCTTAAGGTGAGCTGATCAAACAGTTTTCTGTTTAAAATGTTTTTCTCACATAGGGCTATTCTGGTTTCATTTGTCTGTCTGAAAAAGCAGCACAAATTCTGTCACAATGAAGATTTCAAAGCACCAAGTTGTCCTGATTTTTTTTTAATTAAATAATTAGTTCCCTACTTTCCCTTTGTGTCTTTAAGTATTTATAGTGACATGGCTTTTTAAAGAAGTTGTAAATAAAGAATCCTACTAAAAGGTCAGTATCCAGGAATAAAAATGCCAGAGTTTGACACGCATCCATTTGAGTTTATAATCATTTCAGTAACCATTTGTAAGTAACATGGAAACAACATTGCTGCCTCGGTCTCTGTACATGAACGAGGCACTGGTTTGTCTTTCAAAAGCTTATTTCACAAGACTACCCTCAGAATACTTGCACAATCTATACGTGGAGTCTGTCACAAGCAGATGATTTCTCAGGTTTCACAATGTTTTTGTACATTTGTCTTTTTCATACTTTGGCTAGGGAAATTTGATATTAAAAAAAAAAGAAGCTGTCATGATAAAATACTGGATTTGATTTTTATACTGCACGTGACTTTATAAGGAAATTCAGTAAAGGAAACTTCATTAAATACCATAGGAATGTAATTTCTTAATAGTTACACTTCTACAGCTAATCAAAAGGGAAAAAAACAGGCTGTTGATGAGCAAGCGTGTCGGCCAGAGATGAGCTAATATTACTAACACTGCTTGTTTCTCCATGAGCTGTTGAAGTATTACTGTAATAATGCAATAAGAAAACATGTTTGCATTCTTTGATAATTACTTTAGCAGTCTGGCAGACTCCAGAGCTTTTAGTGTGCTTTTAGCATCCTTCCTTCCAGAGAATAACACATAGTTCAGACGTAAGGAAATGCAATTTAAATGGCTGCAAAAATAATGTTTTCCCCATACGTGCCCCTGTTCGGGGATTGAGAAGACAAGCTCTGTTCTTGGAGTGAGTCTAGCGAGTGAAGGGTCTAATCAGCAAAGCAGTTGTCGTCAGGATTTGGTGATGTGTGATCTGGGAGCCAGTAACTTTGTATGGGAGTTCTTTGTCTTTGGCTGGGAAGGCCCCTCCGTGGTTTTCAGATCCTCTTGAGGATAGACAACTAATAAGTGTGTGCGTGACCATGGCATGTGCTGAGAGTCTGGGGCACTGCGGAGGGATTTGGGTACTGCTTCAAGCAACAAATACTTCTCACCACCAAAGCCTACTGATGAGTATCTTCTCGCTGTGGACTGTTGCAAACCCTTGATGGCTCCTGCAAGCTTACATTTTAAACTGAACTGTCACCAGAGTGTCAAGGACCTAAGTCCTACTTTTTGGTACTGCTGGGGAAAGGGTAGGTTGTACGTAAGATACTGCAATAAGGCAGCATATTCATTCCTTTCAGTGTCCGTGGCAGTAGAGTCTGGCATATCTACAGCTTTTGTTAGGGGGATTTTGGTATCCATCATCCCAGGTAATGACAGATGAAAACTCCATATGTTGGCTGAGACAAAGGCTTGTCCCTCCTGTCTTTTTACACGGGAAAGTCCAAAATGCAATTCATTCCAGTGTTGATGAGTGGCATCTAGTTTTACTGCAAGTACGGAAGCCAAGCTGCATCCCTCTCCATTATTCTCCTACTTAGCTTTTTTCCAGATTGACACTCCCAATTCCCCTGTCTCTCTTATTTCTGCCTACAACACCTGCAAACTGAGGGCTACAATTCCACGCTCCCAACCTATCTCGCTCCTGGAAACTTCATTCTTCTTTTGAAAATGTCTTCCCTCCAGAAATCCTCTCTGCTTAACCCCAGGACGTGCCCTGGTCGGGATGTGCAGGTTCCAGAACTGTTCTGCTCTGGGGAGAAGAAATGGGGGAACCACCGCTGTAGGCAAAGGCAGGTTATTGCTGGTAGTTGGCTGCCAGCTGTGTGGAGCTACGGATGCCCTGCCACACGGGCTGGGTGGATAATGGCAGGCCTTTCAAACCACATGTTTGCCAGCCGGTGGCAACAGGAGCACTTTCTTATGGAAGCCCCTTCTGTGCAAATAAATGGTTTAAACTTTGGACTAAAATTTGTTGTAATATTTGAGAGTAGGCAGAAGAGCAAGGACACAAGGAAGACATGGAACTGTGCCCTCTTGTTAAAAACTCATATAACTTCTTCTCTTCTTCTGGGGTCACTCCAGGAGCTCATAGTTTTAAGATAACACACTGTCTCAGTCTGTGGTAAATCCAGTTACAAATTGTTTGACCTCTCGTGAACTAAAACGAAGCAATATCCTCTTTAGCTTTCAGAAATTATTGAAGAGAACTTTGACCCTTTGCTATCAAACTTTCTTCAGTTGGAGGGCTGTCAGGGATGTGTGTTTCCAAAATGGTTTTGATTTATTGTCATTGCCCAGCTTGAGCAGTGGGTTGGCCTGTAACATGAAAAAATAAAATCAGTTAGTACTGGGAGAAGGCAGAGGAGGTTGATAAATAATGGATTTGCTTGGAAGACAAATTATTTTTCTGGAATTCTAATAATAAAAGTGACCATTTGTCCAGATAACTGTGATGCATCCCAGTGATACCATGTGAATTAAGTATTCCATCTTTACAATCCATTTTCAGACTTTTATCTGATGACCACAAAAGGTCAGGTGTGCTTTGTGGTTCTTCATCTTATACCTCTAATTCAGTCCCCTACTCCTCTGCATTAATTACACGGTGCTGACCTGTATGTCTAATGGAACAGTTAAAATGTGTCCTTCAGAATTCTTGATTTCGTTTAATTTTAAACAGATGGAATTGCTAAAAGTTGAAAGCTATGACATTTGTGTTTCTTGGGTGCTTGCAGCCAGTGACTTAACAATATCTAGCCCTTGAATTCCAAGAAATAGCTCATGTCAGGCCATTTGACCTTGGAAATAATTGGGAAGTACAATATCATTGTGGTTTAGACATGGAATTCCTTGTATTCTTTTTTCATCAACCTGAATGTTGGTTTTGGAGAGCTTGTGTTCATCTTGTCTCATGCTTGAATATACATTATGCCAGTTTGGTAATTTAAACTGGTGACATTTAATCATTAGGTTATGGTTGTGAATACTACAGATTGAAAGTTAATAATAATTAGATGACTGAAGGCTTTAAAGCAAATTTTTTGAACAAACTTGCAGAGGTCCTAGAAATGTCACTTTTGGAATGAGGAGATTTCTGAGGGCTGCTTAAATTTACCAACCCTCAGTAGCTGTCTTTTCTTCTAAAGAGCTCTGCCTAACTTGCTAAGGAAGCAGAAGGACCTGTGTCTGTGCTATTTGAACCATTTTTCAACTGTTTAGGCTGAAAGTCTTATCTAATGTCTTAAGTGATGGATACACAGAGAGGAGGTGCTTTGCCTCCCTGGTTTAGGTGCAGGATTAGATGTTAATCCTTGTGATATCTACTTTTTAAATCAAAGCGGGCAAGTCTTGTAACTCTGCTTCCTTACCTGTGGAATGAAGATATTGATCTATTTAATCATTTGAATGGTCAATGGTTAGATGTTATTTCAGGTCCCCCAAAACATAACTCTGAGGAACATTTTCTACTCGCATGGTTCTGTTGAAGTCAGTGGAGGAATGCAAGCAAAAACCTTGATATTATTCCTCTTCTATTTTCATACTTGCATTCGGAGAGGCTTGAGTGAAGGTGTTGAGTCCTAGAATTGGTCTTTCCAGGGTTAAGTGCCTTTCACTGAGCTTCAGATAAAGAAAGATTTGATTGTTTTTAACATTTAGAGCAAGTATGACAAAAGTGTTGCCCTACCAAGGTAGGGGTGTGTGTCAGGGTAAGGCAGAATGGACCTGGTTTCCAAGTGGACTTCATTTCTGGTTGACCCAATATACTCCTTAGGAGTTAGTCCTCCCTTCCCTACTGCTCCTGGCAGCCAGCATGGGTCAAGGAAGCCCCAGGATTATTTTTCACTGCATTAGTGAATCCTAGATCGCAAAGGAGAAACAGGGGTCAAGTCCTTCTTGAGGGCAGCATGGGTACTTTTGGTTCTTGTGTGGAGTGAGAATAAACCTGTACAAATATGAACTCTTGAGGGGATTATTTTTTTTTAAAGCTTTTGTGAAACTTTCACCATGGTCACTTCTAAACATTGTATTAACATTGACTAATTTTGACTGCATGAGAAGTTGGTTGAAAGTAGCCTGCTGTGTACTTAATAACGCCCGAACAATTTCTCTGTGTTTGTAGTCTTTAAAACCACTAAAATCTTTTTGGCTAAAGGTACCATCTAAAGAACGTTGTTGAGAATTGCTCTAGGATAGCTGTTTGATTTTTTTTTTTTTTTTTGGTGAGCTTCTTTATGGATGTAGCTGTACTAAATGGTGGCTTTGTTTGCTTGTTTTCTAACTTTTCAGACTCTGCCATGTTTGGTTCGGATGTGTAGTAAGGAAAGACTGCTGGAGGAGCGAGTAGAAGGGGCAGAAACACTGGCCTATTTGATTGAAACAGATGTGGAGCTCCAGAGAATTGCCAGCATCACCGACCACCTCATTGTCATGCTTGCTGACTACTTCAAGTATCCCAGCTCCGTGAGTGCAATCACTGATATCAAGAGGGTATGTTTTCTTACCCAGTTCTGAAGCTTTGCAGATGTGCAAAAACAATAATAAATGGGCTCAGGATATTTTTTTTTAATTCTATTTTAAACCTTATGTCTGAGTTCCTCACTGGAAGGTTCCTCACCAGAGGTCCAGCAGGACTTGATTCCTGATGCATGTAGTCCCCTAGTCTTTGGTCACTCACTGCTTTTTCTGGAGACTGTATTATCCAACCAAAAATCATTGTGTATATCTGGACTCCTGTAAGAAGGATGCTGCTAGTCTGTGTCCAAGATAGAGGTGGGCCGTGGGTAGTTTAATATAACTTCACCATACAAGTTTCATCACATTTTCCAGAACTACCAGAATGAGACATCTATCATGTTTCTCCATTGCAGAGCTTAAAAGGCTTACCTTCAGGAACCAGCGCGTTTTCAGCTTCATAAGAGATAATAGTCCATGTGCTGAGAAATCAATTTAAATTCTTAGGTCAGGTTTGTGAAAAATCTTAAGTTCAGGGATAGCTCTGTTCTGTTTAAGCAGACAAACACGTGAATTTTGTGTAACATTTCATATTATGAGTTACCTGTACTTGCAAGAGGTTGGATAAATAGAAACCAGATATACCTTGGAGACTTAGTTTCACAGGTGTTGTACTAGGAGTTCTCATCTTTGAACATGGGTTTTTTTACAATTTGCATACACTTTCCAAAGCACTAGTGGATCAATCAGCCTCAGAAGCAAGATGGTTTTGATATCCCACATAAGGAAATATCCATTGATTGTTCCCTATCACTCTAAGTCTGATTTTTAGAAAAGTCCCCCCAAAAAGTAGATCACAGAGCCTTGGGTTTTCTCTGAAACTGGCCCAAGAGGTAGACTCACTTCTCAGACTTTTATAGAACAGGGTTGAGCTTGTTCTTCTTCTCAACATATAGAGCTGCCTTGAATTCTATTTAAATGAAAATGTAATATTTAAAAAAAAAAAAAAAGTTGCAGTATAAATTTAAATAAGCAGAATGAAGTTTAGCAGCTGATTGGGGAGTAATGGATGTTGGCTGTAGGATCAAAAAATGATTAGGTTCCAAATGTGAGTGGGGCAGTTATAAATATTATGACATTGCTTTGAGTGTGCAGAAAGTCTGTAAAAACAGTCAGCTGGGAAGCCAGGGTGCTTGCTTTGAATCCAAATGCCTTGAATTACACCCTGTAAGGTAAAAACTGCGCGAGTTGAGGACTCTGCCAAACAGATTACTTGTCTGTTTTCAATATTTTTAACAATGATATAATACATTCTGCTCTAATACAGCTGCATCAGAAAGAATTACTCATTCAGCTTAATTTTTGACAGTTCTTTTATTTCAGTGCTTTGCTGCTTAGTGCTAGCATTTTTCTCTAGGCTTTTAAATATTGCATCGTTTTGTGGAATCCTTTGGTATGGACACCATACCAGTCAGAATCATAGAATCATTCTCATTGGAAAGAAAGTGAGGAAGATCTGAAAGTCTTAATTTCCTGTTCAAAGCGGGGTCCATGCTGAGCTCAGATGAGGTTGCTCAAGGCTATGTCCACTTGGCTCTTGAAAACTGCTAAGAATGGAGATTAAACCACCTCTCTGAGCAATCTGTCCCAAGATTTGACTGTTCTAATAGTGAATTTTTATTTCTTATATCCAGTAAGAACCTCCCCTGTTTCAGTTTGATTATTGTCTCTCCTTCTCTTGCTGTGCACCTCTGTAAAGAGTCTGGCTCCATGTTCTCCCTGTAGGTATTGGAGGGCTGCTCTTAGGTCTGAGCTCAGCCTTCTCTTCTCCTGGCTGAACAAGCCAAGGTACGCCCCAACTGCTCCTCCAGGTCTGCTCTCTTGATGTCAAGACTATGTGCTCTGCTCAGTGTCTTTCTCAGGAACTTGAACACCACAATTTTATGATCCCCATAGCTAGTGCTCCCAGTGATTATCATCCCCCCAAGCAGTTTTTCCCAGTTTGTGAGCAGTGTATCCAGTGGTGCATCATTCTTATTTCACCCCTATGGCACCTGTGTGGAGGAGTTACCTTCCAGAAACCTCGTAGCCAGCTGGCACCCTGCTTTGGTGCCTTTGCAGCAGAAGTTAAAGTTAACATCCACCTTAAGGTTAAGATGGAGGTCCTGTGATGTAGAGACTGTCTTAGGTTCCAGAGTTCTTTCGCTTCATTTCTCTTAATAAAACTTCCTTTGATTCTGCCCCAATTTTTCCACTTCTGGCTTCTTCCTCTGAGTTTCTGTTGGGTAGATAAGAAAAGTTTTTTGCCTGAATGTAGTCTGGATAGACTCATAACTTTATAGAAGTGGTTTGGCTTCAAATTGTTTAAGTTGACTTATCTCAGCAGATCTACTTACCTGCTGTAACTCAGCAGAGAAATTAGCCGTATTATTAACTTCAGTGGTTGTGTTCAGTTGGTCAACGTGGACATCAGGCAATGGAACAGCAGTTCCTTTGTGTTTCTGGCTGCCTTGGCTGTGGTAGAGAAAACCCCAGTAGATAAGCACTAGTTTACAACAAATAAGAATATCCCACTTGCAATTTTTCAGTGTCTAAATTTGATATCTGTGCTTTATCTGAATAGCTTGACCACGATTTGAAGCACGCCCATGAATTGCGCCAGGCTGCTTTCAAGCTCTATGCTTCCCTGGGAGCAAATGATGAAGATATCCGAAAAAAGGTGAGCCTGTGAAAAATGTTAGCAATCAGATGTAGCTAACAGCTAGGCTGAAAGGCAGTGCAAGAATTTGCCTCTGTTGTCATGTGTCCTGTTATAAAGCCAATGCTTTTTCAAAAATAAACCCTGGAATGTCTAGTCGTATTGGGGAAACAAAGTCAAGATTTCTGGAGTGACCAAGGAGGCTTGCACTGTCATAACAAAGGAGTTGGTGTGAAGGAGAACAAATTCTCTTCAAACATCGCAGGACAGAGATTGGCTGATTGGAGCAGTCATACAGTTAAAAATTTATGTGCGGAAAGTGGAGGGAAATTAAACAATGAATGATTAAAAGAGACGTGTTTTAAAATGAAGTGTGGAGTTGCTATGTCAAACGTGGCAAGTACAGGAGGTGGGGAAATTTTCTGAGTTTATTTGCTGGTTGAAGGGGAAAAACAGAAGGAAAAAAGATGTGGAGAAGGAGGAGGCTGGAAAACACAATGTTGAAAAGATAACTAGCAGAAAGGTTTATCAGTGGGGGAACCATTCAGGATCTCCAGAATTCAAACCCATAAACTTCTGTTTTGTTGCAGGATGAACTTCTTTAGTTCCTAGTAACGATCCTTCTCTTATATATCAAAGCATTGTTTTTAATTAGTGGTGGGTGTGTACTTGACGAAGTTGATTTATTATACAAAAGCCATCTTTCACCTTGGTATTAACTTTCTTAAGTCTTAAGTGCTTGTGCTGGCTGTGACTAAATAAGGTTTATCAACTACTACTTATTTTTTTCCAGATAGCTCTACCACATGTCCCCAGTCCGTAGTTTGTATATATTGTGTTCACCCACACATGCACTCTTTTGTTTTAATACGACATTAAGTGTCATTCATATATATATATGTATGTATATATATAAAACCTTCTTGTTCCTTGCTGATCAATAAAATCATTTTGAAAGCAGTAGTGGAGCATAATATGTAGATGGTTTTCTAAATTGTATGCAGATACATGCTACTTTCTGCTTAATCTGGGAAGAGAACATGGCCTGCTGTTTTTAGCTAGGGTTTTTAAATGCAATGTTTAAAATGTTGCAGACAAAACCTGACAAACCATAAATGCTCATATTATTTCACTCGTATAACATTAATTCCTTTTTGCTTCAGATCATTGAGACGGAAAATATGATGGATCGTATTGTTAATGGCTTGTCTGAGTCCAGTATCAAGGTGCGGTTAGCTGCAGTCAGGTAGGAGGCTTTTCTGATTCATACAAATGCTTTTGTCTTATTAAAGTCTAGTGCTGAACTTGTTAGAATTTCTCAAAAATATTTCAAAAGCTAATCTGAAGTCATTTCTACCACTGGAAAATTTACTCGGGGTGAGGGGGAGTTACCCTGGACTAGTATGATATTTCCTTTTTGCCATTTACGTTCTACTAATTATCAAACTCCAAGCTGGCTCTCTGTGCAGAAGCAATGTATATATTGCAGTAGCGTATATGTGAGTGTGTGGGTTTCACAATGAGGGTTTCTTTTCCGTTATAGATGTTTGCACAGTTTGTCCCGTTCTGTACAGCAGCTCAGGACAAGTTTTCAGGATCATGCTGTATGGAAACCTTTAATGAAGGTAAGTAGAGAAAAGTCAAGTCTGAACTACTGAGTTATGTTCCACCGAAGGAGGATATGGTGTCTGTTCAATTTGAATGCCTTTCTGTAGAATCATAATAAAAAATACCTAGAAATCAAAATTATAGAATCATAGAATTGCTCAGGCCGGAAGGGACCTCCAAAGGTCATCTAGTCCGACCTCCCCGCAGTCAGCAGGGACACCCCCAACTAGACCAGGTTGCCCAGGGCCTCATCGAGCCTCCCCTTGAATATCTCCAGGGAAGGGGCCTCAACCACCTCCCTGGGCAACCTGTTCCAGTGCTCCACCACCCTCACAGTAAAGAACCCTCTCCTAATCTCCAATCTAAATCTGTTCCCCTCCAGCTTGAAGCCATTGCCCCTCGTCCTGTCACTGCAGGCCTTTCTAAACAGGCTCTCCCCAGCCTTCCTGTAGGCTCCCTT
>QJSC01025921.1:411484-546192 GCA_003697955.1 Calidris pygmaea
AAACAGTATTGGCCCCAGCACGGACCCTTGAGGAACACCACTTGTGACTGGTTTCCATCTGGACTTTGAGCCATTGAGTACCACCCTCTGGATGCGACCATCCAGCCAGTTCCTTATCCACTGAACAGTCCACCCATCAAATCCGTACCCCTCCAATTTGGCCATCAGGATGTTGTGGGGGACCGTGTCAAAGGCCTTAATTCCACGACCTTCTCCTAAGAGAGTCATCAATCAACAAAAGCCAAGGAGCAGCAAAGAGGACTGTGATCCATGCTTGATTTTAGGTTGTGGTTTTTGTTTCTTTGAGTGATGGGGGAGCGAGGCTAAGTCATGCCTGAGGTTTACATAGGGCGCTAGAAGGACTATGCATCCTTTACTTTCAGGCTCAGACTAGATGGCACAGTTCAGGTTTCGTCCATAAGCCCAACAAGAGAATTTAGATTTGCATTTTCTCCTGTTATTGTCTACGTCTTAGATCTCGTTGGAGATTCTAAAAGTGAAGCTGGAGGACCTTTAAAAACATACATTTCAATATAATGCAATTATCCACAAGATTAACGCATGAGATCGAAGTGTGTAAGGTATATATCATCTCTCATCCTGTAGTGTGACTGTCATTAAGTGCAGATAGATAGATAAACCAGTTTCTCAGTTTCAACATCTTTTAGACCTTGAAAATGGAGAACAAAGGCTGCTAGTAAGAAGCCTGAAAGCTTGGGCAGTATTGGCATCCATGAGAATTGCCAAGAGAGTCATGTGAAATGAGCTTGACTCTCTGTTCAGAAGTAAAATAGCCAAACCAGAGAAAGTGTTGTTGGCAAAAATGAGCCTGATAATGAGGCATTCACTCAATAGGCTGGAAGGAAGTAAAGGATCAGGAGATCCTTCAGTTATTCTAGAGATACTTCAATACAAGGTGGATGCCTGATGGGTGTACCTATGCGGTGACATTTTATTCAGGCATAACTTTCTCTGTTCTGCTGATGTTCTAATTCGCACAAGTTATGGAATTAAGAAACCATGACTCACTAGTTGAAGTACACTTTCTGGCCATCCTGTTGGCTGCAGGCCAAGAAGGTTCCTCAGCCTTTTATGTTGCTTGCATGAATTAGAGGCCTTGAAGTATGGGCCTACTTTTTTCTACATTTTATGATAGAATCATAGAATTGTCAAGGCTGGAAGGGACCTTTAAGATCATCTAGTCCAACCATCAACCTAACTGATAAAAGCCATCACTAAACCATGTCTCTAAACACTATGTCAGCCCGTCTTTTAAATACCTCCATGGATGGTGCCTCAACCACTGCCCTGGGCAGCCCATTCCAAGGCTTGATAAACCTTTCAGTGTCAACATTTTTCCTAATCTCCAATATGAACCTCCCCTGGCGCAACTTGAGGCCATTTCCTCTTGTCCCATCATCGCCTGTGACTTGGGAGAAGAGACTGACCCCCCCTGGCTACCCCCTCCTTTCAGGGAGTTGGAGAGAGCAAGGTCTCCCCTCAGCCTCCTTTTCTCCAGGCTGAACACCCCCAGCTCCCTCAGCCTCTCCTCACAAGACTTGTGCTCCAGACCCCTCACCAGCTCTGTTGCCCTTCTCTGGACCCGCTCCAGCCCCTCAATGTCTTTTTTGTGGGGAGGGGCCCAAAACTGAACACAGCACTTGAGGTGGGGCCTCATCAGTGCCCAGTCCATTAAAAATAAATTAATTTTCAGTCTAGATTAATAACTATGTAAGTCCTTCCTCTCTCCCCAGGCGTATATATCCGTATAAGCCATGGAAGAATAATGTCTAAAATTATATGAGTTACCTCTATGTAGTTCAGTGCAAGCCACTGTAAATGCTGCCAGCACATGTACATGTTGCAGAGGGGATCTGTTTCTCTTCAATTGGACCTAAAAGCTCTCAAATCTGGCTTCTGTGAAGTGACTTTGCCTCGCTCCAGCCTGTCGTGTGATGTGTATCATCACACTGAGTTGAATGAGTAGGTCTGGATCTGCGCTGCTGGCATCAAAGCATCTCCTAAAGTACGGAATATCAAAGTGCAGCGTAGGCACAACTATTCCATTTCAAAATTATCCCTTTGTTATCCTGCCTTGTTAACGGAGGTTCCTCACTCTCCCCTTTGTGGCTGCAGGTTTTACAGAATGCTCCAAACGAAATTCTCGTAGTAGCATCTTCCACGCTATGCAATCTTCTTCTGGAATTCTCTCCAAGCAAGGAGGTGAGTATTTCCCCACACACAAGAAGGGGTAATAGACAAAAGTTATGTTATACAATTGTTCAATAAGCATCAAAGTGTCTTCATTGGTAGCCACTGCTTGTGAGTGTTATAGAGCTGTCACATTAGGCAGACTGTAGCACTGATAGCTTGTGAATAATAAAAACCCCATCTTTTTACAGTGCTGTGACAGTTAAATGTGGTTGAATAGTTAAATGTAGTATCTAAAAAGAAGTAGACACGAAATTTTGGAGTTTTTTTACTTGTCTACTTACCTAAAAAATTCATAAGCAAGAAGAAAACAAACTGATAATTGGCAATATGATCCGTTGCCTTAGAGAATTACTGCTGTAATCTTGAAAATGCCGCCATAGCTGAGTCTTGTGTGTTTTATTGTTCTGAACGAATGACACAGGATATCTGTTCTTGAGATCTGCAATGTCTATATTTCATACAGATCTTACATATGTATTAATACTTCATAGCAATGCAACAATTCCCTAAGTCTTAAATATTTCTTAACTACAGAAAATGGTTGCAAGATTGTGGTATATGTGGGCTCCTACATATTGGATTAACTTGGTTTAATCAATTGATGTTGGTGGGTTTAGTCATGTCTGCGAGACAGAAAATTAACTGAAATAATGCCAAGCACATTTCACACGCCCATGGGCTTTCTTCTTCATACTGGAGGTCACACTCAGCATAGTGTTTCCACTTCAAATTGATTGAAATACCGAATTTTCTGGTGGGGACACATGGTTCATCTAAAAAACATCCTTACCAACAGAAAATAACCGCTTACGCAAAATGAAAGAATACTTAGAAATGTCTGATTTGAAAGCATCCATAAGTCATCTCATCTTCATTTCATATTATTGCCTTTTTTTTTTTTCTGCACAGTATTTTGAAAATTGTATGTAAACTACCAGTCATTTTCAGTAATAAACAAAGCTGAAGTGGATCTGTATTTCATCCTGTAAAAGAGCTAAGTCAAACCCAATTCAGCTTATTGCAGTACACAAGCACCTGGGAGCAGGGGAGCTTTGGCACAAACTGCAGGTGCCTGGCTCCGTGACAGTCACACTGCTCTTCAGTGACATGGGCCTCCTCCTACAAAGTGCAGCCTTTTCCACACATCCCTGTTTGCTCATTAATTCAGCACTTGAGCAGGTTAAAAAACACACGACTTCCCCAGAACTCAGGTATGTTCAATTAGTCACTGCTTTTGAAGCCGTAACTTCTGGAAGAAAGGAACACCTTACAAACTAGAGCAGCATAAGTCATTGGAGGAATCATAGAACCATGGCATCATAGAATGGTTAGGGTTGGAAGGGACCTTAAAGATCATAGATTTCCAACCCTACTGCAGTGGGCTTTAGCACCAGTCCTTTTAGTGCATTAGCGCTTCAGTTCTTAGATAAAAGTAGTGCTTCAACTTGAGTTCAACTCGAAAGCAGTGGTTCCAAACTTAACTTTTATTACGTTAATCAGTTTGAAAGAAAAGGTGCATGAATTGATATGTTTCCTGTCATTTAAATATGATATACTAAAAGGTTTTGCATTTTAATCTGATCCTCAACAACAGTCTCAAGTTTTCTTTGTTATGCTGAAGTTTTTCGCTTGGATTTTAGTTTGTCTTGAGTCCTAAAGACAAAGATTAAATGTCAAGAAAGATAGCAAGTAGCTTTCATTGTCCTTAACCTCTTTAGAGTCATGTATGTCCCACTTGATACCCTAAAAGATGTGATTGCTCAAGGAAGACTGCTTTTAGAGAGCAGTCCTGAGTTGGGGAAAAACTATTTGTTTGTGTGAATGTGGCAGACGTGTGTACAGTATCACAGCAGTGTGTATATACATATATATACACGAGTGCACATGTATGACTGGGTATATACATGTGTACACATACACGGATACACACGAGGGTAAAGCTGTCTTGACCTGTGTTTTTTCATACAAACCTACCTTTTAATGCTCATGAATATAGGGTATGGCATGGCCAGATCGTGTGAGTGGACTAGACATGTTGTAAATTCAAAAACAAGATACAAGCAAGACTTTTTTGTTTTATATTTACATTTGTATATATGTCTAATAAGTCTAAGTAGTGTTTTAAAGATTTCTTTTTTCTTCCCCCTCTTCATTTTAGCCTATTTTAGAATCAGGAGCCATAGAACTTCTATGTAGTTTAACACAGAGTGAAAATCTTGCCTTGCGAGTGAATGGCATTTGGGCTTTAATGGTAAGTAGACCCCACTGGTTAAATACCGCTTGTGATTTTGCTTCTTTAAAAGTTTGTGAATGTAACTTAAAGAACTCATCAGTTGTTACTAAAAATGACGTAGCTGAAATCTGGCTTGTCTTTCCACCTAACTACAGAAGCAAAACAGTATCAGCCTAAAACACTTCATCAGTTAGTCCATAAAATAAAATAAACTTTTCAGTTCTGATATCAGTTTGATTGCCAAGATCATTCAGAGAGACAGTGAAGTAGTGTTGGTAGCATGCCAGGGGACAAAGAAAAGCAGGTAATAACTAGGTCAGCCATAAGATTGTGTGGAAATTCTATTCACTCTGTAGCAGTTCCTCATAAATTATAACCTTTGTAAGATTAATTTTAGCAAGGATATAAGCTTGCAGGTAATAGTCTGCTAAAAGAGTGAAAGCCCAAGTTTAAGGTAAAAAATCAAGCACAAAATTTCTCTCTCTTCCAGAATATGGCATTTCAGGCGGAACAGAAGATCAAATCAGACATCTTACGAGGTCTGAGTACAGAGCAGTTATTCCAGTTGCTTTCTGATTCCGATGTAAATGTTCTGATGAAAACTTTGGGGCTGCTCAGGAATCTTCTGTCTACTCGCCCAGTAAGTAGAGCTGCAAACAGACCTTCTTCTAAAAGCTGATCGAACACGCAGACAATACAAATGATTTCTCAATCTTTTTTGTAAGACAAGTTATTTTTCTGTTTAAGATTAATGTTCGAGATATTGCTAAAACTGAGGCCTTTGGATTTATCCAAGTGTCTGTACCCAAATCGGTGTAAGAAAGGATTTGAAAGAAATCTCTACGTCCTTTGTAATTATTATCAAATATAGAGCCAGACAATTACATTTAACGTTCAAATCCATTGCATTTAGCTTTCAGCAAAATTATTTTCCTAACCGTCTTTCTGTGAAACTTGTCCAGAACAACAATAGGAGGGTTGCACTGTTGAGTCAATGTGTTGGAGAGGTACATATTTTAAGGATACCTGTGTTTCTTCTTTCTTGACGCCTGAAGTATTTCTGTTCTTATCCAACTATATGGATACTACTGGCTTTTTGAATTTGACTGTGGGACTGTGCACTTACAAAATGCATACGTTCATTTTACACACTGAAATAAAATGGTTTGAAAATGTAAGCCCATGAATTGTTTTTGACAGGGAGAAAGAGATATTGGTGGAGGAAAAGAAAGGGGTAATCCCCTGTGAAGAACAGAGGGAAAACATGCAGCAAACATTTGGCAAGCCAACATTTTTGTGGGGGAAAAAAACCACGAAGCCTCTACTGTGCATTTATCACGTATTGTGTTTCTACCATAAAAAGGTCACTGCAAAAAATCTTCTGATATTTGTACTCGTTGAGTCTCAATAAGCTTCATAGAAAATTAGTTCTGTCTTAATGTGAAAAGATATTTAATAACCAGTCATTCATTAAATTCACCCTGAGCTCTTGACAGCAGAGTCTCATTGTCAATTAAGGTGTTCTTCATTTGAAACTATGTCCCAGCTTCACCTACTTTCTGTAGTATGTTTTAGAGCCAGAACCAACCATTCTCATTCTCTACCCAAAATTCACTCCAGAATAACTCATCCGGCAGCTTTTGAATGAAGTCTCGTTATTAGCAATTTTAAGAAGTCCCACTAGAATCCCTAACATCTTAAAAAAAATTGTAGTGTGCCATGTGCTGGTAATCTCCGGTGGCTGTTTGCTTTCACTCTGGAGTTTTATATCAGTTATTCCAGTACATCTAGTTTCATCTTTTTCTGTTACTCCTAATGATCAATTTTATTCTAGTTTAGGTGTTTATAGTCTGTGATCAAATGACCTTTTTACCTGTAAGTCTCTTAAGTTGGGACAGTTCTCCTAGATGATAAGTAATGTATAGGGCTTATTTCTCTGAACCCTCTCAGACTTCTCAAATGTGAATATCGGACCTGGTCATAGTGTTCAAATAAGAGCAGCAAATACGAGATAAGAAACCTCAGTTTTCTTACCCATCTCTGATATTCCCCCGTTATCAGGAGAGAAGTGGTTCTTTCTAACTGCAGCATCATCCTTAGAGCTCGGGTCCACCAGGATTCAGTGTTCAGATTGGCCTCCATGCAACTGGGAAACCAGTGTCTTTTCTGCAGGTGACAGTAAAATCAGAACTAAGGCCCATATCGTGTTCTCTCAAACAAGACCAGGCTTCAAATGAAGAGGAATATTATGAAGCGTTTCTGCTGTGATAAGTTCTTGGTTTTGGGAGATCTCTCTAGGAGCTAGGGTCTTTGTGCAGTGTTGCTACTCTCTACTTAGAGTAATTCAAGTAGGAATGCCCCCTCTTTGTCTGGAAAGTTACACTGATGGTATTTCATCATTGCTTTGGCAGCACATAGACCATATAATGAGCACTCATGGGAAGCAAATCATGCAAGCAGTGACCCTCATTCTGGAAGGGGAGCACAATATAGAAGTCAAAGAGCAGGTACTGTTTTTTGTTTCATGTTGTCTTGGCAAAATAAAATTTAAGAAACAGCTAAGAATACTTACTCTTCTCAACAGGTCATTTTTGTTTGGGATTATGATATGCTGTGAATATTGATATTATTATAATGAATTATAATGATATGCTCAAGCTCCAACAGGGTAGGTTTAGATTGAACGTTAGGAAGGAATTTTTCACTGAAAGAGTGGTCGGGCATTGGAATAGGCTGCCCAGGGAGGTGGTTGAGTCACCATCCCTGGATGTGTTTAAGGGACATTTAGATGTGGTACTGAGGGATATGGTGTAGGGGAGGACTTTGTAGAGTAGGGTAGATGGTTGGACTCGATGATCCCAAGGGTCTCTTCCAACCTCAATGATTCTATGATTCTATGATTTTACAGAGATCTGTCAGATTAATAGCTTTATTACCTACAAGAACGCTCTTCTTTCCAATGGATTATTACAAATGTGTTTGAATTGAATTCAGAATGTTTTTTTTTTAAATGTAGGTTTGGTAAAGAGGAGGGGACTGTATGTGAGAGTAGAAGAAATGAATCTAAAGCAACTGCATAGCAGAAAGGGGACAATAGGAACAAGGAAAGAGAAAGAAGCCAGTGTTTCACACTGGGAAAAGCAACAGGAGCAAGTAACCATGATGCAGCCATTGGAGCAGTCAGTGATGAAGAACACCATCACAGCCTTGCTGGCAGCAACATGTGTTCTGCTGGGTGACGTGGTAACTCGGCTGTTCTTGGGTGCCTGCAGGAGCCAACAGTGATTAGAGGAGGAGGGGCACTAGCAGGGAAAAAGCCTAGGAAAAAGTGTGGAGGGACACACTTAACACACTTGACAAATTAAAACTTAAAAGCGATATGCAAGAGGAAAGGGAGATGGAAAGAGGAGAATGGCCAGTAGGGAAAAGCATCCCTGGCTTGGTGGCAGCATAGGGAGCCAGCATTCCAGGATACCTGCTGCAGAGATGCTGAGACAAAAGTAAGAGGATAAATGGGCAGAATTTGGCTGCTAACTCTCCGGTCAGATAAGACAGTCAACTGGGGAACACTGTTTCTTCCTCATAAAGGGCATGTGGTGATCAACGGGGGCAACAAGAAGCTGTGGGAGTTTCCAGAGGATTGCTTTGGCTTAGGATAGATATTGGTAGCAAATAGCACGGCAACTGAGTGTAAAAATACAGCTAAATCCAGATTGTTCGAAATCTCTGTTCAGTGAAGAATGGGCTGAAGGCGAACAGGCCTTTTCTGGCTATTTAAGTGCAAAATTAGCAAAAAAAAAAAAACCCAAAAGACTCTTAATAGATAGCAAGTTTAGGTTCTGGACAGCTGAGGATTAACCAGTTGTGTCTTTGTAAAGATAGTTCATCATGAGAAAGCTGTAGTGACAGGAATGGCCTTCACTGCAATAGGAGGTTATTTACCTTGCCAAGGCTCTCAGAATGATTTTGGAGGCGAATCCACGTGCCTGAGAAATACTCCTGGAAAGGGCTAGTAGACTAGAGTTGAATATAGCCTTTAGGGTTTGGGGCCTCTATACACAGAGCATTTTCCTTGTCCCTGGGGTGTGATCAGCAGCTTGCTCTTATCTCGGAATGAAGCCATGCATCTAGTACTGCCTGTCTGTACGTGAGAGCCCACACTTTGAGCAGGACAGTGCTTATCTCTGTCACTGACTGGCTCATCAGTATGTAATTAGCAGCTTGGAAGTAATAAATCTCTGCAACTGCTGACATGAGTGCAGTGCAGCTTAGACACAGGCATCATACAAGTGCCGATCATTCTCCGGTGTCCTCCTGTAGTCATCCCTACATGTCAAGAAAAGATGGTTAAGTTTTTCCACAGTATTTTGGGAAAGACTTTGTAGAGCATCTCCCGGTGCCTCCTGAGACCCGGGAAAGCTGCCTGGGCAGGTCTTAATGCCACGTGCATGTAGTGCCAACATGGGCCTAGGTGCTTTGAGGTTATTCTGTAGGATGGCTTCTCTAATTTGCAAGAAATAAGCAGATGTGTTAGTAGTTTGAGTTATCTCTGTGGGTAAGATGTGTGATTAGACTTGTTGAAAACAAATTATTGCTCTGCTAGATCAGCAGATAGGCCCCCGTCTTTCCTTTTCCTCGCCGGAAGAACTAGATGGATATGTTTGGGTTTTGTTTTTTTTTTCCCTAGCACTGAATAGACTGCTTTATTTTCCAGTGTATTTCATCTTTTTTATATGTTGCATATTTCCATGAGAGACTTAAAGTCTTACTCATTGAAATGAATTAATGAATATTGCATTTTATTTTAAAATATGTCAATGACTGTTTTTTGCCAGGGCTGTTCATCCACAGCTATTGACTCTTTGGCATTGGCCTCAGATGCAAGGAAGCTGGAAACTCCAGATTAAAGAGACTAAAACTAATTAAAGAAGTTGTTTGTCACAAGTTCAAAGCTGTCAAGGAAACTGTAAATCATGGGATGTGATCTGTGGCCAAATAACAGTTTTTATCTCTTTCAGACGTTATGTATACTTGCCAATATAGCAGATGGAACAACAGCAAAAGAACTGATTATGACCAATGACGACATTCTGCAGAAAATCAAATACTACATGGTATGGGGAAGCTTTTTTAAAGGGTTTTTGTTGGCCTTTTGCAGGAACGAAGAGAGGGTACTTTAGCATTTTGGTGTGAAAATTATTGAGTATCATGCACTTAACTTTCACATACCCAGTTGTGTTTACGAAATCATGTAGTGCGGTTCTATGTGGCAGAGCTTCTACTGAGGATCTCATTAAAAGGAAAATCCAGTGGTTATTTTCCATAAGAATGTTACAGTGATTTAAGCAATACCTGCAACAAATCTACATGGAAAATGTTTCATGATCTTGGAAAAGTTGTATCTTGTAGACATCAATAAAAATTTGGGAGGAGGTGATTGAGCACTACTCAAGCACCTTGTGCTGTGACTTTGAGACAAGTTGTAGATAAGGCTTAGTCCCAACTTCGCTGCCTTATTTATTACAGGATGAATGCCAAAATGTAAGTCTGAGAATTTCTGAATTTCTTCTTCTAAACTTAAGTACTATTTTTCTATATTTAGAGTCATTCAAACGCTAAACTTCAGCTTGCTGCCATGTTCTGTATATCTAATCTCATATGGAATGAAGAAGAAGGTAAGAAAGCCTCATTGCTAATGCACATACAAGTTACTGGCCTGATCAAATGTTTTATAGTAATCGATATTTGCAGTGCATACGCAGCACCGTGGGATCCAAACCATCACTGTAGGTGTAATACAAAATAAGTGATAGTGGTGGGGAGGAAAGTGTAGAGAGCTGTTCTGGGGCAGAAGGAGGAGATGCAAGAAGAGTGTCAATAAATAGGAGTTGATGAGAGTCAAACAGAGGGAGGTTTCCACCTGTAGCATTTCTGTAAGGTCTGAAAACAATTGGAATAGAAGAGATTCCTAGTAAGAGAGCTTCCAAGTCTTAACGAGGTTGTGGAAAACTCACTGTTGGAGGGAACAGGTTTACTGAAGGGATTATAAGGGGGATTTGTTGCAAAGATCTTCTCCCCAGCTTGGATGGATTGAATAGGTTGGGCAGTGAGACTCTGAAACCAGTCAAAGGACTTGTGGGTGGGACTGGAAGGAACAGGGAAAGCGTTTGGTAAGAAGAGTCATGGCCTGGAACAACGGAAGGTAACCAAGAGGGAGCTGAAGGATAGTGCTGCACAGAAAAATCTGTGTGTTTGTGCTGAGGAGTGGAGAGGGCAGGTGGAGGCAGCAGCATGGAGCTGGAAGAAATGGAAAAGGAAGGGGAGTGTTCATATTTTTACCTTTAAAATTGTCTTTTCTTTAAATATATGCACACAGAGTTCAAAAAAAAAAAAAGAAACTGGAGCTCCCTTGGGAAGTAGCCACAACTGAGGGAGTGTTTCCATTGCTGTGTCCTAACTGAACTGCGTTCCATACCCTTCCTTTCTGCTGGTTTCTGCTGCCACTCCTTTCTTCTCTTCTGCAGACATCCATTTTTGGTGGGGTTCCCAACAATGTGATTTGTTGTTTTAGGTTCACAAGAACGCCAAGACAAACTACGAGACATGGGAATAGTAGATATTTTACATAAATTGAGTCAGTCATCGGATCCAAATCTGTGTGACAAGTGAGTATATAGAAACATTCGAAAAGATTAGAGGGAAATCTTTGGATTTATTTTAAAAGTACCCTTTTTTGAAATTTTTTATATATATGTGTATATATATATAAAAAAGGATATATATTTCAAAAAAGGATACTTTTTATATATATATACACACACACAGGTGTGTGTGTATATATATATATTAAAAAGATATATGTGTATATATAAAAAATAGAGAAATTCCTCCAAAAAACTGTCTTATCTTAGTTTTATGGTATATGAAGAAATCGTGATGAACACTTCTTTCAAGAGCAGGTTTTGTATTGCTCAGGAATAACAAATTTTACTCAAGTTCTCAACAGTATAAAATAACTACATTTAAGATCATCTAAACCAGTGGAGGGTCCTCTCTGAAATCTCACTGTTACTCAAATATTGTATAAATCTTGGACTATTAACAAAGTTCCAGAGGATTGGAACAACAGTAAACCATCACATAGCACTATGAGTTAAAAAGATAATACAGAATCACTACTGTTGTTATCTCAATTAAATTATTTTCAGCTAATTAAGCTCAACAGTAACTTTTCACATATCTTTTCTGTTACTCATATTATAGTGTCTACACAGATCATCTGGCTTCTTTAAAATGCATAGACCCAAAATAGCTAATGACAGTTTCTGCTTTTTTATGATAACTTTTTGCAATTATCCCACCTACAGCTAGTAACAACCCGTATTTCTTTTGTGAATTAAAGGAGATGATCTGATATTTGGAAGAGGTCATACACAGACGACACAACTCAAAATTGTGCAGGGTTTTAAAATGCATTCAATTTGGGTTTCTTGTTTTTATGAAAGATGTTCCAGTGTCCTTAGACATCTTTGTTGTATTGTTAGGACTTCTCTGCTCAAAATCCATGCCAAAGTATCAGCGATGAAGGTGATAATTGGGAATATCAATAAGGAGGCTCACAGAATTATGGAAAAGCTAAATAGAGTTTTCAGACAGTGAGAAATAAGAATAAAACTTACACCAGTAAGAATAATTTCTGGTAAATGGGCCTTGCTTGTCAACGCTTTGGCCTTGGTTTGAAGAGATAGGGAGCTGATTGTGCTTATTGCTGTCGCAAGTCACTGTCCCTCCTGTTTCATCTGGCCACCAAATCCCACTGTAAACCCTATCCCAGCTTGGCCTAATTGTGAACGTAGTGGAAAAATTGGAAGGAAAAAAAAAATTTTCTTCTGGGTTGCTGAGTTGTATTGGATGTTGGAAGAGTTTGTCAAGGTCATGATAGTGTGGTTGGGAGGTGTGGGGGACAAAGGAAGAGCAAAGCTCACTTCAGCTGGTAGGAAACACTGAATTAGCAGAAGCGGTGAAACTGTAATCCTGGACTTTTGGGGAGGTGTTTTTTTTCTTAACAAAAATGTTACACAATGTGAGATTACATAAATTCCAGTATTACACTGGCTCCCTTCCACCTTGTCATATGTTTTCGGTAGGGCCGGTATTTCTGACAGGACTAACGTGCTTCTAGTACGTTCTGAGTTACAGCACCTCTTTCATTTCTCAGCTCAAAGACCTGCTTTTCGTGGTACATCTGTATTGCAGAAAAGTAATTGCGCTTCACAATTACTGCTCTTAAGGTGTTTTTATGAGGTGTGTTGATAATGAGGTTGAATATACATCTAAAGCCCCACCATGTTTGAAAGTTGCTCAGTTTATCACAGAATCACAGAATCGTCATGGTTGGGAGGGACCTTTGAGATCATAGAGTCCAACCATACACAAAAAAAACCCACAAAAAAACCCCAACCCAACAATCTCGGGCACTAGAGCATGCCCTGAAGTGCCACGTCTACACGTTTCTTAAATACCTCCAGGGATGGTGACTTTGATGAACCTCTAATGTACTTGGTTAGATCACCTTATTCTTATGTGCAAGGTGGATTCTTAAACTGTTACAGCCCACACAGAGCACTTCTGTACCATGGGCTAGATTCTTCCAGACCAGAGGAGCCAGCCACTGGGCTTCCTTTCACCTCACTCGTTCATCCTCCCTCTCTTGTTGGCGCAGTGCAGAATCTCCTACATAAAGCTGGTGAATGATAAAGCCAAACCCCAATAATTAACAGGTTGTTCCTTTCTTGCAGGGCGAAGACAGCACTCCAGCAGTATCTTGCATGATCAAAGACTAATTGAATCTATGGACACCCCTCATGTCTACTTAAGGAAGAGCGGGCGATGTTCCTGACTCCTTATATTTGCACAAGTCACCTTGGGCTGCATTTTTCTCAGGTGCAGGGAGCTGCTTTGCAGAAACAGTTCAAATGATCAGGTCTCCAGTGCACTTGAGAATTTTCTTGAGGTAGTTTCTTTACTCAGAGGACTCTTGGGGGGTTGTTTTGGCGTTTTGGTTTTGTTTTTTTTTTTTCCTGAGCTACCTGGACTTTCGGATAGAACAATCAGTCATCATTTTCCTTTCGGGCCTCCAATTTTCTGCTTTTGCTGCAGCCTGTGTGTGTGGATGCGTGTGCTCGAGTGGGTGCGTGTGCTTGGGTGAATGCGTGTGGGTGTGAGACCTCAATTTTGTTTTTCCTTTTTTTTTTTGTGTGAAAATCTTTTTCTACAGGTTTTCAAGGGTTAACCATTGTTTGCTGTACGAATACTTCAATGAATTATATACAGTTTGAATGAAATGTTATTTAAAAAAAAAAAACCAAACTGTTGTATCCCATAAAGTTTATTTTGAATTTTGAACAGATGAATGTTTTTAAGTAAAATATATGCATTTCTGAACTTCAGCTTAACTTACATTATACTTCCTTTTTAAAGAGAAAAATAGAGGGAGACAGTAGACCCCAAATATTAAGCAGCGCATTCTGTACTGACAAGGTCCAAGGGTTTTTCACTGCCATGCGAGGTCACCTGGTACTGATGACACCCTCAAAGCCATGGAATGGGTCGACTGGATGGTTTTTGGGGTTTCTTTACATTCTTGGAAGAAAAGCTCATACTTCAGAGTTCGCGTGACTGATGACTCTTCTGGAAGGGAACAGGTGGCTGCAATATCACAGGCATAAGCTATCGCTTTAGTAGCCAAGAACTTGCTCAGATAATTGCCGAAGGATTAGCTTATTACACCGGTGATAAGTATTTGCTGCTCACGAATATCGATAGAGCAAAGAGTATGTTGCAGAAGTTACACTTTCAAGAGACCAGAAGGAGCTGGCGAGCAGTGACTTAAGGGACTGCTTCTGTTTTGCATCTTTCACCTCCAGATATAGTTAAGTGACTTACAAATTATTTCCACGAGAGATCAGCTGGGTGTGCATTAAGTCGGGGAAGGAATGGAAAAATTGGGATTTTGGGGTTTTTTTTTAGCTCAGCAACATTGCTACGGATTGTGTGTGTATATGCAGGTATACACACTTGCATGAATTTGGATACCTGGATAATAAGCGATGGGATTTTACCGCGTTCAGAAGCCTAGATTGGCAATATGTTCCTGAAATTGTGCCTGTAAGCGTGGAGGAAAAAAAATCCAAGTATATATGAAGATGCCTGTGTAAGGTTAGGCTGGAATATGAGACCCCAGTGGCTTCACGGTCAAATATGCACAGAAACAAATGAGGGCAGCAAGGAGCTCTCCTTCATGCAGTTCAGGGTTCTTGCTTTCTTCCCGCGTCTACTTTCTGATTCCAGTATAGACCGCAGTTTTCATAGTCAGGATCTCCAAACACTATATTTACATAGCACTAACAGGCACACTAAAGACGGCAGCTGATGTCTTAAACCAAATCTTTCTCTTATTACACTGAACTTCAGGAAGGCTGCAGCAGGAAGAGAGGTCTGTAACTTTGCTAACCAATTTTGATAAGTCTCTTAATCTTTTCTTTCTAATCAGAAGGTCAAATTATGATAGCCTTACTTTTTTTCCAAGGTAACTACTCGTGTCAGAAAATGTGACCACAGTTTGGCCTGGAATTTGAATGTGCTATGTATCAGCTAACTGTTATCACTTGGTTGCAAAGGAGAATATATACGTTTCATGTAACTTCTTCCACCCTTGAAAGACAAATAAAAGCGAGCACCTGACACTTTTTCCCCAGGCATTGCAGTAAGTGACTGGCAGTTTTTTAATGTCCTTCTGCAAATTTTTCATGATGGACTTTGGGGGGGAGGGGCTTGAACAAAAGGGAAAGTAAAAATATGTGAGAACTTGATAAATAGCAGTACCTCAGAAGCAAAGTCTTATTTCTAAAATTCAATCCAATATATTTTTGCTTGACAGTTCTGAGGCGGGTATTGGATGCTGTACACGTTTGCATTTACGACTTCTAAATTTGCACTCCCGCTTTGTACCTTTAGGAGATCAAGTTCTTACATATCTCTTCTCATCCTCCCCCGATTCACCTTTCTAAAAGCAAAACATGAGTTTGATTCCATAAAACTTCCGTGCCTAAAGGTGTTCAGAAGAAAGGTGAGTAAGTCTCTGTGTTCATCATGTTTCGAGGTGGTTTCTTCAAATTCTACCAGAAAAAACTAAATGCTCAGACAATCTTGTTGCCGCATGAGAACAGTTGACGTTTTCCACAGGTATTGATAGGACAAACTGTTGGATGAGAACATTTTTTACACTCAGTTAAGCTTTGTGAATAATTTTTGATGTTGCTATAGGTCTGTACAAAAAGAAGAATACTGTAAATAAAAAGAACTTTACCAGAACATTTAGGTTTTTTTCTCAGCTTCCTGGAGAAATCTCAGCTTTCCCTGCCAGCTTCTCTGCAGACCGACGGCCGCTGGCCTGAGACTCCCAGCGGAAACAAACCCCTTCTCTGGTCGGCCGGATCGTTACCAACTTTATTTAGGGAGCAGCATCTTGCAAATTGCAGGGTTGCTTGCAGAACTAAAGCAAGTAAGAGTTTATCTGGATATAATAGGAGCCACTAGGATTTCTGCTGTTCTTGTGCCATTTCTCCTCTGAAAACCCAATCCTAATGGATTTTGATAAGTTTGTCCACCCTTTATATCTGGGTGCAGGGATGGTAGTCCTTCTGCCAAAGGTTCCATGTGTCAAAAAGTGAATAGTTCTTTCTGGAGTCTGGCATGCTCGTGGTCCCCACCACCACCTCCAGTCCACCTTTGGAGTAGTCTCTCCCACACAAAGTCAAAAGAGACTTAGAATTTGGTTGCTGCTTCCATCACAGGTTTGCGTTGTCGTAGTGGAGGAAGCCGAGGGATGTGTTCAAAAGCATCTTTGCATCAGTATATTTTTAAGGCAAACTTCTCACACGTTTTAAAATGTATTTTTACAGACTCCAGCTGTGGCAGTAGATGCTGCCCCTCCATGAAAGTGCTGAGGGAGTGGCACAGCAGACAGAAGAATAATTGAAGTCCATGAGATTAGATTCTTGAAGATGGGAAAATGGGTTTAGTATCAGTGTCTTCGGTAATTCTAAAATGTAAGCACATGATAGGTGTAAACATGGGTGTGGATTCCCCATCCCTGGAGGGGTTCAAGGCCAGGCTGGACGGGGCTTGGAGCAACCTGGTCTGGTGGGAGGTGTCCCTGCCCAGGGCAGGGGGTTGGAACTTTGGAACTTGATGATCTTTAAGGTCCCTTCCAGCTCTAACCATTCTATGATTCTATGCACCATTTCAGTGGTGGTTAAAATCACCAGGACTCTACTGGAGGCTTATTTCTACAAAAAGAGTTGCTGAGGGCACCCAAGGGTGCAATTTGCTCTGCTGAGCTGGTGCTGGAGGCAGGGGAGCCCCTGCCCAGGCTCAGCCCTGCCATGTCCCCTGGAGGCCACTGGACAGTGTCCCCTTGGGTTGCCAGGTGTGGACGTGCCAAAAGCCAAATCCTCAACTAGGAGGGGAGCTCAACCAGCTGGAGGGACCAGGCCACCAGGCATCATTGTGTGCTGTGTGACAAGAAGCAGCACCACCGAGGTCTGCAGCTGGAGCCCCAGGCGTGGGAAGGGACGGGGTGAGCAGCAGCTCTGCCTGAACGGGCATCACCCGGGGGGTGCAGGGCACAGGCGATAAAAACGAGATAAAAACCCCCAAACTTCAAAAATTGAGCTGCGTTAGGAGCGGTGCCAGCAGCTCATCCCCCGGCTCAGTGCTGGGGTCCTGTGTCTTGTTTTGGGCCACTGCTTTGGGAGAGATGGGGATAAACCGGAGCCAGGGAGCGTGCGGTGTGCTGGGGGGGGGGAGGAGGGGAGTTGGGCAGGAAAAGAGGAGGCAAAGGGGGCTTCAGAGGGGAAAAACGGAGGAGACGGAGCTGAGCTTCCTGGCTACAGCGGACATGGAGAAGGGAGCGGGGCGGGCTGGGCTGCCGCTCCACCCCAGCGTCCCCAGCGCTGCCATAGCAGCCTTGGGGGGCTGCCAGCCACCACGCAGGTACCACAGACCCTTCTGCCACCCTCACAGGGCAAAGGGGGACAGGTTTTGGGCACTGCTGAGCTAATCCGGCTCCCTCCAAGAGTGTTGTGTCCTGGATGGAGGAGCAAAGACGGGTAAAAAGCTTTCTTTGTGGTGCAGGTTGGCCAGCAGCGGGATTCACATCCTTGGAGGACATCTGCAGCGCTTTGACCGCTGCTCAAAGGACCCTTGTTCCTGCAGAAGGATGGCTGCAAAGAAAAAGGAGCTGGTGCTGCAGGTCAGTAGCAGCCAGGCTTTTAAAGTACCTTTTAAACTCATAGAAAGCGTAAAGGATGAAGTTCAGCCTTGAGGTATCTGAGATTCTGCTGGCAAAGCCCTGCTGCGAGGTCCCGGGGGTGGAAAAGTGTTCCTGAAGGCAGGTAGGAAGGATGGGGAGGGAAATCTCTCCTCTGAAGTCAGCGCTGGGGGCTGCAGAAGGAGGTTGCCACGGGGCAGGAGGTTGCCATGGGGCTGCAGGTTGTGTTTCAGAGCTGGTCTGAGCTGACACGGGTTTGGCTGCTTTCAGAGATCAAAATGGATCCGTGTCCCGTGGGACAGTCGTTCAGAGGACGCTTAGAAGTAGGGAACCAGGGAAGGGGGGGGAGGGGTTCTCCTGCATCGCGAGTGCCACTGAACGTTTCTGACCACATATTTAGAAAGATTGCTGTAAAGGTGGAAAAGTTAGGAGACAACAAAAATTCAAAGGCTGCAAAACCTATTTCACAAGGGTGGATTTTTCCCCTATTCATATTTTTAGGTAATTTACAGATAATTTATATTTAGGTAATTTATATTATTTTTAGGTAATTTATAGGATTTTTTCCCTATTTATACTGCGCAAGTGACCTACTGATGCTTTGTAACTACCTGCAGAGGGGAGAGGGGGTTTCTGAGAGCAGCTTAGCCTGCAAAAACTTTGAAAAACCCGAAGTAGGTTATGAAGATCTTCAAATTTTGAAACCTTCAGTTTCAGTCTTCACAAGAGAGATTATGGGCTCCTTCACTTATGGGCTCTATAACCTTGTTTATTCATGGAATAAACTGGAAAGCATGGAATGAAAATGTGAACGTTTCTATAAGAACGTTTTTATAAGAGGAAGAGGATCACCTTATGAAGGTAAAAATGGTTTCTATTGCTGCTTGCCCAACTCTTCCTCTGCGATGGGGAAAATTACATCAACCAGACTTGGCACCGTTGGCAACTAAGGGAAAAGCTTGATCTAGAACAGCAAAAAATTTGATTGTTCCCATCTGCAGATGAAAGCTGAACCTCATCCAGGACGTGATGTGATCTCCTGGAGAATTTCTGGTTATATTAGAGAAAAGCCAAGTCCTAGCAGCCTCGGGGCATCCAAATTAGCAAAGCACTTTGACGGGTGCCCGGCATGGCTTTCAGAGTCCCTCAGCTGAACTCACTGCTGAACTCATTATCACAAATTATTATCCTAAATCCTTTGAACTGGTTCTGTGAAACATTCTGAGGGTGGTCCTAGCACTAGTGATAACTGGAATAATTAAACTTCTTAATTCTGCAGGTGCTCTCTGAAAGAATTGGGCTTGGGGTCATGTGCAGAACAGGAGCACAGATGGGGGTGTTTGAACAACTCCCCTTTCTCTGAGCGAGGCAGGGTCCTGGAGAAACTACTGTGTGACCTCGGTGACATCTCTGAACACCTGCAAGAGGCCACTTCATTTGTGCTGGAGTTTCTGCTCTTGGAATCCCTGATTTTTATCAGTTCTTTAATGCACGTTGGTGTTAATTACTGTAAAATAGCTGGCCTTATTACAACTTACTCTCTGCCAGTGCAGACTACATGTAGTTAAGATTAATGATGCCAGCTGAGAAAGTTATTAGGAATCTTCATTGTTCAGGATGAAAAAAAACCAGATCTTACGTTTCTTAAGAAGTCTTTTTTTTTTTTTTTGAACTGGCTGTATTTTTCTAAGTACATACTGAGGGGCAAGTCCTGTAAGACGGGGAAGATGCTAAAGATGTTTTCCTTTTTAATAAGAGTATTGGAAGTGTGGGATAATACAGCACATGGCACAATGTATGGAATTGTCTAGGGCATCCTTGGCTGGGTAAGTCCCTGAGCAGCCTGATCTAACACTGAGCCTTGAGTAGGGGATTAGACTTAAGGACCCCACAGATCCCTTCCAACCTAGATCTTTCTGTGCTCTCTGTTCTTCACTATGCTTTGGAAGTCCTTAGATAGCAGCTGGTAATTCAGATAAGGACATGCTGAGCTCAGACCACCCTCTAGTGCCCAGACATCACAAACGCTGTGTATTTACTGGTTTATTTTATCAAGACAGAAACATTTCTCTCCAGCTGGTCAGCCCCAACCTCTCCTGGTGCAGGGTGTTATTCCTCCCTGCTGCTCTTCCTGGTACTCACACATCTGCAGGGCTGCATGCCCTCCAAGGCACAGGAGGAACATCTGGAACAAGTGGCCAGACTTGTTCAAGTAGTTGCTGCCAGTCAACAGAGGAGGGCTTGCTCTTGGTGAGGTGCTGTTACCCTTTCCATCTGCCTTTCCTTGGTTCTTGTGAGACAACATGAGTTTCTAACCCAGTAAGGTTTTCTGCAGAGCTACCTGGCTTGCTGATGGGGCTCAGAGCTGGCGTCAGGGAGGAGCAAGAGCATGTGGGAAGCAGGGAAGAAATGAGAGTTTGTGAGTGAGGATACCTGACTGATCAAGGGAATGGAGCATCTCTCTGGTGAGGAAAGGCTGAGAGACCTGGGTATGTTCAGCCTGGAGAAGAGAAGACTGAGAGGGGACCTCATCAATGCTCAGCGATATCTAAAGGGCGGGTGTTAAGAGGATGGAGTTAGGCTCTTTTCAGTGGTGCCCAGTGAGAGAACAAGGGGCAACAGGCACAAGCTGGAACACAGGAAATTCCATCTGAACGTGCAGAAAAACTTCTTTCCTGTGAGGGTGGCAGAGCCCTGGAAGAGGCTGCCCAGAGAGGTGGTGGAGTCTCCTTCTCTGGAGACATTCAAACCCACCTGGACACGTTCCTGTGCAACCTGCTCTGGGTGGCCCTGCTCTGGCAGGGGGTTGGACTACGTGATCTCCAGAGGTCCCTTCCAACCCCATAGCATTCTGTGATTCTGATTCTGTGACTTCAGCTGGTTTTTCTGAGGTCTTCCACCCACATTCTGGCACAGCTTGGCCCTGCCCAGCTGGTCAGAGGATCGCAGGCCGGTGTGTCCACCTTACGTGCAAGCACAAAGTGATTTATCGGTATGTTTGCACCAGCTGGGTAGCACCTGATGACTTACTGCTGCTTCTACCGTGTTTTTAAATTTTCACGCAGATTAACATCAATAGCCAGGAGCTTTGGGAAGAAATGCTGTGCCTCAAAGGACTCATTGGTAAGTGTTTGGTTGACATACCGGATTGCTCTTGTTCTGAGTTAAAAGGACACCAGTACTGTTAGGGACTAATTACTACTGATACGGTTGTTCAGTTGGTCCCTCCATTCCTCTTACCCTGAATGGAAGAAAGAAACAGGCTAAGAGAGGTGAGACTAGCTGGAGGTTGTAGGCCACCATCCCTGGAGGTATTTAAAAGATTGACATAGTGCTTAGTGACATGGTTTAGTGATGGGTTTTTATCAGGGTTAGGTTGATGGTTGGACTAGATGATCTGAAAGGTCCTTTCTAACCTAGACAATTCTACGATTCTATGATGAATTACCATGCAATCAAAGCAGTGCTGGTGCAGCAGCTTCTGGAGTCTCCAGTCCAGCTCCACCTGCCTGGAGCAGGACTGTCCCCAGTGCATGGAATAGCCCTGGTTCCCACAGCTGGAGGTTAGAGGGTGATTAGGTAAACTTCATGTGCTCTACCTCTGCGCAGCAGTTTTCCCTAGAAAATCTGGAACCTCCAAGGTCACAGTCACGTCAATGTTTCTTCTAAACATTCCTCCGTAACACTGTTATGAGCTTGTCATTTCATAATGTGATCTCAGCCTCCGATCCAGCATTTAAACACTTGAAAGAGTATGATAGTTTCTACTTCAGAACCGAACCCATAACCCTTCTAGGGCTTCAGCAGGAGTCCTGCCGCGCTCCAGACAGAACTATGGGAGCAACAGCCACAACTTGCAACCTCGGAAGTTCTGATTGGCCATAAAGCAAATCTCCCTCCCCAGAGTGGTGCTGCAGAGGTCACCAGAGGTTTTCAAGATTTTTCGCATTGCACTAGCACCCTTTTGCAGTCCTCTTCCATGCTGCAAAGTGGAAAAGTCCACAGAACAACCTCAACTGACCCATTTGACCTCATCCGTACTAGTTTTCCTGCTTGCAGTTGTTGATGCGTTTCAAGCCTGGTGCGGTCCATGCAAAACAGTGGTGGATCTTTTCCGAAAAATAAGGAATGAAGTTGGCAGTGATCTCCTGCATTTTGCTGTGGTAAGACTTAATTTGGGCACTGCTTAAAATATCCGGTCCCCTGAAATTAGCAGGTCATTTACCTTTCCAATATTCAGCCAAAGTGATAACAGTCCAGGAGTTCCAGCCTGCCAAATGCGGACACTTGGTTACATCAATAAGAACTCACATTATTAAGAGTTTTCAGGCTTCAGCTATTCAGATTTCTGCTTAAGCAAGTAGGGCTGGACAGAATCATGAACATACGTGTCCCTCTGATGCACAGGGAGAGTCTGGAGGAGTTGGGTTTGTTCACGCTAGAGAAGACCAAGGGACAGATCCTTGGCGGGGCATTAATGGAGAAGGTGGATGGAGAGGCAGATGTTTTTTAGTGATAAGAAGCAAAACAACAACAGGCGATGGGATCAAGTTGCAGCAGGGAATAATCCAAGCAGATAGAAGGAAAAAGTATTCAGCGTAGGAGTGGTTGGACACTGGGGCAAATTCCCAGAGAGGCTGCAGAGCATTCATTCTTGACCGTAGCCTTGAGCCAACCTCCTGTACCATTTAGACTAGCCCTGCTGTGGGAAGGCTCTTGGACTGGAGCCCTTCAAAAGTCCCTCCCTACCTCAGTCACGCTGTGATTCCGTGCTTAAATGCCTTTCCTGGCTGCAGGCCGGCTCTGGATTGCTGGCAGAGCCATGGGCAGTGAAGTTTCTTGTGGAGATCCCTGCCCAGCACTCCTTGTAGCCTCCTGCTGCCTCTGCTGCTGCTGCCACCACAGCTCCTCCTGTCACTTCTCTCGCTCCTTATAGACAAGAGGCCCTCATTTCATGTTTTCAGGCTTTTCCTCTGGGATTTGCTCAGGCAGGCTGCTGCCAGACAGATATCCCTGCCCCATGGGCGCTGCTGTTCCACCTCCTGCGGCTGGGATCTCCCTGCTTCTCGGGTGGCCAGTACCGAGCTGCGAGTTGGTTGTGCCCCTGGCTCTGACCAGTGCCATTTTGTCACTAAGACTGGGACCCGGAGGTGTTTTGCTGTACCTGGGGGACGAGTGCCACCCAGCTGAGGTTGTCTGAGTCCAGGCAGCTGCCTGTGTATTCCTCTGAAGCAGAAATGCTTTTCTAGAAACACCTGTTTTATTTTACGTTCTTTTCAGGCTGAAGTTGATTCCATTGATGCTCTGGAAAATTACAGAGGGAAATGCGAGCCGGTCTTTCTGTTTTATGCAGTGAGTGAACAATATTTTTACAGTAGTTGTATAGCAATAACCACGACTTGCTGGGGGGAACAACTGTCCTTTTTGAGGGATACTCTCTTTTTTCCGTGTGTGACAGGGCGATTTTGTTTGCTTTGTATCTGCCAGTATCTACTGGTGACCAAGTGCTGCCTGGATAAGAATATGAAGCCAGAGTTTATATTTATTTATATATTTATATATAGAAGTATACCTTCTGCTTTACCAGCAAGAAACAGCCTGTGGGAAGGCCCATGTAGCCTCTGATGGCTGGCTGTGTTTCACAGCCCTTTCCCTGAGCTTAGTCATGAAAATCCCTATGACTCACGTCTAGGGATCCCTGCGACTCACTGCAACATGTATGTGTCACGTCAGAGTCCACGTGAGCAGTGTTCACGCCATGTCACCGTGTGAACACGTGTGTCGCCCCATGGGCTCCTGAGGTCCAGCCTCCTGATGCTGCAGGAGCTCATCCCTCCCACCAGCTGCTTGGCTTCATCTTGAGGCTGACCAGGAACGACAAAGAAGGTTGTTCCAAAGTTTCCCTCTTGTTCTGGAGCCCAGCAGCTCTGTCGGGGAGGAGGGCCTGGAACATAATATCGTACGTGATGTGCTGCTGTGGTGATTTCCAGAGCCCAGAGGGCAACGCTTGAGCACTTACTCACTGGTTGGCTTTTCACACTTTTCAGGGAGGAGAATTGGTAGCTGTTGTAAGAGGAGTGAATGCACCATTGCTGCAGAAGACCATCCTGGAACAGCTGGCAGTGGAAAAGAAGGTTTTAGAACACGGAGGAGAGCGTGTGGTGGTAATCAGTCACTAAATCCTTAACTACCTGTAGATGTGCGTGCCAGAGGAAAAGGCTCAGCTCCTCAGTGCTAGCATCGCTCTACAGCAGAGTTACTTCCTTGCAAAAATCCTTTCTTTTTGTCTGGACTGGCTGTGAAATCTGGTTAACGTGCTGTTTGGGTGTCCACAAGCCTGAGGAGCCAACCTAAGATGAAGGAAGCTAGAAAGGGTGATTGTGTTTTTCAAAACCTCTGTCCACTTGACGAGAGGAAGTGGTACATGTATATGATATGATGATATGTTTATCATCCAGCTCTGCACGATGGAAGAGAAACTCCACTGTGACTTCTCCTGACCTGTTCCCCTACCCTAAACATCCCTGGATGTGCTCAAGACCAGGGTGGATGGGGCTTTTGAGCAACCTGGTCTAGTGGGAGGCATCCCTGCCCATGGCAGGGGGGCGTGGAACTGGATGATATTTAAGGTTCCTTCCAGCTCTGGCCATTCTATGCTTTTATTCCTTAAAGCTACCTTCCTAATCAGCTTCTAATTCCAGGATCTCTAGCAGGTGTCTGTGGTGGCATTTCTCAGGGTGTGGTGGGGGACAGTTCATTGCAACCTTAGTCATTTTTGTTTCTTGGTGTGCTTGATTCTGTGGTTTCTGCCTGGAGCCTCTTGCGGAGCTCTGCTCAGCTTTGCTATCTCACCGATCTCCAGCTCCAGGGACCTGCTGCCTGTACTCTGGACGTCACTGTGTGATCAATTCATTAATTCCTCCCTAGTTCTCACATACAGAAGTGACCCTTCTTCCATAGTCACCTTCTTCATGCCACAGGTGACTTCTTTAGACAGCTATAAAACCTTTTTTTCAGCCTGGACACCTGTGTCTTCAGAAGTGTCACCACCCTGGTTGGGTTCCAGGTTCCTGGCCCGGTCTCTGCTGGCACAGGGTCTATCTTGGAGCAGCCGGGCTGGCCCCGGACCATCTCTTTGGGTACAGTCCCCTGAATGGGACTCCTCATCTAACGGCATTTCCAAGGAACAAAAATGACTTTTCTGCCTGTAATCGGCTAGTTTTAAGGCATCTTCAAAGCGCAGATGGTGGTGTGCTGGTAACTGCGAGCTCCCTCCACCGAGCAGCTCTCTCTGGTGATGCTGCCTGTGAATGCTTTTTCCCCAGCTTTTGCTGATCCAGAGTTGATCCAGAGCTCAGGTGGTGACCCTGGACCTGGAGGTGGTCCTCTGCTCTTGCTGCTGAGCTGAGCCTGGCCCTGGGGGCAGCAGGAGGACTGGTTCCTGCTCAGGTGGAGGAGGAAAGTGGGGGGGCCTGCCTGGCGGATGCTCACCTGGAGGGTAAGAGGACACTCTGGATGTTCCCTGCTCATCCCTGTGCTCTTGCTGCTAGGTACAAGACCGAGCCTTCTCCAGAGAGGAGGGAAACATGGCTGCTCTTCAGGAAGGACAACAGGAAGGCCAAACTGGTAAGGCAGGCCAGCTGTAGGGTGCTCTTTGTGCCTTTACTGAAGATGGAACTCTGAACGATGCTTCAGCTGCAACTGGTACACCAGAGGGGCCATTCCTCCAAATGGGCACAACGTGGGCTCTTACACAGGATGGTGTCACCTTGAAACAGTGTAGATAGGCACAAATAAGAGACTGGGCCACCTTGGGTGCCTGACATCATTAAACTGTAGGATTTGTCCGTCCAAGGTGTGGTTTATTTGACATTTACACTTGCTTGGATTGACATTTACACCCAGCTTGGGTATCGCACAGGGCTTTCTTCTGTCTTGAGTAACTGAAACACCGAGCTGCTGCTCCACTTTTCCAGGTGGTTTCCAACAGAAAAACCAAATCTTGCTACACCAGCTCTTGCCTTGTCCGAAATTAGCCACGTGCACCCAAAGGTTTTTGTCTCTCACCCTGTTTCCAACCTACAGTGACACTTTTCCTTGGCTTTGCTGAGACACGGCTGCAGGCTGGTGCAGGTCCGGAATGGGTGGAACCAGACCTCTGTCTCTCATTTCTTTACCTACTACTATTTTTCCCCCTTTTTTTCTCCCCTTGGAGGCTAACGCACCCCTTTTCCCACCTCTTGTCGTGGAGAAGACGCGGGATTCCCCGTTCATAAAGGATTCCGTGCGGTGTGGACGCGGCCCCTTTAAGACCGGCCGGGGGGGCGGTGGCGGCCCTGCCGGACTGCGCCTGCGCAAGGGCCGGGCCGTCGAGGGCCGCGGGTTCGAGTCCCGGCGGTGCCGGCCTGCTGCGCTCCGCCATGGAGGCGTCCCCGGAGCAGGGCGTCTTCCCGGCGGGAGCGGAGGCCGAGCCCTTCCCGGAGCCGCCCGCTCACCGGCTGAGCGTGGCGGAGCTCGACCGCGAGCTGGACTCCCGCAGCGAGCTGGTGCGTCGCTAACCTCTGCCCGGGAGCCCGCTCCTTCCTTCCTCCTTCCTTCCTTCCCCAGGGAAGGCGGGCACGGCCGGGCCGCGGTGCCTGCGCCGGCCCTTACCCGCCTCCCCTCAGCGCCCTGGGCCCCTCGGGAGGCCGTGAGGGAGGGTGGGTGTGCCGGGACCCCGCCGCTGTCCTGTCAGGGCCGTCTGTGGCGCTTAGTCCCCTCGCTGTCCCGTCCTGCGGGTGGCTCCCACCCTGTTCGATCCTTCCCTCAGAGTCCCGGCAGGTGGGGGGCAGGCTGGGGCTAAGGCAGCTGCTGGAGGAGCCAGGTCATCGGTTGTTTAAAATAATCCTGCCTCCTGGAAGAGGCCGTGTCAGGCCTTCGTGGTGAATTCAGCCGGTTTTAAGTCCCCGGGAAGGGACAGGGAGGAGGTGCGGGGACAGAGGAGCCACAGCCGGGTGGGTGAGTGGGGCACAGGCCGGCCAGCCTTACTGCCGGAGCAAAGCTTGGCGTTCTCACAAGTCTCAGGTAAAAGGATCTTTGTTTTTAAGAAAACTGCAGGTTTTTTCCCATTAGTAAGCAGTCAGGGAAAAAAAATATTGCATATCGGTGTTTATTTGTATTAGAAAGGCAGTGTGACATTGGCAGTGATCTTTAGGAGTAAAAAAAAAAAAAAATATTGAATATTTCAGATCTGGGCACAGGTCAGAGAACTATTTTTTTTTTTTTGGTAGTAAGTACCTCTTGTTCTGCCTTCCAATGCCAAATTTCAGAAAATGTGTTTTGAAGAGGAGAAATTGTAGTATGTATGGTGCCTTTCTGGGCTGGAAGGAGTGCATGCCTAGCTGCTTGGGTTTGGGTTTTTTCCTTAGGGGAAAAAAAAATAATTTGGAAGGTGGAGCAGGCAACCTAAACTCAGTCTGTGGTTTCTGATGTACAGATAGACGACAAAGAATTCGACATTCCTCAAGTTGATACCCCTCCGACCCTGGAGAGCATCCTAAATGAGGTGAGTGGTCCATCGCCCGTGCAGCCGGCTCCAGTGCAGGGAGGAGGCAGCGCGTGTTCCTTTGGCTCTTCTCATATTGTGTTTTTCCTGGGAAATAAAATAGTATAATTTCATAATTTCCTGATGCTGATAGCTGACAAAGCAAGTGCTCAGTGGAGTAATTGCGGTATGGCGTGTAATACTGAATTTTGGGGTTTTTTCAATTAAAATGGCCACAGCTGAAGCATAAAAGGTGTCCATCTAATTTAAGCATGTTCACCTGTGGATATGGCCAGTCACCTGAAGACTATACAGTCCATTATAGGCTGGGGTCATCAAAGAACTTCTTTTTTTTTTTTTTTTAGCTAAAGATACATAGGGGGAATTCCAGGTAGTTCTTAAGTTGTGGGAGGAGATGAGAGCTAAATTCTTCACAACTTCATTTATATTGTATATTTCATGTATTTAGTCCTCTGGCAAGAGTAACAAACTGTCTCAACACCTGATGTCACCTGTAGTACCTTTCAGGGAAGAAACTGACTTTGTCTCCCTCGTATACAACTCAGTGCATTTTTTACAATAGCCACATGAGCGTGTGATTCTTAGAAAGGAAAAGAAGGGCATGGAAGTAAAGATAAACTCCAAGAAAACAAGCTTTTTAACAAACTGAGGAAATTGGTGGTTGGACTTCCTAGGAAGCCAGTATAAAGGGAAAAGGAGCCTGGGAGAGGTGGCAGTTTTTTTAAAAAGCTGTATTAAAGATACCAATATAAGGTGTTCCAAATGGATACAGTCTAGAAACACGTCTTATTCCTGCTGATGCCTAGGGGCAGAGGGAATTCACTCAATTTGGGTGATACCAAGCTGTAAGGAGACAGAGTGGAATCCAAGTCTTAAATTTGAGAGGTAATCATGAAGACAGTGTAGTTTAGTGTAGACAAACAGAAAGTCTTACTCCAGTGCTCTTTATCTCGGTACATATGGGGTGGGACAGACTGGCAGAGCACCTTCTGACAAGGATTTTAGTGGGAAACAACCTGACTGAGCCAAAAAGTCACACAGCTGTACTGGAAAAGGAGACACTTATTGGGCACAGGACTGGCAGCTCTTAAGGCAAATGAGGAACACCTGCTTTATTCTCTGCATGTTGGGCATTAGGTGGGGGTATTGTGTTTGCTCTCTCTGGCTCTGTCCCTCAAGAACGACTGAATTTAGAAGACATCAGGGAGAATGACTGTTTAAAAAATACTATTAAAAAAAATAATCCAGGCTAAGCCTGAGAGGAGAGAGAGAGAGAAGAGATCACCAGCAGAAGAGCACAGAGAAGAGCAAAACCAACCCTCAGAGGAGCTGGAGGGACTGCTAGACTCGTAGCCACCACTTGGTGAAGTGCTGGAGTAGATGATCATTCTTCTACGCCTTCTCCCTGCAATCGGAGACTTTTGAGAACAGCTTAGTTAAAGGTCTGTTAAAATTTTGCTGGAATAGATAATACCTGGGGAAGAAAGATTAGCTGAATAACTTTCTCTCCAGCCCACTTCTGTGACTATTGTGAATTCTGGAGACCAGTTCTTCCACAGAATCAGTCTAATAAAATAATACATAAGTCTGTTTTTTACTTATCTTGTCCTCTCCTTTTTCATTTTGCTGCTTGCAATTTTTCTCGATTTTTCCTGATGCTTTTTTGCTCATGTTTCAGTTAGTGGTGTGTGTTCTGAATGTTTAGTAAGCTCTGGTGATTCTTTTCCTTCAGACTGATGATGAGGAAGAGTCTTTCATTTTGGAGGATCCCTTTCTCTTGAACATTGATAACACGGACACACACTCCTACGACACGTCTTCTGTAGCAAGCTCTGACAGCGGGGACCGGACACACCTGAAAAGGTACTGCAGGACTCGGGCAGTAAATGCATTTTGTGGGAGAGGGAGTGTTTAAATTTCTCTGAATTTTAATGGAATCCTTAAAACACCAAATCATGATGGCTTTAAAGAAAATCATTCGAAGGTGTGTCTGACTTCCAGAGTCTGCAAGCAGACAGTGGTTATTTTTAAAAGGCAAGGGAACTGCTGTTGCTCCTGTAAATGGAATACTAATTTTGACAGCTAAAAGCAGCCTGGAATGTGATAATTAGCTAGAATACTGCTGACTTATCTTGTTAATTACTCAAATGATGACATGATCCTACATCCTGAGCCACTCCCGAGGCCTTCTTACATGCCATAAGAAGTTGTGATTGTTGCCTGAGCGATTGCATAGGGTATAAAGACTCCGAGTGTGATGGTTTATGGTGGCATATGGTGGTGTACTGACTCACTGTCCCTTTTTTTCAAATAAGATGGTTTGTATTGAATGAAAGGTTACCTAGAGTGGCTTAAATGATTTTCAGTACAGAATGGGCAGAAAAACTTGGAGGTGTTAGTATCATCTCTGGGTGAAGCCAGCTGTTGTGTCTATGGGTCCTTAGCCATAATATAAGCTATTAACAACACCTTTCTTCAGCCAGGTGTGAGATACCTACTTGTGTGCCCCTGGAGGGACAAGAAATTGCAACTTCCCTGGGGATCTTTCCTCTGCTTTTTTTGCTACAGTATACCAGTATTGTTTAGAAATAACTGTCCCCTGTACACCAGTTACATTTAAAGACATTTTCTCCCTAAACAGAAGCACTTACCTTTAGTATCAGATCAGCTATGTTTTATGTTGAACAGTATTCTTTAAGCATACATCCAGTTTTCCTAGGGGTCTGTATTCTGCTAATGAGCCTTTTTCAATTGTGTATTTTCATTAGACATTTGCCTGTAAAGGCTGAAACTTCCCGACTTGGTGGAAGATTAATTAAAGAGCAGAAGTGTTGCTTTCAGGCTTTATTAATAAATTCTACAGTTTGCAGATTTCTGCTTGAAACTGATGATTTGTTTGATGCACTTTTTTTTTTTTTTTTTTTTTCCCCCTGGAGGATGAGTTAAAACCAAACTTTATGTAGGCGCAGCGGTGCGTAGCGCCATGCTAATAATCTCATGTTCCTTTCATTCCGTGCATGTAGGCTCCAAGAATAAGAATGGAAGAGTTAGAGGTGCTCCCAGAATTTACCTGCTGGTTTAGCTGTGAGTTAGGCAAAGTTCCAAACTTTTATTCTGCTCTAATGCGTTTGATTTATTTCCTGTTTCCTTAGGAAGAAAAAACTCCCAGATTCTCTCTCGCTCCACGGGTCGGTGATACGGCTCTCGCTTCTGAAAGGGATTTCTGCCCAAATAGTATCAGCAGCAGTGAGTGTCTCTTTGTCCTGGTCACATCCATTGAGAAAAATACATATCTTTTCTGGCATGAAGGGGAGTGTGTGATCTCCTCCCTCCCCCTAGTATTAGTTTTGGGTAATACTAACATGTTTGGTGTGTAAATTACTACCTAGTAATCTCTAGCCAGTAGTGAATCAGCTGACTTATTGCAGCAGCAATATGGTAGGTCCCCTTTAACACCGATTTGGGTCGCTAGATGTCATCAAACCTGGTGGGAAATGTTACTATAGAATAATAGATACAGTGCTATTGTTCTGCTTGCTTGAAGATGGCAGAAACAGGTTTGCTCAACGCCTGCAGCAGGCACAGAACACTCTGAGTTGCTCTGAGCAGAGCGAGGAACAGGTTTGCACGTTCCTGCATCTGTGACTGCACTTCAGGCACAGCTACATTAGAGCTGACTGTAGGTGGTACTGCCAGGGGAAAACTGCCTGTCCAGGGTCAGAGCTAAGGTGGTGATTTATCAGGTGTGTGATTCCTGCAGCACGGAAGGTAGGCTTGTTAGAATAAAACTCGGGTGACTCCTCTATGAGTGTGTTTGTGATGGCTCTGTGACCAGGAGCCCTTCTGGGTGTTTCTAGCCAGTGCTTCCCTCAGTGCTTTCTGCCCTGGTGGGATTATTAAAATGCAACTTGTGTTGATTTTTCTGCGCGTTGTAGTTGTAATTATTAGAGACGTGCATGGAGCTGGGAGTTCTGTCTCTCTCCTACTCATGACTTCTCCTGTTTTTCTAGGACAAAGTGGATGCTGGCTTGCCCACTGCAATTGTAAGTACCCTAGCAATTTTCAAGTGCTGTACAGTGAGTTTTCATGCAAGTTTGTTAAAGCAGTGATTTAGGACAGATAATAAATGCTTCTCCCTTCTTATCCTTATTAAGAATTTTCAAATGTGAGGGGTGGGAGAAGCGATGTGAAAGACCTAGCTCCTGGGGGGCAGAGTTCAAGCTTTCTGAACTGCCCAGTTGCCCCTCTGCTGATCAAGCCCCACACTCTCCCCTTTTTCATGTCATCACCAGGGCTTGTTAGTTGAGCACTGAACCTTTCCCCATGAGGTGAGCGTTTATCTGTTGAACATGTTCAGTTTCCCCAGCTATTTCTTCTTTGCCAGTTATTGCTGCGACTATTAGCGATTATTTTTTTTTTTAAAGAAACTTAAACTGAAGTGCTCATAAAGTGATGGGTTCAAAATATCTACGGCTCTGATGTAACGGAAATATTATCTTAAAATACAAAATTTCACTAAAAGCCTGTCTGAAAGATACTCCTGCTTAGCAATTTGCATTAAATTTCTTTAAGTCAAGCATGCTAATTAAAATAAGTCAGAAGTGAAGCTGCCTGTAGTTAAAGGAGAAGAGAAACACTTTAAGGAGGTGAAACACAGCAAGTATTTGTTCTGCCCTTGTGAAATAAGTTTTAATGTTTTACAAAGAAACTAAAGTTGTTGTTGGTTGCTTTGACTGTCGTAGCAGCAGTCTGTAAGAAATTAAATGTTTTGTTTAAAAAAGAAAAAGAAAAAAATCCGTAGTCACATCTAAGGCAAAAGGTTCCACAGCAAAATTGGAAGCACGCTGTGACTGATGTGCACATGGTCTAAAAACCCATACTGATGTACTCCAGGAATTAAAGCACTTACATTTTTTTAATCTGACTTACACAGCATTGTGTCATTTCTGTTAAGTTTTATTTAATTGGGTGCAGGTTTGCAAGTGTGTAAAATCTTGGAGTTACGTTTAATTCCCAATGGAGGAAAGGTGGAGTCCCCAGGCTTGCTGTGGACTGTCTCTTCAGGGGACCAGCGCTGCCCAGGGCTGTAGAAGAGTTCACATGTGGATGTTGCAGCTGAGTGAGGAAAAACTCTTCTGAGTATTTGCACTCAGCTACAGCACCAAAAGAGTGAGGCTGACTTGACAGAGAAGGAATTTCAGTGTGGGTACCACTCCCAGCATATGAATTGCAAATACCAGAGGCAAAGGCAGCCCTTTGAACTTGAGGAAATCTGCGTGATGGTAGCTCTGGTATAATACTTCTCTAGCTTTCACGTTGGAATTGCTTGCCGCTTTAGAAAATGCCACTATTAGAAAATGGTTACATCTGTAACCTTCTAAAACTTCCCCTTTTGGCAAACTTGTATACAAATTTGTGTACAAAAAGTGTAGCGAGAGTTTAGGTGGTGGATTTGTGACTAACATTTCTTCTTCTTCCAATCTTTCTGCATGACTATTTCAGGCAGCATCAAATCTGATAGCAGTGGGGACTTCCCATGGGTTAGCGCTGATATTTGGTAAGTTAAATATAAAGTTTTAAGGTTTTTTGCATTGTAATGGTCTTAAAGCAAACACACACAAGCAAAAAAATAACCCCAACCCAACCTGAATTAGAACCGCAGGGTGGATTTCTTCTAATATGTTCTGTTTGTGCGAAATGTGATTTTTCTTCCAGTGAAGCAATAAAGCACAAGTAATATTTTAGTTCTTCTTATTCACATGTTTCTTCTGCTTTGGTGGGGATTGGCACATTGATACTGAGAGATTTAGCTCTGTGGCAATTGTCTAAAGAGCCTTTTCTATGTTTGAGCATAAATTATTCTGTTTTCCTGTGGAAGAAACCAGATCCAGTATACAACCATCATCTCAGACAGTATTAATCTGCTTCTTCCCTGTGACGTAATAGCTGCCAGCATTAGGGAAATTAAAATGTGTTCCTTGGGAAGTGGAACTTGGGAGGTTTCTCCTCGGTGTCCCTTCATTCGGTTATTCTTTCCTTCCTCCCTCCTATCACCAAACTTTCTTAAAGTTTCTGAGCTTGTGCCTGTGTTTCTCCAGCTCATCAGCTGGGCAAGAACAGATCTTGAATTGCTCCTATACACATTGATTTTTTTTTTTTTGTGCCTTTTGTCTATGTAGCACCAAATTTTTAACAATTTTTTGAAATTTCATTGTCACCTTTGCTTTTCTTCCAAAGTCGGCTGAAATTGTTCAAGAGACCAAAAGTTATGGGGCACAGGGTACGACAGAAGGATGGGAAAGACTGTGACAATATAAGACTCATTTTCCTGGGTATTTAGGCATTAAACTATTTGATGCCATTTGCTAAATCTGATACTGAAAGAATTACAGGGTGTGCTTAAGCTGAATATAGGTAACTTCTTATCTGCTACAGTCAACACGTGATCTTACTGAGTTTTTAGTAGTAGATCTTTGTGGTTTTTCTAAAATTTGTCTAGTACTTGGGGACATCTAATACCTGTCTCTGCAGGTGTCATAATAGAGAGATACTATTTTTAGCATTTTACGGTCCAGAAGGGGCTCTAGGGCTCTATATAAACGTGCAAAGAAGAAGGGTCGTTCTTGCCTTTGTCGTGATTATTTCTGCATCAAGCCCCATTTAAGAGGATGGGCCACTGACTGCCTGAATGTCTGAGCTGCTTGGTGTGCTACGGTATTTCAGTGGATTTATTTTGTAAGACTTGTTTTTTTCACTCAATGCAAGTGTGTTTAAGCAAAGTTTTCTTTGTTACACTCTGATTACTTTGAACCAATGTGTTTACTGTTATTTTGGCCATGACCTTTGCAAGGGTCTGGAGTTACAGAATCACGGAATGCTATGGGGTTGGAAGGGACCTCTGGAGATCATCTCCTCCAACCCCCTGCCAGACCAGGGTCACCCAGAGCAGGTCCCACAGGAATGTGTCCAGGCGGGTTTGAATGTCTCCAAAGAAGGAGACTCCACCACCTCCCTGGGCAGCCTCTTCCAGGGCTCTGCCACCCTCACAGGAAAGAAGTTCCTCCTCATGTTGAGGTGGAACTTCTTCTGTTCGTGTTTGTGCCTGTTACCTCTTGTCCTGTCCCTGGGCACCACTGAAAAAAGACTGGCCCCGTCCTCCTGACACTCACCCTTGAAGTATTTATAGACGTTGATCAGGTCCCCCCTCAGCCTTCTCTTCTCCAGACTAAAAAGACCCAAGTCCCTCAACCTTTCCTCATCAGAGAGATGCTCCAGTTGTAGCTCTTTTCTGTACCCTCAGTTCATTTTGTGGCCTTTAGAAAACCTGGCACAATGGCAGCTTTCCCACTAATTGGCTTTTATTAAAATAAATGTCACTACTTTAAAGAACTTCTCTTCATGCTTGCAACAGGGCCTGTAAAGCTTTCTGATCTATTGAAACATATGAAATTATTGTTTATACAGCCATGTACTACTGTGTATGATCACAAGTGCATTCAGTAGGTTGAGGAAAATTATTAGTCCCCGCTATCCTGCAGTTGTGAGGTCACATCTGAAGTACCGTGGCCAGTTTTGGGCTACTCAGTACAAGACAGACGTCTTGAGCCCAGTGGAGGGTCACCGAGATGATTACAGGGGTGAAGCACATGATGCATGAGGAGAGGCTGAGAGAACTGGGTTTCTTCTGCGTGCAGAGAAGGTGGCTTAAGTGGACATCACCTTGCTATCTTCTACTGCCTAGTGGAAAGGTATAGAGAAGGGAGACTCGGACCCTTCTCAAAGGTCCATGGTGTTAGATGCGAGGTAGCAGACCGAAGTTGCAACATGGGAAGCTTTGATTAAATTTTTCACTATGAGTGCGCTGAAGCATTAGGTAAGGGCTGAGAGAAGTTGTGGAATCTCCGTCCTTGGGGGTATTAAAAACTCAGCAAGGCCCCGAGAAAGCTGATAGCGTTGAATTTGCTTGGAGCAGTAGGACTGGCCAGAGACCTCCACAGCTTCCTCACAATCAAAGTTATTCTGTGAGTCTATGCTGGAATTTCAAGGTGATGAGGGATGAAAGCCTGTCATCCAAACTTTGTTTCAGATATGGTCACAAATGCTTCTTGGGCACTTCTCTTCTCTGCAAAATTCTTTCAGTTCTATAACTAAAACTTGGGCACTGACCCCAATGCTCTCAGATCTATCTGCAAAGAGAGAAGTCCTCGCAGGCTGTTCGAGGCTGCGTTGCGTGCAAAAAGAGAGAGGATTAGTATTCTGGCTTGGTTTTATTCTGTCATTTAAACCAGCAGTTCGTGTCTGTGGACCGATCAATTTCTGTACTTTTTAACTGAAAGCATTTTTCTACTCGATGTGTTAATTAGGAGGAGATTTGCTCCCTGAAGTTTTGTAGGTTGTGTGTGTGGTTTATAATGTACAATGGAAACATCACCTCTTCTTGCCGGCAAAAATGTACGTCCATTTTCAGGTTGAACGTTGCTGACGTTCAAGTTTCTCTGAATAGTTTTGTGTCACTAGAAAACTTTTTAACCCTTTATTTTTTTCTCTGGTATATTTGACTTTATGTAACTATTTTGTTTGTCTCCTCTCCTAAGTCCATCTGTACATCCTGACTTGTCTGCTTTGTCCTTTTTAAGGAAGATTTGACTAGCTTTCATTCGGCTTTTTTGAATGCTTCTGTTGGCTCTTGAAAAATGATGGCAGGACAGTTCTTGACTGCACATCTAATCTTTGAAAAGCAATATTTTTCTTGTGGATTAGAGCTGGATTAGGTGCCAGCTCTTTGACAGCCTCTAAGTGTTGGCCAGAGGGGATGTCTGGAGGCCTGTAGTCACCCCATGGTTGGTGCAGGATTGTCACCAATAACTGGGTTGAGGCAGCCCTGGTCTTGAAAAACTCTTATGGGTGGAAAATACTGCCCAACAGGCAAAGGTGTGTGCACACACTCCTCTGGTAACTTGCTCCAGGGCCACCGGATCTTGCAAGGCAATAAAATTCTTAACGACCCACCTAAACCTCTCAACTCTGCCACTTCTTGATATTTGCTGTTTGTTTCGTGATCTGACGTTACTGACAATGTGTGCTCTCATTTTTTACTGATCTTTCAAGTAGTTGGTCTTCTATTTGATGTGTTGTTACCACATTTGGATAATGACAGTTTTTTGTGCCTTAGAGGAATATGACCCTTAGCTTGTTTATATACTTGCATGGGGGATTATTATTTTTCTTTTTTTAAATATAAATGAGGGCCATGCTTTTGCCAAATTCTTTCTGAAACTTGGCATTGTGAGCATTGCGCAAATGAGCAATTATGCTGCGTGCCATGACTTTTCTTGAGGAGTGCTCTCCCAGCAAGCCTATAACAATGAACAAATCATCTTTAGAGATTTTTTTTTTTTCCCACCTTTTTAGAAGAGCTAAGATGTTTTTACATTACTCAAAAACTAGCCCTTAAACAGAACTCACTGTGTTATTTTTCATGGAGACTTTATGTTCCGGACATAAAATTTCTATATAGCTCAACTTTGTTTTGATTAGCGTTGAGCCATTTATTTTCTGTGTTGGCTGTAAAACTTGTGGCTAATGTCTTGAGTCTTCGTTGAGGTGTAGGGGTAGCATGATATCTTGAAAGAATAGTAGTGTAAGTACCAAAGACAACATTACAACTAGATTTTGGGGGACTGTTGTCCTTGGTTGTTTTTTGAAATTAATGGGGAGTTGATTGCTTGGCTGGTGGTAACTGTTCAAAGTAGTTTTACCGGTCAAGTCACTGTGAACTTCCAGTTTTATTTCCTCTCAGATTTCTCTTTTTTTGGTCTTCAATACAATGAAGTCTAAATTTATAAACTCATTTTTCTTCAGTGATTCCATGCGCTTTTTAAACTGTTTGGTTTTAAAACACTGGCTGTCACAGCATCCTCTTGGTTGAATAAATCAAAAGGGGAAATGGTAGCAAAAGGAAGCACTATCAGTAAGACCTGAAGGTTCCCTCTGAAGATTATCGCATATATGCTGTTTGTTACCTCACTCTTATATTGATTTCTGGCTTTTTCTTTCCTCTTTTGGCCCTTTCTGTGTGGACTGAACAGGAAAAGGTACAGTAACACTGCACTGTGCATGTACCCTGCATGAACAGCTCCTGTCTTGTCCAGTTTGCATGTTGTCTGTGCCAGAATTTAAGATGCCAGATTAGCAGCAAGTAAAGCAGTGGAGTAACCAGTCAGTGGTTAAAACTGCTGGCCAGTCTGGGTATTGGTCGTTGAATTCACCAATATGCTTAAATTTCTCCAGGTGAGAAGAGCAGAGAAGCAGGTAGACGTGGTATTTAAAATGTTTTAGGGCAGCAGGTCCATAGCTCTTTGTAAAGGCATGATTTTGGTGATCTCCCATGAGATCACCATCCATCTCTTTCTGCCTGGAAGGTGTCAAGCGGGAGCACTATGGAGTAGGACCCCAATTCAGAGAGCCACGGGCCAGGAGCTCTGTGAAACCCAGCTGAGCAGACAGCAACTTCTGGAAGCCCTGCTCAGGTGCCGGTTATTGCAGCTGAGGAGCAAGCAGTGGCTTCCTGGCATGGTGGCCACAGATGGGCTACCTTAGCCCCTGCTCCAAGTGACAGTTTTACTGGCTTAAGTGGAGGGCAGGAGGTGGAGAGAGGGGTTAAGCCTGCCCTGGTTTAGGGGACAGCTGTTGTGTTGGGGGGGAGATGGTGTCTGCAGCCTGTCCCATTAGCTCACCATCTATTGTCCTCCTGGGACACACTTACTGGTTCTGTGCCTAATTAAGGTGGGAGGAAAGGACCTACTCGTAAAACTTGCCTTTCCAACTTGGGAAAATCATGGCTTAAGGAAAAGATCTTGATGAAAACCTGGTGACCTGAGAAGTAGTAACTTCTGGAGCGCTACGCTTATGCCTTTGCTCTGGAAAGTGACTTTTTTCCTATTCACAATCTTGGTTTTGTTCTTTACTTGTAGAGCTGTATCAAAGTGCCATCTCATTTTGACTTCAGACTATGAGAGCAATGCAAGTGATTACTGCCAGAAATGTTTCAGATGAACTGCTTTATGTAAATTGCAAAATTAAAAATATTTTTTGGACAGTTGGTGGCCACCTTTGTTTCAAGCATTTGGAAAAAAGCTTTTTCTGCTTAATCCTAAATGTGCCTTAATTCAAAGCTGGCAATACTAGTCTGGAAAATCATCAGATCAGCTTTTGTAACCTTTTTCTTTTATCCATTTTTATTACTCTACCAGTTGATTCATAGTAGCTCATTGATTCAGATGTCTTGCTTTTCTTTGGAAGCAATTTTGTCTGTCTTATTCATAGTTAGTTTTTAAGAAAATGGCTTTTCCTTGTGTGTCATCTTTGAACTGGCTGGAAACAAGAACGAACACCAGTGTGGGTTTCTCTGGGGTTGGCTTTCCAAGTGATCAATTCTTAACTCTGAAGATGCAACTCTGGCAGCCAATGGGCACTTTCTTCTTAGGAAGGAATAACTTGAGTCATACAGAGCATTTAATTTTGGGGGGTGTTGGGGATCTTGTTTATTTTGAATTGACATTATGGGTGAGGGAAGAAGAAAATGGGTTTGAAAGTTCATGTGAGCATACATATAAAGATGTAAAGCTGGATTGAAAGTAGTAGTGATTCTGAAGCTGCTGCCCTTCTCAGAGAAAGCTGTGAAAGATTCTCCTTTTTCATGCCTTATGGGAAACAGGTTATTGATTGATTTATTGTCTGGTTTAAGCTGAAGTGGGAGGAACAGGATGTAATTCGCCTTTAGTAGCAAGAGCTGCAGTATTCACCTTATTTTTAAACATATTTCTATGGTTAGTAGATGACCTTTTTATAAATAAACTGTATTTCCAAACCACTGGAACAGGAATTATTTCTTTGGGACTTGAAGGACGCCATTTGGAGAATACCTCTCTGGGGAACTTGTTTTCCAGCTGTAGCTCTGTTCTCTGAGCTTCCTTGGAAATCTTCCATCACTTTTCTTCTTTTTCTTTGAGCTGTTCTGATCTATGCCATGTACACCCTTGTCACAGTGATGTCAGGGTGTTCTCTAGTAGCACGGCAAAGGATGATTTTTATTTCCATCGCAAAGCTTTGGCTTTTCTCTTATCCTAATAAGGAGAGTTGTGTGCAGAGCAATGCCCTCAGTTTTGAAGTGTTTCCACTGCCTTGTGCTTGGTGACAGAGGTGATGGCTGGAGCACCCTGCCTGGTCCCTGGAGCAGAAGGCTCTGGGGTTGGCTGTGGCTCCGTGGGCATCAGACTGACCATCAGGAGGGCTCTGCATTGTGCGTGAGTGGCAGATGGCTTCCAGAGCTGCTCCTGCACATGTAGGTTCAGCCAACATCAACCCTCGCGTTCTTCTTGGCTTTCACAGACATCTTGAACAATATTGTGTTAATTTGGAATGCTAACGAAAAACAGTGTTTTCTACAGTTTCTGATTATTTAACTGTGAAAAATAATCCACCTGTAGTTTAACTGAACATCTCTTACAGCAGAAGCAGTGTCTTTATGAAATGTATTTAGGTGTAAACAAGCAAATGGCAATTCTCATTTGAAAATGCAGCTCCCTCGTTCGGTGTTTGGCATAAGCCAGACTGCGGAGGAAGAAGGGGGGAGATGATTCCTTCTTCGTGCAGCATCAGGTGGCGTGCGGGCAGGCACAGCAGAGCAGAAGCAGTACATGAAGGACAGGTAGCCTTTTCCAGAACTGCCTGGGCTGCTTGTCACCTGATGAAGAGGTGATGATTTTTATTGTTATGGTCAACCAAAGGCCCCTTTGTATTTTCCTCCCACAGAGGAAGGGCAGAGCTCTTCAACATTCACAAGAATCCTGATGTCTCTGAGTACCTATAACATCATGTACCCTCTTGACTGCTACTGTCATCATGTTTTAGGTCAAAACTGACAGTTTTTTATAATACCTGAGCCTTCCTTGTGCATTTGCAAGGTAGAGCGTGGCCTTTCTGTCTCTCCCACACCCTGTTCTGGGTGTGCAGAACAAGTGGTGTTTGTTCCTGCCTCTCTTCTAGCACTATCCGGATTTTGCAGGAAAGGAATTGTTTACTTTCTTTTGGGCCACTACAGCAGACAAGTTTATTGAGATAGGTACAGGAAAACAAAGAATAAAATGGAAAAAGTATTGAACTTGACCCTAGCCTCTTTCTCCTTGCCTTTAATAGTACTTTAGAGTAATCCATAAGTTCAGGTGGTCTTCTTGCTAGTGTTTGTATCGGACATCCCACTATTGGGGAAGAAAGGAGAGATACATCCATGCTCTCTTTCACTTTTAGCGCATCACTAACGGTGCTGCAACTTGGAGAAATGTGTTCCGTGCCTTGGGCAGATCTTCCAGGAGGTTTCTGGTCATGGCCATGCAGCAGTCTTGTCCTCCAGAGGCTGCGCAGGCTTTAGCACCTCCTTTGCAGTAGCCCATGTCTCAGGAATGGGAGTTCTGTCGCAGTGTGGTGATCATTACTGCTTCCCTACAAAGTAAGAGCCACGCACACCTGAACTCGTTGAGCATTTTAACCGCACAGCCTGGGGACACAAGTTTGTTTTACCTACAGCTTCTGGCCTTTATCAACAAAACAAGGAATAAGTTACATGAAACTACACTTACCAAAAGCCCCTGTTGGAGATTTGTAGCTGATACTCAAATCCACATAAAGAGAAGGCTGGGAAAATAGAATTAGTTTTCTGTCGTCTTCCTTGCTGCAACTCATCATCACTGCGGAATAGTAAAAGAAAAGCTAGATAACGCTTTGATTTTTTTATCCTAGTATCATCATCTTCTGTTTGTGATACCTCTGCACTTCCATATTCCCTCTGCCTGTTTTGTACTTTTTAAAATAATTTTTGTATCTCCCTGCAAGACAATGTCTCACTATCTCTATACTAACATGTGCTCTCATCTTGTAAAGTCTTTTTTAAGAACCTAACTGTAAGCCTGTGACTCGTTGATGTACCCCAAGTGAATCGTTTATGTAGATAACTGCACGATGTTAATTTTAATCATTGCTCTTTCTTTCTCTTTAATTTCTTACCAATTGTTCTGCTCTAGATCAAAACCAGGCTCTTCGGCTGTGTCTGGGCAGCACTGCTGTTGGGGCCCAGTATGGGGCTATCTCTGCTCTCAGTATCAACAACGACTGTTCGCGGCTCCTGTGTGGCTTTGCGAAAGGACAGGTAATTCCCGTAGGATGAGACGCCCCAGTGCTCTGTCCTCACCATCCGGAGGTGACGGTGGCTCCAAGCCAAGCACAACATGGAGCTGTTCGTTAGTGATTTTTGTGCTGAGAAGCAGCATGTGTGGCTTGATCTTTTTTTGGCCAGCCAATTCCTGCATCCAGTGAGCTAACCCAGATTGTTTTGGGGTAGATTTCTGTGGAGTAATGCAGAATACAGTGACGGATTCAATTAATCATGGCTTGTTGTGACGTAAGTCCTGATAAACTGAAAGGTGCAGTGGTGCACCAGGACAACCAGTTTAGATTTCTAGGTCACTTTGCAAGATCTATGCTTTGTAATTAAAGCTAATTTTTACTGTGGTGATGAATTGCAATTCTTGAAACGCCTTTCTCGCCCCAAAGTTCATTTTTACTAATACCTTACTTCTGTTGTATGATGAAAGCAGCATAGCTTTTGAGTGTAGAGGAAAAAGAGTTTGGGTGGGCTGTTGTATTTTTATGACTTTCTCTGAACCTAAAGAGAGAAACCAATTCCTGAACAAACATTATGACTAAAACTAAACCAAAATGAATAGAGGTTAACTTGAGGTCCATGGAACCCATAGAAGGCTCCTTTGTTTTTCTTTTTAGTTTAAATTCCCTTTGCTCCTTTGGCTTTCACCTTCATACTAGACTAAACACACTTCAGTGTCTATGATAGGAGTAAATGACAGCCTGCTCTAGAGGCTGTGGAAATACAGCCTTGATCCATGCAGAGCAGTAGCCAGTTCTGAATGATACTCTGATAAAATATTTTGGAGCAGCAGTTCTGAAACATCTGGTCTACGTATTTGATGAATGATTTATGGAACCATATAGAATAGTATTTCCAATAAAAAGCTTTATGCAACTTGTAATCTCAGCTCTTCTGGGCTAATTATTCCTTAGTTATGCAGCAAGTAGTTTGGGATTTGCTGCTGCTTAGTTGAGAAATTGTCTGAATTTAATACCCAAGCGCAAGCAGAGCTGTCTGCTCCTACCTGACCTGTCATGCCGAGCAAACGGAGGAGGAGAGGAGTGACAAGGTTCCTGGTAGCCATAGAGATGCTTGAGTTTTGCTAATGGGTGTCAGCAGAGACAATAATCTCCCACAGATTCTGTGGGAGAGATAGTGAGAGTTTGCCAAAAAGACATGATTCGGAGTCACAAAGGTAACTCTAATGTTGTCAACGGGAGTATACGCAGAGAAGTAAACCGCTTGTAAAAACAGGGTAGGAACAGATTTCAGATCACTTTTCCTTGATATGACTAACCCAGGATGGTATTGGGAATATAAATTTATTGGTGCACTAACGCACAAGGTGAGGGAGAGAACCCTCTTGGCAGTAAATGTGTACTGAGAACTATCTGCTTGCAGATCACCATGTGGGATCTGGCCAGTGGGAAGCTGCTACGCTCAATAACAGATGCTCACCCACCAGGAACAGCCATTTTGCACATCAAGGTAACAAACACTACGTGTACTCCTTATATAGTTCTACTTTTTTTTTTTCTTTAAAAAACATTTGTGTTCAGTCAAGATGTGGTGACTTTCCTAGTGTAGTGCTTTTAGATTTACACATGAGAGCAGCAGTTATTTGGTAATAGTATCCAGAGGTGAGAAAAATGAGCAGAAATTCTGTTTAAAAAGAAACTGAGTATTTTTGAGAGCCGAAATAATAGTATCGGCTGTGAGTTGTACTATAACAAACAACAGTTGTTGTCTGTTTTAACTCCTCTCTCTGATGCCAAAATCTATGAAGAATTAGTTGCTAGAGTACTAAAAATTGTTAGAATGCTCTAAAACTTGCAGTGGTTTGGACTGGATACATGACTTACAAACTTAGGAGTTTGAAGTGTAGAAAATAGCTTCTGTCAGCAGTTTTTCAAATAACTTGTCAGGAATGTTTAGGTTGAAAGAGAAATCATCTATGGCTTCTTATTCAACTCAGTGTTGTTGTCACATGCAGAAACTCGTATCTGATTTTGTGCATGGCTTTGTTTTATGTGGACCTCTCCCACCAGACCATAATGCTCCTTGGCAGCCTGGTCAGAGCAGTGACTGTGGTGCATCATCACACTCTTCTCTCTCTTCTCCTTTCCTTGACCTTGCTGAGACATCCCAAACCTACACGGTGTCACACATAGAACCGGCGTAGTGGCTGTGGTGGGGGATGATGCTCAAGGACAGGTTCTCACGTACTGCTTGGTCTGACCTGGCTGACCAAAAACGTTTTGTGGGTGTGAAGGTGCCCCCTTACTGCTGCATCTTCCATGCTTCCATCTCTGCCATCTTTGCCCTGGGCATAAAGATGAATATTCCCCTGTGCCAGATCTTCTGCTCCTGGTGGCCCCCTTCTCTAGCTCATGGCCTGATCGCAGTGCCAGCATTGAAGAGCACTCAGACACTACTGTACAGCCCAGATGCTGATATTGGTTGCAAAGTCCTCCAGAAGGGTGTCTCAGCTGTGCCTGTGACCCTTTTTTATCTTGCTTATTTGGTATCATTAATAGTTCTGGATGTGTCTCATATTTTGGGGATGTTTCTGTTTGTGACTGCAGCCCATTCACCAGCTCTGGCACCAACTCCTGGGCTCGAGGCTGTGAGCGGTTCTAGTGGTACTGCAGGTTTTGGTAGGCTGTAGTTCTGAGCTGAAATGGAAAGTCATGGCACTTTGGTAACAAAATCTAGCTTGGGGCTTGCTGGAGGGGTGAAGATGAAACACAAAACCTTGCTTTTCTTACGCATCATAGAAAAGGCCAATAATTGTCTCAACTCTATATGTTAAAGGTGTCTTTCTGGTAGGTAGAATGCTTGTACTTTCGTGTGCTCTTAACAATGCCGTATCATACTTTTTTTCTATCCTTTTTTTTTTTTTTGTAGTTTGTCTTAGTGCCACTTTTAATCTAATTAATCTGCTCAGTTTACAGATGACCCAACGCTTGCAATTTGCAATGACAGCGGAGGCTCCGTATTTGAACTGTCATTTAAGTAAGACAATAACTCTAAGTACCTATAGAAAGTACAAGAAACTAATCCTGGGTCATAGTTTCTAAAACCTAAGCAGAAAACCCCTTTGGAACCAATAAAGCTACTGTTTGAATGTTGAAGGTGTAATTTAGGGATGCAGTATAATTACCCAGCTGATGCAAGATGCTCTCTGGCAGTGCAATAGTCAAAGAATAGCCGAAGTTATTAAATTATCAAAATATTGCCCAGAATCTTGGCATTCCTTGGGGGCTCTTGGTAGTTGTCATAGAAGTGCTGCCTCTAGGTTTTCCTTGTTTCATTAGTGAGAGCTGCCCTGCAGTAACTGCTCGTTTTCCTCCTTGATTTTTCAAGGGGAGGAGGGACAAGGAGGAAGGAGTGACAGTGCAGGGAGTCTGATCATGTCCAGGATTTTCCAAAATTTTACTGTTCAATAAGATCTTGAGGAACTCTTGTCTGTATCTGAGCAGCCGTATGGGACTGCTTCCAGTGATGCACTAAAAGTTATCCCTGGAGCTGTGTAAAGGACTTCTTAAAAACAATATTTAGGAAGGCTCACTTTGAGATTTCATGAGATTATTGGACTGATATCTTCTTAATAGCTGGCACCAAGCTGATTTCTCTTCTTTGCAGGAGGGTTATGGGGGTGAGGACGTGTGAATCTCGATGTCTGTTCAGTGGCTCAAAGGGGGAAGTTTGCTGTATTGAACCATTGCATGCAAAAGTTGAGCTGAGAGACCATCCTATCACCCAGTATTCCCTGCTGGCCATGGCCTCCCTAACAAAGGTAACTTGCTGCCTGCAGAGGGCTTTGTGTGAGAAATCACAAAGGAGAAGTTTTCTGGTATACGCTCAAATGTTTCATTTTGCCTTTTTGTTTTTCTTGAAGATACTGGTTATTGGCCTGAAGCCATCTCTGAAAGTGTGGATGACTTTTCCCTACGGTCGTGTGAGTAATGAAGCCAAACAGTTGCTTTTTGGATTATGGCTCCAAACCTGCAGTGCAGGGGATGGGATTAGGACTGGGTGGTTGGTATCGCTAGTTTATCAGCACGCAGTGGATTCTGCACTGTGGAATCGCAGTGATAATCTGTTGGTCTGACGGGTGCCGATTGTGGGTGGAGAGGAGGTGAACAGGCTGCTTTGAGCTGTTCCTATGTGAAAATGCTGAATTTCTGCAGTTAAGTAGGAAGGCAGGAACTCGGGAGCCCCTCAGCTCCCTGCGTTCCCTGTGACATCCTGGTTGCACCCACAGATGAGACCCTGACCTAATGATGGCTGCAGTCACCTTGGACTGAGGCCATTGCTTTACATATGAACCGTACAATAGAACCCTTAATTGCAGAGACAGAAACAAAGTGGAGTTAGAGCACTAAACAGGCTTCTAACCTCTTGATTATTTGCTGGTATAATTCCTCTTGGAAAAGCAGCTGGGGGAAGGTGTGGGATAATGTTGGATTGGGAGAATGGAGAGGAAGCTGCTAGCAAGTTGCAGCTTGTCTTACTCCATCAATCCATGTACAATTGGATCTACAGTAAGCAGCTGGGACACAGGTTTTGTTCTCACTGGCTGTCACATTTCCAAGAGGCACACGTCGCCCCTAAACCATGTGGCTGGACCAAAGAGCACAAGTTACTGCTCAGCAGCAGACCAGGAAATTGCTTTACAGCCTGTGTGTCTACATGGCAAAGTCAGAGAGCGGCAGCTGATGAGCAGTATGTGTCCTGGAACCGAGGTTCTGCCTTGTGTACCTTCAACCCCGGCTCTGCTTTTTGTCTGACAGATGGACCCTTCTAGTGTCCCTCTTCTGGCGTGGCACTTTGTGGCTGTACAGAACTCCGTGAACCCCATGCTTGCGTTTTGTCGAGGAGACGTTGTTCATTTTCTTCTGGTAAGCCCTTGGATGTTTTATGCTGCTTTTCAGATAGTCCTGTCTTATTCATGTAGTCGGTTGGCGGAGCCTTTGTCTCAGTGAAAGCACCACGTCTGTGCGTGGGGTGTCTGCAGCCGGCTTGGGAAAACAAACCTGTTGGTCATTGCTCTTCAGCAAGCAGCGTTGCCCTTCCCTGAGAATCTGGAGGCATGAGCTTTATGCGTTCCAGAAGTGCTGGTCTGCAGCTTATCTCATTTCTATGGGAGGTAGAAGAATGTGGATTGTTTTCAGGGAGATCACATAAATTTGAGATACCGTTTTATTTTTTGCTTTAAAACATGACTCAAGAAAAAACTTATATAAACCACTAAGAGACAACAGCTTTCAGGTCCTGTTGGCATGTGACTTTAGGGCGTGCTGCTAATCCTGTTCAGATCTGCAGAAGTTACCCATGCAGGTATGGTTGTTTGAAGACGATTTCCTATCTGATTTCAGTATGAGAGCATTACCCAGGCTTCAGGAAATATGTCATTTTGGCTTTGGATCCCAGCTCTGCTATCACCTTGGACCTTAAGCTTTGCTCAAGCACTCAGACATCGTGTTGTCTGGATTCAATCCTCTTCCTCCTCTATCTTCTCTCTTGGGGGAAAGGAAAGGGGGTATGTTTAAGCCTGTCTTGCTGGAGGTGTCTGTGTATAGAATAACACCAGCCTCTGCACAGATACCCAGCTCAGCTACAGGCAGTAGTGCTGCTCTGCTTATAGGTTACTAAACAGTAGCTGTGTTACCCAAATTCAGGTCCCACTTGCTGTGCTTCAAATTGTTAAAATGTCAAAATCCCTTATTGTTCTTTGCAGAGTGCTTTTTTAAAATGATGATGAATTAAAGCCGGTTTTGCCTTAGTGTTCTGTAGTTTTGACTTCTACGAGCAGAAAGTACAGTAGTTCCTGCCTGGGATATGAGAGAACCCTTGGCTGGGACCTGTCATGCAACATCTCCCTTCAGTGGAGTGTTCAGTGGGGCTGAGCCCCTGGGAGTCACTGGATGAGAATCAGTCCTCCTTCGGTCCTCTTTGTCCAAATGCTGGAGGTTTGCACCCCTTTTAGAGACTGAATTACCCTGTATAATATGTGAGGCAGGGCAGGGGGGAGCAATCCCTTGGACACGTGTAGTGCCAGCTTGTTTATGACATACAACTCTTGTAGTACAAATAGTGGTTTAAAGTTGATCCAGCAGAGGGCATGTATTTTTACTGCCCCCTGCTCAGAGCCTTCTCTGTTTCCTTGCTTACACGAGTGCTTTTGAAAGTGAGACATTAGGCTCCATCTGAGAAGTGTGTGTGCTGGTGCTGTGTGCTCAGCCTGCCTGTCTGAGCGAGCTCCAGGAGCTGCTGTGATGCTCTCTGGGAACAGAGAGGTTGAGCTGAAGAAAGTCTTTGGGTTTTAATCAGCCTTGTCCCATTTCTCTTTCTAGGTAAAGAGGGATGATACTGGTGCAATACACGTCACTAAGCAGAGGCAGCTTCATCTACACTATGACCTCATCAACTTCACTGTAAGTCTCAATACTATAGAATAGTTAATTTTTATTTTTTTTTTGCACTAATTTCCTTATGAATGTATCTCAGTAGCATTTAGTTCTATAATATTGGCTTCACAAACGTAGCATAAAAAGTGGCTGTGTTTATCTGGGGCTAACTGAAAATGTCCTTAAACCTGGGATTCTGGAAAACCAGCACAAGTGAAATAGAAAGTAGTAACCAAAGGATAAGAAATTAGTAGCATGGAGGCAACAATTCTGCCCTCTCTTGGGAAAGAGGGGTAGCCTTATTGAGGAAATACTTTCTTGCCAGATTCTCTCTGGCTTTTGAAAGATTTTTATTTTATATTCTCACTAAAAAGAATGCAAACTTCTATGTAATTGGCTCACTAAAATTCTAGTGTTTCCATACATTAGTGCTTTCTAAAGCACCATGATTGTTTGATGCTTTCAACAAAAAAAAATGTTCAGTTCTAAAAGGCTTTAAAGAATACAGCAGGTAAAACATGAAAGGCCAAAATACCGAGGTTGACATCCACATCAGCTAGAATTTGAAGTTTTTTAACAAATATCCTTGGCTGTTTAAAAAAAAAAAAAAAAAAGCAGCAACCCCCCCACCTTTTTGTTTGTGGGATTTTGGACATAAGTAGAAGCCACAGAATATGGATGACAGACTTTGAGTTAAACTTAGATGTGTTATTTCTCTTCTTAATGCCTCCTGATGCCCTATTTGCCTCCTAAAGAATTTGAGAACAAGTGTTGTAGTAGCCTTGGTTTTGAGACCTTTGGATAGAAAGCGTGCTGGAGCATAAATAGTGCTCGAAGAGGACAAGAGCTCTGGAGGGTTGCCATTTGTCTACAGGCGTGTTCTGTGAAGAAGGCTCCTTGTAATTTTTCACAGTGTTAAAGCTGATACTCCAGAAGGAGCCTCCCTTGCTCTGCTTTCGGAGTTATGCGTGGGTGCTGTTGTGAAGTGACTGTGTGTAGTAACAAAGCTACCAGCCATCCCAGAGCTTCACAGAAAGGTATGGGGTTGGAAGGGACCTCTGGAGATCATCTCCTCCAACCCCTTGCCAGAACAGGGCCACCCAGAGCAGGTCCCACAGGAACATGTCCAGGTGGGTTTGGAATGTCTCCAGAGAAGGAGACTCCACCACCTCCCTGGGCAGCCTCTTCCAGGGCTCTGCCACCCTCACAGGAAAAGAAGTTCCTCCTCATGTTTAGATGGAACTTCTTATGTTCAAGTTTGTGAAAATTTTTTGCCTATTCCTCTCCACGTAAATCTTTAGGAGAAGGCGAAAGATTTATACGATCTGAAGAGAAACCAGAATGTGGTTCCAGTGGGGGCTATGGTCAGAGCCTGTTCAGTTGGCCTCTAATCGTGTATGCATTGCCGAAATCTGCAATTTGTTGCTTTTTCAGTGGATAAACTCACGGACAGCAGTGCTTCTGGACAGCGTGGAGAAGCTGCACGTTATAGATCGTCAGACTCAGGAGGAGCTGGAGACCATAGAGATCTCGGAAGTTCAGCTGGTCTATAACAGCAGCCACTTCAAATCGCTGGCCACGGGAGGCAATGTCAGCGAGGCCCTGGTAGGCACAAAGGACCTGCTTGTGTTGGCTCACTCTCTTTCAGATAGTTTCCCAAAATGGAAGCCTGGAGTTTTGGAAAAAAAGCCTTTTTGAAGTATTTCAGAAATCATACATGGTATTGATGTGGCCAACTGTGACAGATCACGTTTCCTTTTCTGCACTGATGTTTTTAGGAGCTGCTCTTGCGTTACCAACCTTTGGAACACTCTGTACAGGACAAAAGCTGATGTGCTTTTATTCTTCGAGAGATTTCTATAGGTTTTTCTACTTTGCATGCCCCAAATGCTCTGCCGTAGCTGTGCCTGTGCAGTACACGTGTTCCCTGCGCTTGTCTCATAGATTGTCATGCAGGGGTAGAGAGGATGAAACGTGGTACCTACGCTTGTAGGTATTACACTTCTTTCTTGTTTGAAGTAAAAAACCAAAAGCATCCATACTAGTGGAAGTTCCAACACTTCAAACACGGTGTTTTCTACTTTTTCCTCTTCTATTTGTCTTGTTTTATTTTGACTTTTATGCTTGGTTTGGGGTTTTGGGGGGGGGACATTTTTGCATCTGAGGTTAGACACAGAGCACTGCATGTGGGTCCTTGTGACTCCATTGTGTTTTCTGGGCAGTCGGAGCTCAGGAGCACTTTAAGCTGCATTCACAAGCAGGAAGGAGGGACAGCAGAGTTTTTTTACTTCGTCTGCCCAGCAACCTGTGGTGGTCTCTCCCAATCCTCATTTTGATTCTGGAATTACAAAGTGTCTCTAAAGTTCAAATGTATATATGTCTCTTGGGAAATTCTACAAAAACAGAAAGCAGTCTTACTTGGATGTAATTTTTCTCCCCACAGGCATTGGTTGGAGAGAAAGCTTGTTATCAGTCCATCAGCAGCTGTGGTGGTCAGGTCTTTTACCTTGGAACTAAGGTAAATGTGAGGAGTTTTTTTAAATAAAAATACAGAGAATTCACTGTTGATGGGAGCTCACCTCCTGGAGAAGGGCAATTCTTTATTCTATGGAGATGTGAATCAGGGATGGGTTCTTTGTGCACTTATGTCACGGGATTAAAGAAATGTGCAATAATTTGGTCTTAGCCAAGGGATGAGCTAAGTACGACATTGTCATAGTTTCACAGTATCCTTCCTGCTGCTTAAAGGTAGACTTAGCATTACTTTAATGACATCTCCTCTGTCCTAAATGTGCTAGTGGGCAAAGAGAAGAAAATAAGATAGTAGGGACAACTAGACTCTTGCATGGAATGATAAATTCCTATTCACTTTTCCTGTCCCGCAGTGCAGGCTGTCTGTGAACAGGCAGAGAGAGGTGGCCTGTAGGATGGCACGTGGAAGTAGGGGAAGAAGTGGGGGATGGTATCTTCAAGCAGATGAGTTGTAAAGCCCTGTAAAGGATGTTTTCTGTTAAATATAAACATCCAATTCGTTTCTGCCATGCCAGGCTTGAGAATTGCTTTACTTAGCTTCATCTAAGCTTCCTAGTACCATCATGCTCAGGTGGGTCTGTGGGATACCAGGGGCTGTGTGAGCAACTGTAAGTAAATAACTTTTATTTTGTTTGTTTTCTAGTCTGTTCATGTCATGACATTGAGAAGCTGGAGAGAGGTACGTTGAGAGAAAAACTCTACAGCTTACTAGGTTTGAATCGCTTAAGTGTAGCTTGAGAGGAGGGAGGGAGCATTTGTGAAGCACAAGCTGAACTCTGTGTTCAGGATCCCTGACTGCTATGCACAGCCAGAGCCGTAGGTACACCGCTTTCCATGGTGGGACACTATGGGACTCCTCCTTGCATAAACTTGCAGGCTGAATGGAGACCTTGTTCTCCCAAGCCTTGCCATGTTTCAGCTTCTGGTAACGAGGCAGAGTCAGTGCAATGCATGACTTCAGAGGACTGTGTAAGTGTAAGCCTTCTGTCTGCCAGATAAGTATACAGGAATCACAGAACTGTAGGGGTTGGGAGGCACCTTTGGAGATCATCTAGTCCAAACCCCCTGCCAAAGCGAGTGGAAGGAAATCTGCTTCACTATATTTTATCTCCAGCTACTGCAGGAACTACATCATAAAATCCACCAAAGGCTGCCTAGAAAGTTAATTAGATTTTAGATACTCATTTCTGTTGATAGGTTATTTTTTTTGAACATCATTTCTCCAACAGCTGAAACCCTGTCAAGTCCCACACTAAAGTTCTTGGTGATCTATTTCTGTCTGTTCCTGTGTTGATCTTTTCACTTGAGTTAAACAGCAGTTTTTCCTTTCTGGATCATCACTTCGCAGTACGTTTATTCAGTGTATGCATGTTCCCTCCCAGACTTTGTTTTGCAAGGCTAAGCAAAGCTTTCTCATCGTCCTCTTTTAAGATTACTTTCCCATTCGTTTCTTTTTTCATAATCACTGTTCTCTGCACCTCCTTTGTGCTGATTTCTCGAATGTAGGTAAACACTTTGCCAGGTATTACTCGGGGTAGGCTCTTAAAAGTGCCATGCACAACGTCACCTGTTCTTCACTGTCTCTACTAGATAGGCAATTCCTCACACATCCTTGGGTCTCGTTTTGCTGTTCCTTTGGCTGCATTATGTCTGTGTCTTCTAGCTCTCTGGAGATTCACCAGTCCCCCATAGCCAAGCTCTGATTTCTGCTGTGAGTTGTGTGTACTGTTGGATTGTATTGTACTTCTGTTACCCAGATTTAGGGGTCATCCTGTTGTTTCTGCCTTCCTTGTCTGGAAATTACATGTTGTCTCTCATTACATGTTGACAGTTGGTAATCAGCAAACTTCATTAGTAAATTCAGATTAAATCAAGTTATTTGGCCAAATAATTATGTAGAAGGGGCCTTCAAGGCTGATTCTCCAGCAACTCCCCAATAGTCGTGTCTTTCTAGTCTCACATTTCTCCTTGAAGCAGTGACCTTGCTCATTTTTCCTCTTACCTGCTTTATGGCTCTTGTACTCATCCAGGGTTATAAGCTCCTCCATATGATACTGGATCAGGACCTTTAATAACTGTTCAGCTCTCTTGAACTTGGATGAAGTTGCTGCTTTTGGTTGCCAAAATCACTTTCCTCTGCTAGTTTTCCCTCTAGCCATTCACTACTGATTTTGGTTTAGTAAACTGTTAATGAAAAGCCTTGCTTTGACCCATGATTTAACGTACTGCTTTTCCTAGAATTCAGAAGTCAGTCACAACTGACATGCTCTGAGCCAGCCTCCTTCTAATTACTATATGGTTTCTGATGTGCTGGAGGCCTCGTTACTGTAGAGGACTTACTCAGGAGTTGTAATTGAGTATGTGAGGCACTAGGGTGTGAAGCTGAGAGTTCTTGCTGCAGTACACAACGCTGGTCTGAGACTCAGAATCTCTCTTCTCTCAACCACTACTTTAACATTTTGACCCAGTGTACCAAGGCTGGTGGCGTTCAACCTTCTGCACTGATGATTCCTTAAAGTAGAAAATACTCATGACCTATTTTAGTCCTTGTTGACTGTGAGCTCAGAAGAGAATAAAAGGTAGGATGAGTACAGCTGTACACTGAACACGTGGCAGAGCTTTTTGTTGTGCTCTAAGTGATGAGGTGAGGTGAGGATAGGGAGTGGAAAATTTTGATTGTGATTGCAGACACTCGCTGATGCTGTGGGTCTCCATCCATCAGCACCTGACCTAAAATGTAGCCCACAGGGACTTGATTTTTTGAGGCCTGATGTCTCTTAGTCTTTTTTTAACTCTCCAGCAGAAAATGTACATATGAGAGAATCTTTTTGAGATGCTGGCCTTTACTGCAATGTGTTGAGAGCTGAGGTTTCCTGTCCCCTTGCTGTCGGGGATCATGACCCACTGCTGGGAAATGATGACCTTAAACGTGAGGGGATCATCTTTTCTGTAATACTAAGGTCCAATATGACTTGCTATTTTAGAGAGTCGATCACCTTCTGAAACAAGAGCGTCTCACTGATGCCCTGGCTCTAGCTTGGTCTTTTTATGAAGGTAAAGCAAAGGCTGTAGTAGGTAAGTTTTGTTGGTGTGTGGTTTGTTTGTTTTTAAATTGAAACTGCTAGGGAAGGTTTCAAACCTGTGCATGTACTGAAATCACTGTTTCAGGAAAAAAAAAGGGAAAGTAGGGTTGGGTTTGGCACAAATAACACCTTTGATATAGTTTGGTTTCGCTTTTTTAGCGTCATAGTCCCTTTAGCAGCCTGCTATTTTCAAATGAAAATCAGACTTCTCCGTGTTGTGGCTCCTGTTTGGTGCCACTTTGCCATGAAAGAGGTGGATCTAGGCTAGAATATTCCTGAAGGTCACACGTGACCTGTAGGGAATCTTCAGCGTGATGTTCAGCCACCTCTGCCAAGCAGGTACTTTCATTCAGGTCTCCCCTGGCTATATAACTGACTGAATGCGCTGCTGGCTTTTGGCATCACATTTCCTAGAAAGGAGGATGCTCTGTGTGCACTTAGCTTGTTATGATAAACGTGTTAATTATGCCAGAAACTGCGGCTTGAACAGTCTGATTTGGACTGGGCACACTGAATTTTCAGTAACTAACTTCTGATGGTTTTGACAGATGAGACTCAAGTTCTCAGGATAAGATCTGCCTGCTGTGAATTTTCTAGTATACGAACATGTGTCTCGTTTTAATGCGGATGTAATGCAATTTAGCAGCTTGTTTTTCAGTATTCAAAAGAATTAGTGTCTTTTTGAGTTGGCATTTAAAAACTGTTTGCTCTTGTAGTGTATTTGATTCAGCTGCTTTGCACCAGGGCATCCTCCAGCAATTAGCCTCATGTACAGCCTTTATCAGCATCCTCTATTATTTGTTCTCTTGCTGTTAAACAGCACTCAGGTCTGCTTTTGCCATTCCTGTGCTGGAACAGTCTTTTCATTGGGAGAATAAGCTCTTTAAAAGAATAGTGCCCTAAAAGTAGATCACAAAATTGTGTATTTAGATATCCTGACCTCTGTGTCTCAAGGGTAGTGGTGTTAGCACCTGAACTGTGGGATTTATATGTCCACTTGTAGCTTAGATGAGAAAAGCTTCTTTTTTCCCTTCCTTCATTCCTTCTAGGCTTGACTGGGGACACAAGCAAGCGGAAAGCAGTCATTGCAGACCGAGTAAGTCACTGATCTCATCCTAATTGGAGTTTCACGTATGCTGATGTGAATACTAACTGTGTTTCTGGAAGGAGTGGCTTTTACGCTCTGGAAATTGGTCCAACTAACTAGAAAGTGTATATGGGCTTTTGCTTTGACTGGAGCAGGGTTTAGAATAGACTTGTGTACCTTTTGGGTAAAGGCAGGAATAAAATCTGCAGCCTTAGCAAAGCAAAACGGGACATTATCATCCAGGCCCTGAGGTCTCTGGTCCCCTCACAGTGGAGAGAAGCCTTTTTTGTAGGTACCAGAGTTTCCTGACCTCTGGTGGGCAGGTGTCCATCAGTGTGCAACTTGCTTATGCTCAGGGTGAAAACTGTGGTCCATGTATACATAAACTCTTCCAACTGGTCCTACTCAGTCGTTACAGGAACCTGTTTCTGGGAAGGGTTTAAAATACATAATTACTGTTATAATTGTTCACCCATGCTTTGTTTTTCATGGATACTTTATCTTCAGGTAAATAAGTGTTGGTGTTTAAGATACTGTAACTTAAGCTTTGGGTAAAACCCATGGCCCAGGGTGTGTTCATCGGCCTGCGAACTTGCTGGCAGACTGGCTGCCCAGTTTCTTGGTCAACTATAGTTAGTGTAGGCCTCCAGTGTCCAACTGGGCCACTTCTACGCCATGTTACGCTGTGGCCTCTTGGCAGCCTCTTCCCCCTTCTTCTTACCCACAGCAGTTCATACCCCAAACGGGGACAACAGAGTTTAGAGTGCTCCCAACCCCCAAGTCAGAGTATTAAACGCTATCTAGTGTAGGATGTGAGTGAATTTTCTTGTTTATCGTAATTCAGATGGTTGAAATCCTTCTCCATTACGCTGATCGGACTTTGAAGAAGTGTCCTGACCAAGGAAAAATCCAGGTTATGGAGCAGCATTTTCAGGTATGGTGCTCAAGAGGATTCTCTTGTATAGATGTTTTGAATTTTTTTAATCAAACTTGGCTTTGCTGCAAAAATTACTTGTCTATTTTTGAAAAATATCGCTGTGGTTCTCCTGAACTCTCACCTCTGTTGTGTGCATTGATTAAATCAGGACTTACTGGCACTTAGGTGGCAAAGCAGAACCTGTGCATCCTCTGCAAAAGTGTGACTAGAGTTGTTCTCCGTATGAAACAGCATATGGGAAAACCTGTAACTGTGCCAGCCACCAGCTGACTCAGATAACTCATTGATTCTGCTCTCCATTGGCCAGGCTTCATTTTGTGCTCTGCAGGATTTTTGCCAATCGCTACAGCTTTTTTTTGTTTGTTTTCTCTGCAGGACGTGGTGCCTGTCATAGTTGATTACTGTCTCTTACTCCAGCGCACGTAAGTCTGAGTTTGCAAACCTCTCTCCTAAGGCGAACCACCAAACCCCTGTACTCCCTAGTGCTGTCTCCTATAATATCCCATGGTTTAGAGGAATTGGGTTGTATCATTGTCATACCGTGCATCACATCACAGTTTAGAGGAACGCTTAAAAGCTGATACTAAAGTCGGGGTACTCAGTACACAAAGGAAAGCGTGTCTTAAATTGTCATTGATGTGTTGAGGAAGAAAAGTTTGCCTCGAACTGTTTCCCCCACACCATGCCCTTAAGGAAGAAGCTGCCTTGATAGATTTTTCTATCGTCATCATTTCCCCTCTAACAGCAGGGGCTTTTTGCTGCAACATCCATAGCTGATTTATTCTGTGTAGCTGCCTGTAACTTGCATCGCTAGAGGAGGTAAACAGGCCATCTAGCTCCTGAGTTTGAGAAATACAGAGAAAATGGGATTTCATTTTGAAGCCCTCAGGAAGTAGATAAGCAAGGAGATTTTAGTAAGGTTATTTGATAACTAAACACTTCCTTCCCCCTAGGGATCTGTTATTTAACCAGATATATGATAAGATGAGTGAGAATTCGGTAGCTAAAGGCATCTTTCTGGAGTGCTTGGAGCCATATATCTTAAGTGATAAGCTGATGGGAATCACAGCTCAAGTGATGAAAGACTTGCTGCTTCACTTCCAAGACAAGAACAGGTTGGAAAATTTGGAAGCCTGCATTGTGCATATGGATATCACCAGCTTAGACATACAGCAGGTGAGCTGTTTTACTGCATACTGTGTTGAGTTCCTCTGAATAAATGACAACGTGCCCATGTCACTGACGCAAACTTCTTGTGCTTTTAAGCGCAGCGTAGCACGTGGAAAACAAGTGCCACCTTTCAGCAGCCAAGACTTATGTAGTCCAAACTGTTCATGCCTTTTGCTCCCTAATTTATAACAAGAACTTGTCCCTGGGATCAAATTCAACGAATACGGGAATTATTTCGCTTGGCTGTGTCCATCCTGTAACGCACATGCTCCTATAAACATGTTTTGCTCCCCCAGTCTGTGTACTGGGATAGATATCAGCAGCTGAACGGGTTGGAAACTACTAGTCCATCAGGGTTAGTTTGATATCCACAATCAGTCTTTTCTCTTTTGAGGATCAAAGGCTGCAAGGGCGCTAAAAACCGAAGTTGCATTTGTCAGTTTGGTGCCTGCCAGCCTGCTCTGCTCGGGTGCTTGTTCTTGCATGACAAAGTTAGTGGAGTGAGGAGGTGTTCCTGCTGGGCAGTCCTGTCTTCCTTGGCCAGTTCTTATTCCCACAGCGTGGCTTTCCATTCCAAGGAGTGAACTGCCTGGAAACTTGGCAAAATGATTCCCTAACCCAGCCAAAAGGCAAACTAATGCCATCAAGGGTGTTGAAGAACTGATTTTTTTAATTTCTTATTCCTTAACCTCACTCAGGTTATGAATGTTAGAATCTAAACTGTTGGGTTCCATGGTTGCAGCATGAGCAATAAGCTGGATGCTCCCTTTGGGGTCCTTGCAGAGACTAGTTCCACAAGTGGAAATCTCATTCTGCTTTAAATTGTACTGTTGGATGATGCAAATGTGAAGACAGAGATTACATTAAAGACTGGGGAATTAGAAAACTGTGAGCTGAGAGCAGCAGTGTATCTACATTGGGTTTTTTTTTTTGCCTTGAAGGTTGTTCTTCTGTGCTGGGAAAACCACCTCTATGATGCCATGATCTACGTCTACAACAGTGGGATGAATGACTTCATTAGTCCCATGGAGGTAGGAAAGATGCTCAGTGCAGTCAGTTGTTATTTGTCTCCAGCACAGTCTTCCTGAGAAACAGCGTTTCAAACCCAATGCATTATCTTCTTGTTCAGTGTGTGTATGTTCTTTTTTTTCATTTCAAGGGAGAAATCATGTATTATATGTACAGTTTGAGCAGATGCAGTAGAGGAGAAAAGAAACTTGTAATTACTGTGCTTTAGAACACATTTCCTTGCTGAGGTAGCAATGCTCTGCAAAGTTAGGGCAGAAAATTTAGTTGTCTAAATAAAACCAATATAAAAGGGTAGAGAGGCTTTGCAGAGGGATCTGGACAGGCTGGATGGATGGGCCCAGGCCAATGGGATGACGTTCAACAAGGGCAAGTGCCGGGTCCTGCCCTTGCGTCACACCAACCCCCTGCAGCACTACAAGCTCAGCGAAGAGCGGCTGGAGCTTCCTGGCAGAAAAGGACCTGGGGGTGTTGGTGGACTGTTGGCTAAACCAGCCAGCAGTGTGCCCAGGTGGCCAAGAAGGTCACCAGCATCCTGGCCTGTGTCAGGAGCAGCGTGGTGAGTACGACTCAGGAGGTGATCGTCCCCCGTGTACTGGGCACTGGTGAGGTCCCACCTCGAGGGCTGTGCTCAGTTTTGGGCCCTTTACCACAAAAAAAGACATTGAGGGGCTGGAGCAGGTCCAGAGAAGGGCAACGGAGCTGGTGAGGGGTCTGGAGCACAAGTCTTGCGAGGAGAGGCTGAGGGAGCTGGTTCTGCCTGAGGCTTCAGCCTGAGGTTCAGCCTGGAGAAAAGGAGACCTTGCTCTCCACAACTCCCTGAAAGGAGGGTGTAGAGAGGTGGGTGTTGGTCTCTTCTCCCAAGTCACAGGCGTGAAACAAAGAACATTTCTTAAAAGAACAAGGACATTTCTTAAGATTAGTTAAGTACAATTTGTGAGACACTATTATCACTAGACCTGCTATCAAGCAATAGGACAAGAGGAAACGGCCTCAGGTTGCACCAGGGGAGGTTCAGATTGGAAATTAGGAAAAATTTTGACACTGAAAGGGTTATTGAGCATTGGAATGGGCTGCCCAGGGAGGTGGTTGAGGCACCATCCCTGGAGGTATTTAAAAGATTGGTTGACATAGTGCTGGGGGACATGGTTTAGTGATGGGATTTTGTCAGAGTTAGGTTGATGGTTGGACTGAATGATCTGAAAGGTCCCTTCCAACCCAGACAATTCTATGATTCTATAAAACAAAAGTGTTAGAAGAGAGTAACATGGTGACTTAAGGAGATTGAATTGCAGACCTGTCTGCCAGCAGCTTTGCTGGTGGTGTCCGTGGCCTGTGTTTCATGATGGGCTGAGAAAGCATTAACTTTCTGCACCGTGGGATTAATGGGGGTGTAGGCGTGAGAGGTTCTATGAACACCTTGTGCTTTTTTTCCTTCATGCTGTTCTTCCTCTGCTGACCCAATAGTCTATTCACAGAATTCAGAAAAACAAGCTAGAAACAGTCCTTGCATTGAGGCAGGCTTCGTTCTTAGCACTTGGGTGTGCTCTGGGTCTGTCAGGAGTAGCGCAGGACTCAACGTCATGCTCTAAGTGAAGGCCCTGCTGCTGCTGGAAATCCTCAAGATGTGCCTGATACACCAGTTGCTCTGGAAGCCCGTAGTTGTAAGGTCAAGTATGGAAGCACTGCTGGTATCTTCTCGGCAGTGCTGAGAGCTGGAAGTGGGGCTGGTCAGTTTTGCTCTGAGTGTTACTTCTGAGGCTACTGAACATTGCTTTCTGTAACGTGCCCTGTGCTTGGCGTTAGATCTGATTGAACGAAGGCTCTTTTTTTCATATGTCATAACATCATAACAAAGCAACCTTTGCCACGTCTTGGTGTCCTCTGCGCCTTTTAATTGTAGGCCACGGTGAGAAAGTGAGAGTTTGTGGGGAAGACACCCCGTTGATCTCTGCTTTAAAACCACACAGATTTTTTTGCTTTGAGCTCTTCTAGCTGCTTGAGCACTGCTTTATTTCTCATTACAGAAGCTGTTCAAAGTCATTGCTCCTCCACTGAACGCTGGGAAGTCTCTCACAGGTACAGAATTCTTTCCCTGTGGGGGTTTCTAGTTTTGATATTTGATATTTTCAATATCTCTAGTCACTTCCAACAGAGGGATGCAAAAAGGATCATATCCAGTAGAAGGGTCTTGGAGAACAGAAAAGTGTTCTAGTTCTGTTTACTGTGTGTAAAACTGCTCAACTTATCGTGTGTAAAACTCTGCATGTGTGTCAAAGAGGTGTTTTGTTAACAGCTGGGAAAAATAATTGTATCTCTGTATGTTGTTTTGTGAAGCTTAGAAGGTGACAAATATTTTTTTGTTTTGTAGATGAGCAGGTGGTGATGGGCAACAAGCTGCTTGTATATATCAGGTAAGGTCCTTTAGAAAGCATGAGAGGCGTTGCCTAGAGTCATTTGCAGGAGGTCATTCTGAGATTGCACAGTAGTGATTAATTAGTGAATTCCTCTTTCTGGAATCTATTCAAGGTCATGAACACCACATTCTGCATTACTCCTGCTTCCTAAAATGCAAAAGTAAAGATTTTTGGCTTATTCTGTATTAACAGCAGTGCTGTCTGCTTTTAAGATTTACAAAATAAAGTTGTTTGCCTTATTTTAATAACTCAATTAACTCAAAAAATAACAAAATTAACTCAAAAAATAAACTGTTCTCCCCAGTCTGTTTCATGTCAGAATGTATTAAAAATGCCTTTTCCCCCCTTTTCTATAGCTGCTGCCTGGCAGGCCGTGCGTATCCATTGGGTGATATTCCTGAAGATCTGGTACCTTTGGTTAAAAATCAGGTGAGCAACCTTTCAAAAGGAGACTTTCCCATATGCATTTTTTAGAAGAAGCTGCGTATGTCTTATTTCATGGGTCTCTGAGAGAAAACTATTATCAATCTGACAGCTGTACCCTTGTGATGTGAGTCTATACCACTGTAAATCCCAAATAACTTTTTAAAGAATGGAATCACACGGTTGTTGCAATCTAGGCATTTAAACTTAAAGTTTTTCTTGCAGTTGCAAATTGGGGTGTGGGAAGATAGAGTTCTTAGTGGCAGTAATGCTGATTGTTTTGTTTTTTTTTTTCTTATTCTTTGCTACAAAGTTAACAAAAATTTGTATCTGTCTCTTCTTTCTAAATTTGACTATGACTTCCCTAACATTGGAGGATTTTCCCTGGTTTTGAGTGCATGTAACATGGGATTGACTGGAGTAGAAAGTGAAATAACATCAAAGAACATGAACTAAATACTTCTTCCTTCTTGCCAAAACTGGAGCTTGTGTTGGAGTTTTCTTGCCTCAGATATTACAGCTATGGCCTCTTTGCACAGCAGAGTGTTAAGTTCAGCACAGGCATTTTCCACAATGAAGGTCACAATCACAGAATGCTGTGGGGTTGGAAGGGACCTCTGGAGATCATCCAGTCCAAACCCCTGCCAAAGCAGGTCCACCTAAAGCAGGTTGCACAGGAACGTGTCCAGGTGGGTTTGGAATGTCTCCAGAGGAGGAGACTCCACCACCTCTCTGGGCAGCCTCTTCCAGGGCTCTGCCACCCTCACAGGAATGAGGTTACTCCTCATGTTTAGATGGAACTTCTTCTATTCAAATTTGTGGCCATTTCCTCTTGTCCTATCCCTGGGCACCAAGGCATCTAAGGTCCCCTTAGATGCATTTCTGTCAGTCTTTGCCCTCGTATCCTGTCACCGGATCTTCACCTCTGAGCCTTGTCCAGTTTCAGGTATTCTGGACACATGTGCATCTGTCCTCTAGGTGAGCAGGGAGAAAACAGGTGCCCTGCCACTTAAATCTGGATCACTCCTTCCACCATACCCCCAGTTATGTAGAAAATGGGCGGATGAGATAGAGTGTGCCATGACTGCTGAGTTAGAGGGTACTAGCTAGTGTTCAGTAGGTAGAAATGTCTCTACGTGGTAGCTCTTGGTTGCAGGTTTCTCTGAGGCTTTTGACTTTATGGTCTTAATTATATTAGTGTGTGTTCATGCTTATCTCTGCTCATCAAGATGTCGTATTTGCTGAAGATAAATTTCCAGCCTTGTGATAACTGCAGGTGTTCAGCTGGGGTCAAGAGTGTTGTCATCAAATGCCTCAAACTGCATCCTTGTACCCCTGGCTTGCGGGGCCAGCCAGATACCTGTTTCAGTGGTGGCTTCTCCTCTGCCAATTTGCAGTCATATGTGGGCAATCGTTTGCCAGAGCTACTTAATAGGTTCAGGGTGCTGCAACACATCTCTCCTTCGGCTACCCCTCTTGAGACCCTCCTTGGGCAGGAAGGAGATTCTGGGGATCACAGAACTGGGAAAGGGTTTAACAGTTAGATATCTTCTGGTACTTGGAGAGAAAGGAAGATGCAGTCAGTTCTGAACTTAAACTCCTGTATCCTAGCATTTGATTCCAGTTTATGCGATTCCAGCTTTCTGCAGGGGGATTTTTGGGATGGCTTACAGCTCTTTCCTGTTGTCACTAGTGTCTATGACTATGTGTGAGGCTTGGGGTGAGATGAGTCAGTGATGGCTATGAGATCTGTGATTCAAGGTGTTTGACAACTGCTGATGTCCCTTATGTCCTTATTACCACCTCCTGCCCACAGCACTGAAGGGAAGAGGCTTTCCCAAAAGGCTATTTCACAGTGATGGTGTTTGGAAAGACAATTGCCCTTTTCTAATAGTCAGTGCCACTTTGAGACAACTTCAGATGATAGCCGGTTTCTTCCTTCTCGTGAGAAACGCCATAAAGAAACCCATGGCTTGATATTTTCCAGTCTTGTGATGACTCTGTTAAGATTCCCCACTTTCTCAAGTCTGTTCTAGCTCTGGTTAGGAGGCGATGGATTGGCACTACATTCCTCTTCATCCACCCATCTTAACCACCCTTAGTTTTGGAAAGCTGGCCCTGAGTGTGTCCAGCCACTCTGCTTATAAGGCAGGATCTTACCTGCCTCAGAAAAGTCTACACTGATGTTTATGAGCTCTGAAGCTGCTTGTTTTACAGCCTGACTACCCGTCCCTCCTTCTTTTGTTGTTCTGCCTGGTCCCTCTAGGAAGAGCTGTGACCTAACATCCAGATCATCTTCCCAGGGCACTTTAGGAACAGCAGCTGATGCCTCAAGGCTTCTGTGTGCTGCTGTCATCCCGTGACAGTGCAGACTTATCCTACTGTCCTCCTTTGGGATAAGGTTTGATTCTTGAGCTGCATCTCTTCCTGTTGTTCTTTGCTGCCCTGCTCAGTGGACCGTCCTTGGCTGAGCAGATTGATCACACTGTTCCACTGTGGAAACTACTGTCTGCCACAGTAGCTTCCACGTCGGGAGAAATAGCCTTTTCCCTCTGGATTGCCCAAGAGATTGGCAGGTTGTTTAAAGGCAACACATGCCTTATATATTTGTTCAGGACAGGTGTGAGTGCGTTCTTAATGGTTTCATCATAGGGATCACAGTGAACTTATGCCAAAAGTATGACTAGACAGGTAGGTTACATCTCCTCAAGATTGGCTTGGTCACTGCCAAGTAAATCTCCTTCCCTTATTCGTTATTTCCATCGGAGCCCTTACATTGACTATTTCTTTCTCTTTAATCTGTGTCTGAAGCTTGTCCTGAGGCAAAGTTTAACTCCTTTGAAGTCATCGCTTGACAATTTCTTAAAACAGAGCATGCTCCTGATCATCATTTTGTGCTCAGAAAACTCATTCCTGAATTTCTGGCCAGTTTTACCGCAAACGTTTTTTTTTTTTTGGGAGTCTCCAGCATTTCACTTCTAGTTTCAGGGTTTTGATAAGAGGAAGCGCTTTCTGTTTTGCACTTTCTCTTTGCAGTAAAATGAAACAGTTATTCTTTGGGTGTGGGATGGGGTTTTTGGGTTTTTGGGTTTGCTAACCAGGAGCCTGTAGCTGTATGGATGTGGTAGGTCTGGGTTACTGCAAACCCTTTCCTCACAGGGTGACAAACCAGTCTGCTCCCCTTTGCTGGATCAAGCACTAGGCTGTTGCCCTCTCCCATGGTCATTGCCAAGTTGTCCCCTGCACACGCGAGAGCTGGCACTGCAACAGGCTGTGGCTCTAGGTCTGAGGTGAAACCGTAGCCCAGCCAGCAGCAGTAGCTCTGGGGAGGAGCCATCAGCCTCTCCTTTTTATGACCTCTGATAGTGTTCCTGGGAGCTTGGCTTAAGTAACACCTTTCTGTCTGGAAGCTTGAATCCACTCTAGCTACAGTCTGGGGTTTTTTTGTTTCGTTTTCATAAGAGTTCCTAGCAGGTAGGTGGGTATCAGGTTCAAGGAGGCCAACAGGGAAGGTTGTGGGTCTGAAAGTCAAGCTGCTATAACTTCTCCTGGCTTCGCTGCCACTGTGGTGACAGGAAAATTAACTTGTAACAGGAGTAAATGAGAGAACGTGGCATTTTCTGAGGATGGCTGGGAGAGTGTGTTGCCTGTCAGTTCTCTCTGGGATCCCAGTGTGTATCTTAACACATGCTCTGCTCTCTCTCTGCTGGAAGCCAGATCTCTTGTGAGCATATTAGAGACAACTGGAGCTGTTGCTGCCCTGTTCATTCCCTGGGAGGGTCTGGACACCTCTGTCAGTGGTTCAATAAAGGGAGTTGCCTTCATTTTGAAAGACATGCTCAGATTTCAGGAGCTAGAAAGTCAGTGGAGGAGACAGAGAGTGGAGTAGCACCCAAGTCAGTCTTTGCAGCGCCAAAAACTTTGTGCCTCAAAGTGAGGGGGCAGATTTGACTGGCTCTTCCCAAGGGAGCTGCCAACAAGGAGAGGAGCTGTGTCCTGGGTAAGAAGGAGTTGCACAGCTTCTCAGGAGAGCTGCCAGGAAGGGGAGGGAGTTACCTGATTTCACACACTTTGGTCTGCAAGTATAAGCCTTAATTTTTGCTTGATCTTAAATCGGTTGGCGAGTCTAAGGAGGGGGAATTTTTCTCTTACTAACAAGCAGCAGAAAACGTCATTCAAGTAAGAACACTGAGGGACTCCTGAGGTGCTTTAAAGCTTAGTGCAAAGCAGATAATGGTGCTGCTTTCCCATGCGCTCGTGCTGTCAGTTATCTGAAATCCATAGGAAATGCGCTACGTTTGCTTGAATTTTCATTGCAGGTCTTTGAATTTCTCATCCGGCTGCATTCAACTGAGGGATCTGTGGATGAAGAGGTCTACCCTTATGTTCGTACCTTGCTGCACTTCGACACTCGGGAATTTCTTAATGTTCTTGCTCTGGTAAGAGGTTGCTGATTTCCTCCAAGAGAACAAAGCAGTGTCAGCTTTTCCATCATCCGTGTCATGGTTGCATGATCTGTAAGATTCCTATTTAAAAAGTTCATGCTTTAGCTAAACCAGTAGCTACTGGCTAGATGCAGGAATGGTTTTGATGTGTGCTCTACGAGATATCAGAGGAGATCATAATAGTCCTTTATGGCCCTAAATAGAATGGACGAAAGGGACATTACACAGTGAAGACTCTGGTAACAGAGGCCATCTTTAAAAATGGGAAAGCAAGAATAACATCTTTGTAAAGAGTGTTTTAGTACCTAAAGATTCATCTTTTTACCTTTCCAAGTCTCCTGAATTTCCTGTTACTTTTACTTGAATACGTAAGAACCATTTTGGTAGTTAGAAAAGAGCAAATTGTATCTTGGAACCTGCTGCTGAGGTGATATGCACAGAAGGGACTTAAAAGCATTGTCAGCTTTGTGATAACGGCTGCTGCTTTGTGTTTGCTTGTGTTTCTGGGGTTGGCACCGGAGAATGTTCTTCTCAAGGTGTCAGTGTTTTCCCTTCTGCAGACTTTTGAAGACTTTAAAAATGACAAGCAAGCTGTGGAATATCAACAGAGAATTGTGGACATACTTCTGAAAGTGAGTGTGCCTGAAAATTAACCTCTTTACATCGGACTGATTATATACAACACCGTGCAGCAGAACGTGTCGTTTCGATGAGGTGTTTCCAGCCCTGCCCTGCATGACACCTCTGAGAAGGTGATGGGCTGGAGCTCACATGGTGACAGAGAGGTCTCCTTTCCTGTCTGTGATTTCACCTGGGTTGTACTTTGTTGTCAGATTTCTCCTCTCTGCACTGTTAAGTTCATTTTTATCTGCTTCTCAATGATTCCACTCCCTGATTTTTTCTGAGCAGGGGGGGAAAAAAAGGTCCCAGGAGTCTCGTGCCAATGCTCTTCTGGTAAAACCCTGCTCCCAGTGTCTGTAAATGCTGTGTCTGGGATGTAACGTACCCAGAACGACAGGCCTATCTTTAGTAAACGGGAGAGAAGAGGGATGTCAGAGTTATCAGCCTGGTGCTCTAGAAATCACTTGTCATCTGCAGACCGTGTTCCCTAACAATGAATGTTCTCATTAAGAGCTATCGCTGCCAAATGCCGTTTGCTTTCCCCTTCTGAGCTGTCAGCATTAATAACGAGCGACTCCACTTGGAAGCTGTTTATGTATAAACATATCATAAGTAGCGTTTCCCTGTCACTGTCACCGTTGATAGATGAGAAGCAAGGGCACCAGGGAGTGAATTGGGTGACTGCAGGAGGCTGTGTTGGATGGGCTGAGATAATGCTGCTGTGGGGAGGCTTTGGTGCTGGAAGGCTGTTATTTAGCCCTCTGCTGGGCTGGGCCCTGCTTTTTTGTGTCTTTAGCTGCTGTCAGCAGGAGGTGGCACACTGCAGCTATGTTCTGGAGCTGCTGTGGCCAGGCGTAGGCTGGATGGAGCTGTGTACGGCCCTGCTCTGTGCTGCCAGCCACGTAGCCAACCTCGGCCACCACAGAACCCTACCCTGCTCTTGGAGGGGAAGGGGAGAGCCGTTGTGAGAAGTGCTGCAGGATGAAATCCACCTGCAGGCAAACAACTTGGTGTTGTGAGACCTGTCACTCCCTTGGTCTGGAATCCGCTCTCCTTTTGGATAAAAATGTAAAAAATCTCATAACTTCTTATTTAGATTTATCATTGGCAAAAAAAAAAAAAAAAACCACCTTGGAAATTGCTGCACTTTTGAAATAGTTATTCTTCTAATGCTGATCTAAGCTTTGTCCATGTGGTTGGCCTGCAGCCTCTGTAAGGTCGCTCTGTTTCAGAGGCACGGTATTTTCACCTTCACATGGGCTGGCAAGGACCCAGTTTGGGGGGGAAAAAAAAAAAAAGAAAAAGCCAAAATGAATAAAACACTCCTATTGTTTTAGTGAGACATACTTTTTAATGTTATTAGCTAATGCTGTTCTGACTAGGCTCCTGTCTGGGCTTTGCTAGAGCATTTCTTAGATGTTAGCTGACAGAGTTGTTCAGGTGATGGATTTCCTCCCAGCTAAACCCACTGTTTTCAGAGGGCGGACTCTCCAAACAGGGGCATTTCACTTTCCCTTAGTGTTTAGGATTTTTTTAGAAGCATGAGACACCAAGTCAGGACACATCAGTCTTGGTTTTTATGTGCCAGGCAGGCGACAAGCACTGCTCGGGTTTCAAATCCATTTTGTAGTGACTCTTAGATACTCTGTTTTTCTGTGATTTCTGGTCAAGTCAGCACAGCCAGAAGTTTCTCAAAATATTCACAGACTAAAAGCTAATTAAATGTGAGAAAGGAAGCTTCCCCAAACCTACAGTTGTTTCTTAGTCATTTGATCAGTTCTTCTGAGTACCACAGTTGAAGTGGTGAGTGCCTGGGGCTTAAAGTCAAATGTTTTTTTCTCCTATAGTTATTAATTTCATCTTTCTTCCTTTCGTGACAACATTTCTCTGCTCAGAAGCTCTATTTCATGTCCAGTGATCAGCACAGACTACAGAGATGGAGATAAACGTGGGTTTGTAGTCCCCTCACACCCAAAAATCAGGGACGTGCAAGAATCACAGAATGCTATGGGATTGGAAGGGACCTCTAGAGATCATCTAGTCCAACCCCCTGCCAGAGCAGGGCCACCCAGAGCAGGTTGCACAGGATCGTGTCCAGGCGGGTTTGGAATGTCTCCAGAGGAGGAGACTCCACCACCTCCCTGGGCAGCCTCTTCCAGGGCTCTGGCACCCTCACAGCAAAGAAATTCCTCCTCATGTTTAGATGGAACTACTTCTATTCAAGTTTGTGCCCATTTCCTCCTGTCCTATCCCTGGGCACCACTGAAAAAAGACTGGCCCCGTCCTCCTGACACCCACGCTTTCAGTATTTATAGGTGTTGATCAGATCCCCCCTCAGCCTTCTCTTCTCCAAACTAAAAAGACTTTTTAGTCCCTCAGCCTTTCCTCAGCAGAGAGATGTTCTAGTCCCCTCATCCTCTTTGTAGTCCTCTGCTGTCCCCTCCCCAGCAGTTCCCTGTCCTTCTGGAACTGGGGAGCCCAGAACTGGACCCAGTGCTCCAGATGGGACCTCCCCAGGGCAGAGCAGAGGGGCAGGATGACCTCCCTCCACCTGCTGGTCATACTCTTCCTGATGCCCCCCAGGATGCCATTGGCCTTCTTGGCCACAAGGGCCCATTGCTGGCTCATGGGCATCCTGTTTTCCACCCTTGCTGTCCCTTGAGTATAGAGCAGAGAGGTTGAGCCTCTTCAGGTTCAGGACAGAGGTGATATAGCAAGGCCACATCCACTGTTGTCTCTTCAGGTGACACAGTTAAATGTCATGGAAGGTGGCTTATGTTTTGACCTTCAGGATGGACTGGCACCGGGAGATTGTGTGGATGTCTCGGGTCAGATTTCTTCTTGCAGTGTCCTGATTGCTTTCCAGGAGGCAGCTGCAGAATCAATCACTTGTGGTTTTATATTTCCCTTTCTAACGCTTCGCAGGTCATGGTGGAGAATTCCGACTTCACCCCATCGCAGGTTGGCTGTCTCTTTACCTTCCTTGCCCGTCAGCTGGCCAAGCCCAACAACACGTTGTTTGTGAACAGGACGCTTTTTGACCAGGCGAGTATTCCTTTGTGAGGGGGTGAAAAATTTCCAAACAGGGTGCAGCACCGCAGAAAGTGTGGCTAGTGCTGGGGACTGAAGGAATTCTGGAAGGACTGGTGCATTATAAAACCACACCTTGCTGGGACTTGGGGTTGGTTTCAAAGTGGTGGATTAGGAGAGACCACAGAAGCGCAGTAGGCTTTGTATTTTAGCTTTCCTGCTGGAATTGTGTGAGAAATAGGGTCAGGTGGAACTTCTCTCCATGGAATGGCAGATTCCTGTGGTCACTAGTGTGTCAGGAGAGAGAAAGCAGAGGCCCATAAAGGCCAGAACCAAGCTGTTTATTTTTAAGCCTTGGTGAGCATTTTGATGTCTCTGTTGTTACTTGTTATGTGTGAAGATGCCAGCTAAAATGACACTAGTGAGCTTACAGAGCTTGTATAGCTGGTAATTTCTAGTTTTGCATGGCCACCATCCTTCTCTGTGATTTGAAATGGGCTGATAGGCGCTGATGCATGCCTAAAGCTTGCATGGGTTAAATTTATATCCAAGTTTAAATCCCAGGAATTCCTGGGACTGAGGCGGGGGCTTCAATGGCTACAGCAGTTGTGCTTTGATGATAACATTGGGTATATGAACACTAATAAAAACCAGGTTAGAAAATATATGTCCTTTGTCATAATTTAAGACCAAGGAAGTCTGTGGAGTCTAAATGGTTTGGATTTAAACGCTGTAATTACAGAGATATTAAATTTTATGAATTACATGATTTCCTGTTTCTCTGAGAGAGACGGCACAGCCCAGGAGAGAAGTCGAAAGGGGTCAGTGTAGGGGTTCCGGCTCTTTGGTGTGTGGTCCAAGGCAGGGCCATGGGGTCTACTGGGTTTTTCTATATTCCCTGGGTTCCCCAAAGTTTGGTTCTAGATCCTGATGCGGAGATCATGGGTTTCCCTCCCTGGAGTCTTCCAGGAGTTGTTGGTTACTCCAGTACTCTTGAGCATCCTTAGTTGTAGGATGAAGCAGAGAGTGCTTCACGGATGAGGAGTACATTCAGATGTCACTGTTGTGTGCTGGTTTGCTGTCGCCATTAGTGGTGCTCGCAGTCTGCTTGTGAGGTTTGTGCTAACGGCTGTGCTCGCCAGGCCCAACTCACGCCACCCTCTTCATCCTTGCACAGGTCCTTGAATTTCTCTGCAGTCCGGATGACGATTCCCGCCATTCAGAGAGGCAGCAGGTAACGGCCTTCAAGGGAACATTTCTTTAAGCACCGGGTGTGATGACCAGAAGAGCGTAGAGCAAAGCTCAGCCTCCTGGGGAAGGTTTGGTGGCTGAAGGTCTATGGTAAGGCTGTCACTTAGCACAGGGAGGGCGGCCAGCAGGGAAGAGTTGGGCAGCGCTGTACACAGCAGGAGCAAAGGAGAATCCTACCCCAGCATTGCCTGCAGGAGAGGTTTGGCAGCAGTAAGAACAGAGGCAGGAAAAGTCCTGGATAAGCGTGTGACCTTCGTTGTTAACAGACAATCAATTAAAAAAAAAATCTGTAAAATAAGCCCTGTGTTAATGCAAAGCTTAATGAAGCAGGAAGAGTGTACTTTTGAATGGCACTGGCTGCCCGGCTGCTACTGCAATATAAATAACTGGCCTTCAATATCTGCAGGTCCTTTTAGAATTGCTCCAGGCAGGAGGGATAGTACAGTTTGAAGAGAGTCGTCTTATCCAAATGGCAGAAAAAGCAGAATTGTAAGTTGCCATGTACAATATATAAATACTGCCTTTAAATCTCCTCCAAAGCTTTTTTTCCTCCACATTTCTTGTTCCTACTTTGCAGCTGTGTTTGGGATTATTTTGCCTATGCATTCACATATGCTTCATTTAATATGTTCATATTTAGTCCCAGCCTTTTTATCTTAACTCCACTGAGTGTTCTTACAGAAAGCATTGTTGAGATGAGAGGGGGTAGAGCTGTGGAAACCCTTCAGCATGCAACCCTGTGGGGCTTGATGAGTTTTGGCACTTCCTATCCAAAGCCCAGGCTTTGTTCAAAGCTATAGTTGTATATTTGAGTGCTCTACCACTGACAGATGGAGATGACTCGTTGGGGTGAGACCCACAGGTGGATTTAAAAGCACGGAGGGGTCTGAAGCCTCCCCCATGGTACTCATTTTAGAACTGAGTAGGAGACACAAACGCTGTGTCTGGAAAGGCTGAAAATTTCTACCATCTCCTTGAGATGCTTTACGTTTCCAGAAAGAGTCTGTCATGCCTGAACAGAGTCAGCCAGGGAGGGGCATCTTCATCCCAGTCTTGAATTTGGATGTTGTGTGAATTAATCCACCCTACTACAAAGGACTGGAGGGACAGAAATGCAGAGGTGGGGTACGCCATGCCTGCCTTTCCTAGAAGGAGTCGCTCAACCAAATGTTTCAGACTCAAGAAATGCTTTTTTTTTTCTCCTCCTTGCTTCAGAGAACTTAACAGCCAGAACCACCAGCTCAGCCACTTCCAGCAGAGCTAAAAGACCTATAGTGTAATGTTGTTTAGCAGATTTTTCATTTGTTTTCCCTCAGTTACATCTGTTTTTATCTAATGTTTATTAAACTCTGCAGGTAGGAAGCTGTGTCATAACACATTCCTGAGTCACATCTAGAGTATTTCTTCAAATTAGTGTTCTGGATTGGCCTAGCTTAGAGCTGAGTGTGTTATGGAAATAAGGAAGGTGATCCATGAAGAGCAGAACCTGTGAAACCTGGTTTCTTTAAGGATTTTTGTCCTCTATTCCTTGCCTCTCACCTTCTTAACTGCAGTTTTCTGTTCTGTACCATAACTTCCCCAAAAGAGGGCGGTTGATAGGCTGGTTGGCCCATGGCTGGTACTAAATGGTACATGTAAACTGGAGCCACCCAACCTGTGGGCTGAAAACCTTCATGTTAGATACTTCCAAATGCTTTCTGTAAAACATGCTGTATTTTCTTTTGAGCGCTGCCAAACTCTACTGGCTCTGAGCTCCCTACTTCTATTCTGCTGCCTCAGCTGAGTGTATTTTTCCTAACATGGAAAGTATTTTTCACTTTAGCTATCAGATTTGCGAGTTCATGTATGAACGAGAGCTTCGCTATGACAAAATAATTGGCTGTTACCTGCGTGATCCAGTGAGAAAGGTGAGTAAATCTGGTGCTTCTGGCAATTTTTTCTTCCCAGCAGCGCAGCCTGTCCACTCCGTTGTACTTCTCCGTCTTAAAAAGTGTCCTCCTTTGGAGCTGAGTTTTCTTAGTTATAGTCAAGGCTGTTTGTTGTGTTTTGGAGCTGAGCTGATTCTTTTTAAAGCTTCAGAGTTTTTGGTTTCTTTTTAAATTTAAACAATGCTAATATGTAAAACCTGAGTGAAGAGTGGGATTTATTGCAAATGTCACTAGCTGCAATACTTTGTTTCTGCCATCAGTCCCCTTTTTATTCCCCCTGGACAGGGACTCTCTGCCCTTACTATCTCTTTGCAATTACGTTCTGCACGTCTCCAAGTTGCGTATCTGCCACAGGTTTTGAGGCTCTTCCTGACCACCAACAGGGGGGGTCTAGCAGATGTGATCTTATGAAACCAGTGTGCTAAAAGTTGTGTGGGTGAAGGAGTCAGAAGGGATAGGTTGAGATAGGGAAATGGTCAAAAAATATGGTAGAGAAGAGCATGTGAGCTGAGGATGGTGCAGGAGAGGCTAACATTGAAGAGAAATTCGGGAATACACTGGGAAAAGTGACCCTACCCTCTGGCGTTCTTTTCTCTCTGCCTGTGCTCCTGCAGCGCAGAGACATGTCCTGTCCTTTTTCCCCTCTGAGCAAGAGGGGGATATTTCTAATAGTGGAAGAACAATTCTCTTTGACCTCAGTGCTTAACATGTTTAGCATCAATTCTGTTCCTCTTGCTTTTTTTTTTTTCCCCTGGCAGTTCTTCAGGAACTATTCATGGATGTATAATCTTGCCTGCAGATAACTTATCCTGACTTGCTAAGAGAGGACTAGCCCTGAGGTCATCCGAAGACTGTTTGAAATGCCCTCCCTTACCAAAATCTAATGCTGTCAGCGGCGCTGCAGAACATACTATTACCATTTATGGGTTTATGCCTTACAGGAAGAAGTTTTCAACTATATTCACAACATCCTGTCCATGCCTGGCTACAGCGCTGAAGAAAAGCAGTCGGTGTGGCAGAAAGCTTTGGAACACATAGAGGTACGGTGTATCCTAAGCCCATGGTACCTGAGCCACTGCTGAGTCCTGTTGGGTCTGCCTAGTGCTGCTCTGTAAGCAGGAGTGGCACAGTGTCCCACCACAACTGTTTAGGGAGCTCTGACTTTAAAGTTAAATCTCTTAGATTCAGGCTGGCCGCCTTGGTTTCCTGGTTTCATGTATTGCTCTCTGGGTGACATCACCTTCTCGGGGGCTGATGGCCAGTGAGCACTGTGTGGCAGGGAAGGGATCCGTTAGCAAGTCCTTCCATCTCCTGAGCGTGCGGCAGCAGCAGCAGCAAGGTCAGGACATTGACACCACTGACCTCACAGCCTGTGGGATCAAATCCCTCGTCTTACAATGCTCATAGCATTCAACCGTGGTCCCTGCCACTCCTAACCTGTGGGAAGACGGGGTTGTGACTTCTCCAGTGTGACACGGACTGCTGCTAGACTTCTCTAGCTAATAACTTTTCCCATCTCTGCAATCTCTCTTTGCTTCAGGGGATGGAGATGTCTCTGAAATAATTGTCCGGTCAGGAGACATGGGGAATCCGTAATAACTCTAGTTACTACAAGGTGGTGTCAGGCCCCTCCAGGGTGATCTGGAGATAAGCCAGGAAAATAATTCTGTCTATAAAGCAAGCAGTCATGCACTTGCTCAGACTGCTTAGCAGGAAATGGCCTCAGAATTCTGTGTCTTGTGAGGTGAACAAAAAAAGTACTAGGTACATTTGAAAGATACAGAATACTTTTAGTCTCTACCAGCATGTGCAAGTAGGGCGTGACTAATGAGAAAATGGACCAAGAGGGAAAAGACAATAAACAAAAGAAATGCTGTGAATCCAGCTGTTCGACATGCAGCTCGCCGGGCTCACACCCGCTCTCCAGAGGCGCTTTTGGAGCCCATGGGAATTGGTGGCAATGGTTGTGCTGTGGCTGAGCGGGCATGGCTCATTACAGCATCTCCCACAGCATCCTCATAGGTAAGCTTAGGAAGGGTGGGTTGGATGAATGGACAGTGAGGTAGATTGGAAACTGGCTGAAAGAGAGTTCAGAGGGTCATAATTGGTGGCACAGAATTTAGTTGGAGGTCCATAACAAGTGGTGTTCCCCAGGGGTCAGTACTGGGTCCAGTCCTCTTCAATATATTCATCAACGACCCGGATGAAGGGATAGAATGTACCCTCAGCAGGTTTGCTGATGACACAAAACTGGGAGGGGTGGCTGACACCCCAGAAGGCTGTGCCACCATCCAGTGAGACCTCCAGGTTGGAGAGCTGGGCAGAGAGGAACCTGAAGAACTTCAGCAAGTGTAGGGTGCTGCATCTGGGGAGGAATAACCCCCTGCATCAGGACAGGCTGGAGGCTGACCTGCTGGAGAGCTGCTCTGAGGAGAAAGACCTGGGAGTCCTGGTGGACAACAGGATGACCTTGTGGCCAAGAAGGCTAGTGGCATCGTGGGGTGCATCACGAAGAGTGTGACCAGCAGGTGGAGGGAGGTCATCCTGCCCCTCTGCTCTGCCCTGGGGAGGCCCCAGCTGGAGCACTGGGTCCAGTTCTGGGCTCCCCAGTTCAAGAAGGACAGGGAACTGCTGGAGAGGGGACAGCAGAGGGCTACAAAGATGATGAGGGGACTAGAACATCTCTCTGCTGAGGAAAGGCTGAGGGACTAAAAAGTCTTTTTAGTTTGGAGAAGAGAAGACTGAGGGGGGACCTGATCAACACCTATAAATGCTTAAAGCGTGGGTGTCAGGAGGACGGGGCCAGTCTTTTTTCAGTGGTGCCCAGGGACAGGACAAGAGGTAACGGGCACAAACTGGAACATAGGAAGCTCCATCTAAACCTGAGGAGGAACTTCTTTCCTGTGAGGGCGGCAGAGCCCTGGAAGAGGCTGCCCAGGGAGGTGGTGGAGTCTCCTTCTCTGGAGACATTCCAAACCCACCTGGACACGTTCCTGTGGGACCTGCTCTGGGTGGCCCTGCTCTGGCAGGGGGTTGGACTGGATGATCTCCAGAGGTCCCTTCCAACCCCATAGCATTCTGTGATTTCTTCCCTTCACCCTGATCTGGTGTTGGCTGAATTTTGTGGCTGCTACACAACTTAGCTAGCGCTAAGTAACTTTCTCTACTTTTTTTTTTTTCTTTCCAGATGTATGTTTATGCAATTTTTCTTTCTTTACCAAGATAAAAGTTGTTTTTGTTCAGTAAAGCAATGTTGTCTCTTTCGTAGGCTTAACCAGGGGCTTTTGGGCAGGGTTACCAGTTACCCACTATTGGTTTGAAGCAGTGGTTTCTCATTTGTTTGGGAGCATGGATGCATTTGGAAGCGTTATGAGTGGAAAAAAAACACCTCACAGCTCTGGGTCATGTAAACGTCTATGATGTAAAGCCTTTTAGATCAAGGTTGACAGGATGCAAACCCACAGCCATCTTAAAGAATTTTTTTCCTTTTATTACGGTAAAGAAATTATTCGGTTTATTTCAGGTGGGGCCAGATACCAGTTGCGGTTAACAGTTACAGGAAACCTGCTTTTAAACCTCTGGCTTCGTTCAGTTCAAGCCAATTAAACGCTGTTTCCATTTGATGGAGGAATTCCCTGGGATCAGCTGGGGGCTCTGGTTCCTCTCTACTGCTGGCTCCTACTCGGCACCGGCTGGGCTTGTTGGCAGGGGATAAAAGGCGGTTGTCAGAGAACCTGCTGAAATAATTTCCTCAGCTTAGGACGGAGATGTGGTCTGGTTGGTGTGAAGAGTTCTGCATTCTTATAAGGCCTGTTCTATAGTAAAATCGCCAACTTTCAAAAACGCCTTTTTCAAACCACCTTTCCTTCTGAATTTTTTTCAAAATCACTCTTTGTGCGACGGTATTAATTATTTTACAGCTTTCCTCTAGGCCAAGATGCGGTTACGCTACGAATGGACTCTGTGAAACTGCATAATTACATTGCCTATGAAGTGAAAAGGGATTATTTTTGTTGCTTTTCCCTCTCTGAAGGAGCTGCTGTCGCTGAGCCCGTGTAAAGCAGCTGACTTGGTAGCCATTCACTTCAGCGAGCGGATCGAGAGCATCATTGCAAACCTGCAGGTAAAACATCGAACTTCCCTGATGATGGAGCATGCGGTGGGGTTGCCGTTCCTGTGGGAAATGATTGCTAAGGGGGGTGGGTGAGCTGTCGCTGGGTCGTAAAGGGAAGAAAAAATGGCTTGATAGTTACTCGGGTGCAGGAATCGCTACATTTCAATTATTTGGCTGGTTTGTAGAGTTCTGGCCATCAAAATGTATGGTCTCTGAGGTGCTGGTGGCATCACTTGATAACGCAGTTTATAGTTTGGAGCTTGGTACGGCTTGAAAGCCAAGGTCAGACAGAGCTGGTGTCAGCGAACATACCCTCTGAGTATTTAGGGATGCCATGCAGAGGGACCTGGACAGGCTGGAGAGGTGGGCTCGTGCAAATTGCATGAAGTTCAACCAAGCCAAGTGCAGGTTCCTGCACCTGGGCAATCCCAAGCACAAATCCAGGTTGGGCAGAGAATGGCTGGAGAGCAGCCCTGAGGAGAAGGACTTGGGGGTGCTCGTGGATGAGAAGCTCCACATGAGCCGACAGTGTGCTCTGGCAGCCCAGAGAGCCTACCACATCCTGGGCTGCATCAAGAGAAGTGTGACCAGGAGGGTGAGGGAGGGGATTCTGTCCCCTCTGCTCTGCGCTTGTGAGACACCCCCCCCGGGAGCCCCCCAGCTCTGAGGTCCTCAACATAGAAAGGACATGGAACCTGTTGGAACGGGTCCAGCAGAGGGCTACGAAGATGATCAGAGGGATGGAGCACCTCTTTATGAAGACAGGCTGAGAGAGCTGGGGTTGTTCAGCCTGGAGAAGAGGAGACTCCGGGGAGACCTTAGAGCAGCCTTCCAATATCTGAAGGGAGCTACAGGAGAGCTGGGGAGGGACTCTTTGTCAGGAAGTGCAGTGACAGGACAAGGGGTAAGGGTTTTAAATTGGAAGAGGTGAGATTTAGATTAGATACCAGAAAGAAATTCTTTCCTGTGAGGGTGGTGAGACACTGGAAGAGGTTGCCCCGAGAAGCTGTGGCTGCCCCATCCCTGGAGGGGTTCAAGGCCAGACTGGATGGGGCTTGGAGCAACCTGGTCTGGTGGGAGGTGTCCCTGCCCAGGGCAGGGGGTGGAACTGGATGATCTTTAAGGTCCCTTCCAACTCTAACCGTTCTATGATGATTCTATGATTTATGCAAGACAAATGCTTCTTCAGCAGGCGCCAGCCTTGAACAGTATTTTCTTCAGTGGATATAGTCCAGGAATCACTGTTTATAGCACTTCATTTAAAATAGTAATGCTCTGTCTCCCCTTGTTGTACAGGACCAGTTTTTACTCTTCCAGTTTCTGAGGAGTCTCCTTGACCCAAGGTATGTAAGAAAATTAGGCCGTTTGCAAACTAGAGCTTGAAAACATGAGTTAAAATAAATTTCTCAGCACAGCCCACAGCCAAGTTTAGGGCTCAGAAAAGGTGGCTTGCTCTTCAAACTGCCCAAAATTGAGAAGGTTTGCACAGAAATAAGTATTCTGGGGAATGTCCTTTAGCGGAGCCCATGCTGCCTTCCGAACTGGGAAGTGGTGTGGGTTCCAGTACGTGCTGGTGGGAGTCTGGGGGTTGCTGTAACAGCTGCTGTGAGAAGGCTGTGAAGTGGTTACCCTGGGCCTGAAACTGCCGATTCTGTGCTCAGAAATAGCAGTTTCTGTTCTCAACTCACCAACTGATTACTCGACCGAGGGGCCCAAGTTTAACATAAATAGAAAAGCATTTTTGGTCTCTTGGCATTTCTCATTTCTTTCTTATTTCAAAATTGCTGCCGTATTTCACTGCAAACTTCTAACTTCTTGCTTACTCCATCTGCTCATCTTCCTTCAGTATTTCAGCACTGAGTGTTCTCTTTCTGTTGAATCAGTTTCAAACGGTTTGATTTCATGTATTTATTTTGTGAGACATTTATATATGCACAGCTCCAGTTGCCTTCAAGCAATTGCAAATGCAATTTAAGGCAAGATCTTGTTTTGTCAATCAGCTACAAATTAATTGTGCCTTATGAGGAGGAGTAAGAGTAGGAGAAGGTAATATTACCTAAATTTGAGTGTGAATGTTTCAGTTCTTGTTGAAGTTGAATAAAAAGCATGGTGTGGAAGCTAGAACCTGGCATTAATCGCTTGTTGGATTTTCTTAGGATGTAAATGAAAAATAATAGTTAAAAAAAAAGACATGTTTTATTATTTCCTGAGTTTTACAGGAAGGTGGAACTTTGTATGTTCCTTCCTTCCACAAACCTTCCTTTGTATGGAAGGTGTGAACTTCCAGACCTATTTTATTTCTTAGAAATCAGCATAAAATCAGTATTTTGTCAAGAAATTATCTTGATTTGGTTTTATGGGAGAGAAATTAGATTATTTAGTTAATAAATGAATAATTTTTTTTTAAATAATTGAATAGTTAAGCAGAAATGATACCCAACTGGATGTTAAGTAGGACTCTGTGCTGTGATAGTACTTGCAGCAAGTGAGACCAAATGAAGGTAGTAATTAACCTGGATTGTAATTTTATGCATGGAGTGGCTTTCATAATCTCGGGGTAGTAGACATATCTAATTTAGCTCTGCCATAATTAGAGCTAAATACAACCCTTTCTCCTGTATGTATCTTATAATCAAAAACAAGATGTGAAACAAGATGTGATGTGTTCAAAACCAGTGATAGGAAGCAGCTTTGTGTACCTGAGTTTTGAAGAGATCTCTGCTTCTCCCTCCAAGGCTGATGTCCAGGAACATCATGGCTCCCCTGTGTCCCTCAGTTCCTTTCCTCTCTGTGTTCCAAAGCCCACTAATTCCCTACAGGAAGATGTTCAGCATCCCAAATAATGGAGATAAACTGCATACTGACTGGATTGATGTTGCCAGAGTAGTAAGTGAAAGATAAGTGGGACAGTTACACAGAAAAATGAACCAAATACTCCTAGTTTGTATTCACGTGTGCTGGTGGCTGACCGTAAAGCAGGAGGCCTGCAAGCCCAAGGCTTAACCTCCTGTTAATAAATGATGTTGTCAGTAAGAAGTGTTCTGTAGAGATACTTGATTGCTGGAGGGGCTTTTTTTTTTTTTAATTTTTTTAATAGCAGTCAAGGTCCCGTGGTCTGGTTTCAGCGCTGTGCAGTTCCCTGCTTCTGAGACTTACCAAAATGAGCTGCACGGTATCCTGAGGGAGGAAACTTGCTCTGCAAGACCTAATCTGTAGATACACCTATACTCTGTAGTATATCTATGCATAAAATAGCAATTAGGTTCTTCTGAAAACATCTCTCTCTTTTCAGTCAATCTAAATGCTTGTACGCTTTTTTTTTTTGAGCAAAAGTCTTATTAAAATAAAGTCTCTTGGAGCAGTAAATGAACTTTTAATGTCACAAATACCAGTGATTGCTTGATCATATGGGGACAAGACTCATCATGCTGGTATAACTATCCTAGTTGGTGGAATTGCATTAGGGATTAATTTGGCCCATTTAATTTAGATAGAGATTTATTTTAAAGGAGGTGGAAGGGGGAAGGGAGGAAACAGGGTTAACTGAAATTGCCTAAGGAAATTAAAGCCAAATGTCTGTATGTTTGTGTCTTATAAGAAGCCACAGAAAAAACAGAGAATGTGGGGTGATTGCTCAGCTCATTAATCACAGTCTTTGCTTCATTTCCATTTCAAGCCCTTAAGTTTTTTTCCTCTAAAAAAAACCCAACGCAGCGAAGCGTGTCTGTTTGCAGCATGTGTCTGTGTATTAATATGTAACAATATTAAGTTATTTAGCAATACAGCGTTCTGGGTCTATAAATACATTAACAGATACCTAAACTTTTAGGTTGTGTCACAATGGCTCTTCTCAGCCACCCGTGACACTCGCAAGGCTCGCTTGTGCCAGGTTTTGGGAGAAACCCAGAGATTATCTCTTCCTGTTAGGAAAGGGCACATAGAGGATGGCAGGAGAGATGCTGGGCATGGTTGTATTGAAGATGAGCAGGACCTGAAAGTCTCAAGAGCGTTGCTTAGTTTTTAACGTTACCAAAATCCAGCTTGCTTTCCATTCTCTCTTCTCTGCGTATCTTAGTGAAGTGGTTAAGGAAAAGGTCGGCTTGCTCATGAAGCCATGAATACTAGCTGCCAGAGTTATTTCCAGACTAGAAGTTTGTTCTTGTACTAAAAATGTATGACTTGCCATTTCTCCCATTTTTGTAGATAGAGATCACTTGAGATAGAAAGCGCTTCTTTATTTTAGTCTAGTTGCGAAGAGAGTAGAACACTGGGGAGTTTATAGGGGGTGTGCTGTGGGGGGAGTGGATGGTGAAGGCAGGAGGCCAGAACTTAGGGCTCTTGTTTGGTCCTTCAAAAGTCTATTCTTTATTTGATGTCAGAACACTATAGTTTGGTTGTATTGGTTGTATCCAAAACCGCAATAGTTTGAATACCAGTTTTTGTACAACTGTGTCTGTACTTGGACACAGTGATCGATACCCGCGTGAGGCTTTAATTGAATTTCTGGGCAAACGTCATTTATAATCAAGTGATTGACACTGTCATCACAGTAAGCTTTTTTAGGTTTGGCAGGGGCACAGCCTTCTCCTGGCATTTCTTGGATGATAATAATCCTGTTGGCTCCTGTAGCTCCTGGGAAATACGGGCTCATATTGCATATCGGGCCTTTTCCATCCCATGGTTGTAGGGTTTGCACATCAGCACATCTTCTCCTGCTCAGGAAATTCTGTTCAGAAAGGTAACAAAACTAAATACATCCCCTGATCTGCTTTCTTTCCTAGCAGGAGCTTCAGAACAGGTTTAAGAGCCCTGTTTCCTCGACAGGATAAACTTCTGCTGTTTCTCTGCAGGAGGCATCAATCCTAGAACTGCCACGTGAGGTTTAAGCTGCAGCGGTGAGGAGTTGCTGTTCATTGCATGGGGTTGCAGGTGCTACACCTGCCTCCAGGAAAGTACCATCCTTTCCATCCTCACTCTTGGAAATCTCTTGCTTCACGTTGCTCTTTTTAAAAACAAGATCATTAGGAAACAGTCAGGACACCGGGACAGTCATGGGCACTGCACGCAGTTCTGTTCTCTTTTTTGTTTCCCCCCATGTTAGGGGAGAAATATAATATAAAAATAAATCAAGGGATTAGAAAATGGCCACTGCTGCTGGAAAGCAATTGGAGAAACCCTTTTTACAGGGATGTCTTTATTAAATGAGTTTAATTGTACTCTGAACTTCACCTGCAGGAATAAACTCGGCTAGAATCAGAAGGGAAGCCCGAGTTTGGCCTCCTGGATGTCTCAGCCAGGCAGGGTTATCCACAGCCCTGCCCAGAAGAGAAGGTTCCAGGTGTGCACTGACCAGCCTGGCAGTGGTGTTTGTGAGCGGCCAGAGGAGGTCAGGGAGACAACAAGGGCAGAGTTGGGAGACTTCACCCACCTGTGTTGATTGAGCAGGTCCCATGCAGGGAGATGAGGCAGATGTCCTTAGTTCCATCTGAATATGGTTCTGCGGTGCAGCTGGTTGCAAAACCCTTGAGTGAGGATGCAGGCTTTGGTTGACAATATGCCAAGCTTACAGTTGGCAAACCGCTCTGCCAGTGACCTTAAAGTGCACAGAGTTACTGCCTCTGCAAGAGCAAAACCCAACTCACCAGTTTTGCCCTGAGAAGAGAAACTAAATAAAAGCAGCGATGTTTCCCTAAAAGAAGCACGAGTTCATATCTCAGTGAGGTAGATAAAAGGGCTCATACTCTAGCAGATGAAACATTAAAATGTGGTAACTGAAGCTAAAGAAGGATGTCAGGAACAATAAAAAAGCAACAAAACATTTCCCCAAACGCATGCAGAGAAAGTGTACGGGACAAATAGACAGTCAGCATCTTAAAAGACCACTCGGAGACCATAAGGTTTAATTGAGGAAATCAGGTGAGTTCATTGTGCTTCTTTGCTGTAGAATTGCTGAAGATGTGTCTGTGCTGGTATCTTGCTTCCCAGGGGTCTTTGATAGTCTAATTTATACTGAGGCATCTACGTTGTGGAACAAATGAAATGCCCACTAACAGATCTCTAGGACCAGTAATTAGTAGAAACAGCATAATTTTTGTCTTAAAACCAGAATTTTTACTTCTGTATTAAGGATAGAAGACAAGACACAATCAAGTAAGAAACTGTTCTTTCCAGCCAAACTTCTGGGCTAGAATTTGACTTGAGCCTGTGCCTTTTTTATTCCAGAGAAGGCATTAACCAGGACCTGATACACTTACCGCCCTGCGTCACCGAGCAGTTCATTGAGCTGCTGTGTCAGTACAGCCCGGACCAGGTTTTGGAGACACTTAAAGTTCTGGAATACTGCAGACTGGAAGAAACCATCCAGGTAGGAAGGACATGTATAAGGACAGGGGCTAGGGGAAGCACTCAAATCAGCTCCTACCTCTTTAAAGTACTATAAAATTATTTTAGCTTAGGGTGTGGATTAGTTCCTGGATACTCTTCCAATCCGTATCTAACACTGTTTGTGCCCTCAAGCTGCTCAGCTCCTTTCCCGCAGCATTGTTAGCTATATTTAATGTACTGAGTCTGAATTTAGTCTCAGGGCTAATCAGAAACAAGCCATTAGTGCTCTGAAGCTAGTGAAGCAGAATAGACTGGCTGTGTTCATGTTGATTAACATGCTGAAGGTATATAAAATCATGGGCCTGGGCTTTTTGAAAAAAACAAAAAACAAAAAACAAATCCTGCCAAAATTTAACTAGTGCTGCGAGAACAACTATTTATTCTCTTTATAAAAAATGTTAACAATATCTTGATCTTGATTTATAGATTTTTTTTTTTTATTTTTTTTTTTTTAAGATTTTAATGCTGGTGATGGCAGCAGTGCCAGTTGAGAAACAAAAGCAGCAGTGGGGGGGAGTAGGAGCGCTGCTCAGGCTGGGTAACGTGCCTCTGAACACACGGAGGCACAGTCCTGCCTGACCATCTGCTTGTCATTGTCTTGAGGAGTAAACAAACGCTGGCAGATTTCTTAAGACAGACATTTACCTTTCTTTTTATTTTTTTAAATTCTTCTTTCAACTCAGATAACCCAGAAACATCAACTCCATGAAGCTTCTTCGTATTTACTGGAGAAGAAGGGAGATATCCACGGTGCCTTTCTGGTTATGCTTGAGGTATGGTACGCTGAGATCCTGAACGTGGCATTTTTGCCATGGTGGCGTGGCGTGAGGTGCCATCAGCATGAGGGCCTCTGTTAAGATTTGGCATTGTCATTGCTCCTCTATTGGTTTCCCATGGAAGCATTCACCTCCTCTCAAATAACAATATGTTGAGTTGTCTGCAGACTCAGCAGATCAGTATGTTTTTCTGGCATGTCTTCAAACATCTAGTAGATAATAGAAAAACAAATTTCAGCATCTTAATAAAAAATCATCTTTCAGCTCCTGTTTTCCTCGCTGTGTTTGGAAAGACATTTATGCTGCATTAGTCATCCTGGGGAGGAAAATGAGGGCGAGCCTTTGTAACCATACCTTTTAAAGACACTTCTGTTGAGATTCTGCAAGTTTATTGTTCTCACTTTTGTTTCAGCGGTTGCAGAGCAAGTTGCTGATGCTTACGCAAGACGATGAAAGTACGTTATCAAGTTAAATTCTGTTTTCTATTAAAAAGAGATAACCACAAAAATGTAAAGTGCATAGGCCTGATGTGTGGCGTAATGAGATCCTATTTCGTTTCTAGGTATTTTGGTGATTTTTTAAAAATTTATATTTACTCTGTTACTCTGATCTTGCTAGAGATATAGAACAAGCTGTAACGGATGGGGCTTCTCTTTATGTGTGTGGTCATCTGCCCTGTTAGCCTTTTTGATTGTGACTGGTGCTCTTGCTGGCTTACCAGACACGTTTCCTGTGTTAGAATCCATTCAGGTTCCTTACTGAGCTTTAGCAGGTGTTGTGTGTGAACAGTGATGAGAGACATCTGGAAGTAGCTTTCGTTGAAGCAAACTTCTCGGAGAAGAGTTCCTACAGAAAATGAGTATATGCACAAGTCCACTTTTCACTAGCATGAGGACTCATGGGCAGATAATTAAATGCCGTGCCTGTATTTGTTACTTAATTGCATCCTAAACCACAGCTCGGATGTTCCTTTCTCGATTCCATAGAATGTTTTGTGTGCCTGATCTATTGAGCTATTCAGAAAAAGTGGCAAAAATCAGGACCTGTCTTTATAACACAGTTGCTCGCTGTAGTGAACAGGCTTTAGATAAACAGCGTAGTTTTATTTTTCAGAGGGACTGGGAGTTAACATATCTAATAGATTTTATAATGGCAGTTTGGTTTTTTTTCCCCAACAACTTAGGCTCAGCTGAACTCCCCTTGCTAGAAAACATTGAAGATACATTAATGAAAACAATTGCCCTTTGCCAGAGAAATTCACACAATTTAGACCAGCAACAGCGAGAGGTAAGGTAATAAAAAAAGGTATTGCTAAAATCAGCTAACGCCTTTGTGTCTCCTGAAACTTTCACTTCACGTGCTTCTTCCTTTCCCCATCTGTTAGATGCTGATATATCTCAAGAATTCAGTGTTTTCCTCTGCCTTGTGTTCTTCCAGTGGTTCAGGTTTTACAGCCACAAGAGANTTTAGACCAGCAACAGCGAGAGGTAAGGTAATAAAAAAAGGTATTGCTAAAATCAGCTAACGCCTTTGTGTCTCCTGAAACTTTCACTTCACGTGCTTCTTCCTTTCCCCATCTGTTAGATGCTGATATATCTCAAGAATTCAGTGTTTTCCTCTGCCTTGTGTTCTTCCAGTGGTTCAGGTTTTACAGCCACAAGAGAGAAAAATTTTTTTTTTACAGCCAGCAGGTCAAGGGAAGTCATTCTCCCCCTCTACTCTGCACTGGTGAGGCCACAACTGGAATATTGTGTCCAGTTCTGGGCTCCCCAGTTCAAGAGGGACAGGGAACTACTGGAAAGAGTCCAGCGAAGGGCAACAAAGATGATTCAAGGATTGGAGCATCTCCCTTATGAGGAGAGACTGAGAGAGCTGGGACTCTTTAGTCTGGAGAAGAGAAGGCTGAGGGGAGACCTTATTCATGCTGACAAGTATCTCAAGGGAGGGTTGAAGGAGGAGGGAGCCAGACTCTTTTCAGTGGTTCCCAGTGACAGGACAAGGGGCAATGGGCAGAAGTTAGAACATAAGAGGTTCCACTCAAATATGAGGAGAAACTTCTTCACGGTGAGGGTGACAGAGCCCTGGAACAGGCTGCCCAGGGAGGTTGTGGAGTCCCCTTCTTTGGAGATTTTCAAGACCCACCTGGATGCAGTCCTGAGTAACATGCTCTGACAAGCTCTAGGCAATCCTGCTTCAGCAGGGGAGTTGGACTAGATGATCTCTATGGTCCCTTCCAACTTTAAAAAATTCAGTGAAATTCAGTGAAAAACCCTCACTTGTAAGGGTGAAGCACAAAATAAAGCACATATCAGCAGTGGAGGAGGATAAACAATGTCCTTTCCCCCGTTTTTAGCTCTGGTTGAAATTTTGGATTGAATATCAATCAGACACTAAGGAAGACATAGTCTGAGCCAACTTTATGGTGGCACCAAGCTGATGCTGCTGTCACTGGCTGCAGAATATTGCCGTTCTGAAGATGTTCACAAATCCTGAATTTAATGTCAGCCTGGTCTTTGAGGGGTGGAGACAACACTGCTTGCATCAGCTCTTGCCGAGAGAACTGGGTTTCCCTGTCTTCTTGTACTGAGGCTGCATTTCCATTTTGCCAACGTCAGTGACATAGAAGGTGTCTTTACTCTTAAGATTTTGCATAATTTATGTAACTGAACTCAAAACTGAGAAGGTTGTTCCCATGTCAGAAGAGGTGCCACATCTGGAAGTCAAGAAATCTGTAACTTCTTCTGAGCACTGTCCAGTGTATGAGGTGACCTGCTCGGTTTCTTCTCGTAAATGATCCGACTGTGCGAGAGTCAGCGGCTGTGCTTTATTGAAGAGGTGTCTGTGTCACACCCTGACTGCTTTCGGCCCCCCTGCCTCCTGAGAGAGACCTGAGTTAGCGTTTGCTCTCTCTCGGGGTCCTGTTCCACCTGCTGGAACTGCTTTGTTGATGCCCTGTTGAGGATTTGACTCTGGTCACCAAATGAAGGACCAGCTTCGCCGGTACAATGTTACGTGAATTTTAACACCACCTGTATCCTGCCTGGAGAATTTATATGTTTCAGTTCTGTTCCGTTGCAGTCATGAGAAACATAGTTCCCTTCTTCAGAATGTAGAAGTGGGTCTTTGGAAATGGACTCTGACATCGGTCACAGCTCATTTTTAGTACTGCTGTGTTCTTACTGTTGGTTTTTTTTCCCCTCTCATTCAATTATTTCAGGCCCTGTGGTTTCCACTGCTGGAGGCTATGATGTCCCCACAGAAATTATCCGGTTCTTCACAGTGTCGATACTCTGACTGTAAGTATTTTGGCCTTTGTGACCCCAAATATTAATCACAATCTGTGTGCAGTCTCTCCTCCTCTACTGAACAAATAGAAGAAAAGCAGTTTTGTTACTCAGTTCCTAAACTGGCTGCTCCTGCAGTAGATGTGGACTGCAGTGGCTGCTGGACTGAGCTCGGGCTGGGCGGTGGGTTGGCTGCAGTTGTCAGGTACTGTTATTTTTCAGTCCTGAGTGGCAGAAGAACCCGACCACGGCCTCTGCTCACAAACTGTTTCCATTGAGGATGCTCTGTATAAAAAAACCAAGATGCGCACAGCATGTACAAAGGCTTTCTAGGTTGTGAGTAGGTTAACAGTCTGCACTTTGGGAACTTCTGACATAATACGCTGTCATCTTCCATGCCTAGCCTTCTGTACACCGCTGTCTATTGTATATAAAATCAGTAAAACTTGAATTCACCAGCTCGATTCTCTGCTCCAGTTCGAGTGCCCTGAATCTGTTGTGTGTGTCAGCAGCACGTCCAGAAAAGCCTCCCTTTATGGGAGACTTAAGACTAGTTCAAGAGGGGTTTAGATACTGTGGTTTTGGGACAGAATAGTGTCATTTGGTTCATTCCATCCCAGTGCTCCATGGTGATGGTAGTTGTGAATGGTTAAGGATCACAAAATATTACAAGTAAGCGTGGTGGTGACCATGCTGTCTGTCTATTTCTTTCCTTCCAGTGACCGTAGCTATAGCTGGACTCCTGGGGATAGTCTTGCAGAGACCAAAAACATACATCACCTCTCTTCCCTCAACTCATCTTTTCCTCTAAATTCAGAATGTCCCCTAGAGTATCCATTTTTGGGAGCTAATGCCTGTAGAAAAGTAATCATCTGGAGTGGTACCTCAAGCAATGAGAAGATAATCCACTGGGATCCTGTGTAACTACTTTGTTTTCATTCCCAAACTGCTCAAAGTAGCTAATTATCCCCACAAAGAAGCTGAATTGCTGGGTCCATGTGTATCTCAATATTGGCTCTTACTTTGGGGAGCTAGGGATCGAGGAACAAGTTTCATGCGAAGGTGAACGCTAGGAAGTTTTAGAGCCTGTGGGACTATAACAGGGACAGGGCAGCCAAATTGTGGATTGGTAGCAGTAGGAAAAGTGAACATCAGTGCTACAAAATCAGTCTCAACCTGTGAGCGTTTACTGTAGGTAGGGTGCGGGAGGGGAACAGAGAGGCATCATGATATGGAAGACTTTTAAATATAAAAACTTTAAAACTTTTAAATATACTTTCTGATACAAAAAGCTGCGTGTGCTTAGTTCAAAACGTGTAGAAGAAATAAATATTAAAAAAATTTTTTTTTTCAAACTAGAAAACATCAATTGAGACAAAAGTCTCTAAATCTGAAAGATTGATCTCTCTTACTCCTTGAATCCTGACAAACTGCTGGTGGTTTTTGTGTTTGATATTTCAGCTCTGAAGAGTTTGACAATGCAAGTGCTGAACAACATGGCTGCATTTATTGCTCTCCCTTCAATCCTGCAGAGAATTCTACAGGTGAGTTTCTGAAGAGAAGCAGCTTTTACCGAGTTGTGCCACTCGGTTATTGGGAAGGGCCGAACACATTCCTGATACAATAGCAATTTCCGTGTCGTTAAAGATCAGGTTAGTTAATTGTCTGGTTCAAAGTATTTCATTAGAAGTTCAGTTGGTACGATCTAAGTTGGAAAAGCTGATAGAATGAGTGACCTGGAAGACTTGACGTGCTGAGGAGACGTGTGGGAGTGCGTAGACCTGTGAGAAGATAATTGAGATAATTTCTGCAAACCAAATAAAATATTATCATAAAGGTTACTATTACTTTGAACTGAAACTTAGCAGTTTTAGGGGCAAAGCTACTATGAATTTCTCAAAGCTTGGAACTAAATTTGTTGGAAGCCATTTAGCAAAGGCTCTGGGCTGGACACTTGTGAAAACGGTAACACCAAGTTTTTGTGCTTTGGAGAAAAGAGATCAAGACCGGGCCTCTTTAACTGATGGTGCAATGTATTATTTTAGAGATGTTTAGAGCAGCAAACATCTTGTAGATTTCAAAATGGGATCTTGGGTGATCACAAGCAGATATGATTTGTTAATTTGTAAAAATAGACGAGAGATGAGGTTGGGATTTAATAACAAACCTTGAGAAATGCAGAAAATTAATTAGAAAAACTGTCTGCATCGTGGAGTGGAATGATTGAAGGGTTGAGAAAGCGTTGAATTACTCTTCAGGGTTTCTATTCCAGGTGAGAGAAGAAAATGTAGAAAAGGGCTTACAGGCTTCACAGGGGGAACGTGCAGCTGTAGCAACCTATTAGTTTGATCTTAGTACTGTGCACAATCTTGAATTTTGGAAAAAAATCATAAAGACAGTGAAAAATGTTGTAAAAGAATGGATGGAAAGCATGATCAAATGACATATGGTTTTATTGAAAGTGTCGAGCAAACTTAATGCCTCTTCAATAATTTATTTTGTCTAGTTTTAACCGGGACATTAAATACAGTTTCCTATTGAGCTTTGTTTGATGTTTAATGTAGGCAGGAGAGGATACCGATGTGAATGAATGAGTGGGGAGGTCGACTGGGAGGTTTTCCTGGGTTATGTTGAGAATTGCCAGAAAACCAGCGACCACTGTGAAGATAACGCAGCCAGGAGGTATTAGAGTGTGGAGGAAGACCCTGTTCTCCCTTAGGAAGACAAGAGATTCTTGTTGTGGTCTTCAGAAATTTCATCCCTTTTCTATTCTTACAGACTCTTTTAGCAGAAATAGAAAAAACCCTTTTCTAGAGGCTGGCATTTGTGTCCTGGAGGCAACAGATGAATGAAATGCATTTGTCAGTTGTACGGGGGGGCGGTTGGTGTGATGGCACTACTGCAGAGGACAATGGGGTGCTTACAGAGCATCAGGTGAAGTGCTTTTACGAGGGACAGAAACGTGTAAGGCATTATTTAAAGCAGCCCGTGCAGCTCTGGTCACTGGGTTTGGAAGCTGGGGGTGGGGAAATTGCTCCTGCTCATTCCATTTCCCTGGGCAGCCTTACAAATTCAGTCTGACAGAACAGAGATTCAGAGAGGCAGATGTTGCTGTACAAGTAGAGCAAAAAATGGGGAGACACGGCAACTTCTTAAAATGTATTCAGAGAGAAGGACTGAATTCCAGGTAAAGAACTTCATAAAACAGCAGTGGTAATTGGTACCTTGTAGCTCAGAAACACGTGTAGGGAAAATAGTGTCGTAAAACTCAGTAGATCCTAGGGAAGGGAAGATGGTATTTATTTACGGGATCTCTAAATAAGTTGACTTTGCCTCTTAAGACTTACTCTTTTATAAATTTCATTCACTCCCTTGCACTTGGGTATTTGCAGACACCTAAGAGGTATGGGAATGAGTGACCTGGATCACTTGTGGGCAGCAGGGAGGGTGTCAGCCCCTCACGGCATCTCTGGGGTTCCTCTGATGATGGCAGCTGAGGTTTGGGTGGATTAGTTATGTCCTTTACAAGTTGCTGGCTGTTATAAGGTGGATTTTTGCCTCTGAATCTCACTTCAGCTTCTGCAAGTCGTAGGCCAGATTGCTGCATATTTTGTTTTCCCTTGCTTGAAACCTGGGTTTGAAATACATGTCTGTCATCTGTTCTCCTGTGGGCTAACAGAAAAATGGGGTGTGATATTCCACTCACTTGTCATCCTCCTCACGCTAGGACACGGGGTCTTCCACTGATAACTTGTCTGGGCTCTTACCAGAGCCTGACACGCTCCTCAGCTTTGCAGCTGGGACAGACCATTCATTTAACCCTTTCTTCTTCTGCTTAAAACCACACATTCCCGTTCACGCCAACCTTTATTTCTGAATTTCTGGGATTGCGTTGCTCTGGGTCACTCCTGCTTGTGTGTTTGTAGTTGTGCTGTGTTAAACTATTGCTTCAGGGAGTGGTGGTGAGTATGTCTGGCTGCGTGGCTGTGTCTTTGGGTGCCCAGCTGAAATCCTCAGCGGTTTGGAACCCTTACTGTCTTTGGGGTCAGGAGAGAAGAGGGAGCACTGGATTTTCTGCCTCCCTGCGTAGGGTGACCTGCCATCTGCTTCCTTGGATTATCTGGGAATGCCATTTAAGTGCCCGGCGGGGAAGAATCACAACATGGCATTCATAGATGGTGTTTCCCCAGAACGCTCTGTCTCAACAGCTTCCTTGGCTAGAAAGATCTCTGTTTTGTTAGCCCTGGGTGGGTATTCCTTTTGCAAAGCTGTGCTGTTGCTCTTTGAAGCCCTGTAAAATTCTAAACCCTGGCACCAAACCGTTCTGTCTTGGCTCTGGGCAGTGTGTGGGGCCTCATTCAAAATGTTATCGATGTGCCGCTTCACCCGTGACCATAAGAAAGCTCTTAAACCAGCTCTTCTGGGCCCTGGAGAACATACAGCCTTTCCCAAGCCCTCAAAATATTTCTGTAAAACCCGGAATTATGGGCAGTGCTTGTCTGAAAATGCCCTCCAGAGCTGTTCCAAGAGATGTGAGGTCTTGGTGGTAGAGCAGAGATGTGCTGGAGCTGCGGGTCTGGAAGGTAGAACAGCTGCCCAGGAATTACCAGGGGGATTTTTTTGTAAGGTGGATGACAGCAATAAACTGAGGTAGATTATCTTGCCTTTTCTGAAAAGGAATTAGAGCATTCCAATTTCGGTGGGCTGTTTTTCTTCCTCTTCTGGGCTTAACTGCTGAAAGATTATACCTTATGCAAATGTTAACTTTGCAACCAAAATGCTTTGCTAAAGGGCACCTCACAAAGGGCTGTGACCAGACTCTGCAGCTTTCACAGAAAATGGGGAGGCTCCTGGCATCTGCCTGCTGCGGCGTATTGACCCAGCTTTATATAATTGAAGTCACATGAAATAACGATCAATATATTTATTTTCTTGCTCATCCTTAATAATGGTGTAAAGTGATTTGTTAAATAGGAAGTCGGAAATAACCATATGAGGAGAGAGATACTAGAGGAATCCTCTTGAGCATTAAGGAAAATGCCGTGTCATTAAGGATGTGAATGCTGTCTGAAGAAGACTGAAAGGTTGAGTGTTAATTCCCTTACAAAGCTGTAATCCTTCATGGATGTTGTGTAAGTAGATGCAGCTGATGCCTCCCACAAAATGGAAGACTGGAGAAGCCAGAAATTTAAAGCCGACCTGTAGAAACCCCAAAGTGGGGAAGGAATGAATCTCAAAATCTATCACAGAGTAGAAGCAGAAAGATCTAAAAAGCCTTTGCTTGACTTTTTTTCCGTCCCTTCTCAGGGCCCTGCCTGTTTTTCTTTCTTTCCAGTCCTGAGGGTCAACGCTGGGATTAGTTTTATGTGCAATAGCTGCTGTATCCCCTTGCAGATGGGACAAGCTGCAAGGGGATGGGTTTTCTGAGTTCAGGGTGCTTTTATTAGCGCAGTTGTGCAAGTGCTGTTGGCAAAGAAAGTGCTATTTGCTGGACCCAGGAAGAAATTGTGGAAACGGAGGGGACGGAACTGGCTGAAAGGCTGCGTGAGCACCGCAGGGTTGCGTCTGGATACCTGCCAGCTTTGCCTGATCTGGTCTGTCGGTCGCGGCGCTGGGCAGTGAGCTGGGCTATGGCTTGCCATGTCCCCAGGGAAGTTACCAGCCTGGAAACAGTAGCTGTGACCTGTTCCCAGCTTGCTGCAACCGACTGTTGTTAATGTGCCGTCTCCCGTACAGCGTGGTGGGAGCGTGCGTACATCCCCAAACTGAGACAAATTTTACAAGATGGAATTGGTGCAACATATTCTGGAATACTGCGTCCAGTTCTGGGCTCTCCCCAGTTCGAGAGGGACAAGGAGCTACTGGAAAGAGTCCAGCGAAGGGCGACGAAGGTGATTCAAGGATTGGAGCATCTCCCTTATGACGAAAGGCTGAGAGAGCTGGGACTCTTTAGTCTGGAGAAGAGAAGGCTGAGGGGAGACCTTATCAATGCCTATAAGTACCTAAAGGTTGGGTTGAAGGAGGAGGGAGCCAGACTCTTTTCAGCGGTTGCCAGTGAGAGGACAAGGGGTAACGGGCATAAGCTGGAACATAAGAGGTTCCACTCAAATATGAGAAAAAACTACTTCACAGTGAGGGTGACAGAGCCCTGGAAGAGGCTGCCCAGGGAGGTCGTGGAGTCCCCTTCTTTGGAGATTTTCAAGACCCGCCTGGATGCAGTCCTGGGAAACATGCTCTGACAAGCTCTAGGCAATCCTGCTTCAGCAGGGGAGTTGGACTAGATGATCTCTATGGTCCCTTCCAAATCTAAAAATTCAGTGAAATTCAGTGAAATATTCCTCCGTAAAAGTAATTGATCCCACAAGGTTCTTGTGAATGTAAATTTTGTGGGGGCTGAAACCAGCAGGTTGGAAGAAAGCCTTATAATTTGCTGGAAAAGTGGAATCCCAGCATTGGACTTTGTGCTCCAGGCAGGTAGGCAGCTGTGAAGCACTGTCCAGTGGCTGCTGGGAGGAGACGTGCATGAACTTCACCCTTTGTGCTTGAGTCCAGGCTCGGCATAAGCCTTTCCTAAACCACGCGGCTCCTCTTTGGAGAAAAGTCCATTTTCTCCCCACCTGCCATTTTTTTAGACATCATCAAATGTGACTTGAGTGAAAATTAGCAGCTGAAAGTTGGCCCAAAGGCGCGCACGTTCCTCCTCTGCAGAGCTGTAGGTGACTCTTCTATTCTTCTCTCTGCTTCATCTTTCCTCCTCTTCCTCTGTCTTGTAAAATAAGTTGCTTTAAGTCTCTACTCGCTTGGGACTAAATTCAGCTTGGGAAGTTAGAGCTGCCACATGTAAGCGGTTGCATCCGTACAGTTTGTGAGTTACCTGTTTGGGTTTCCTTGGCCGTATGTGCTTTAGAGAAGTGAGTACCTGGTGGATACAAAAATAACTTGCTCTACGTTATGGATCACGTACGTGCTATGTTGGAAGTCCTGAGCTCCCTGGTGCCCTCCATAATTCATACGGTGACTCAGTGTAGTGTACTTTCTATGGTGTTGCTTCTAAATTATGCACACAGCAAGAAAACTCAGTGTTGTTTGAGGCTGTGGTGTCCACCTAGCAAAAAAACAAAAGAACCCAGCCTCTGCAGCGTGTTGAGCTCTCCTGTATATTCCAAATCTAGAGCTGGTTTTGACTCCAGTGCTGGTTTTATTTAGGCTTGAACCTTGGCGTTGCTGCCTGTCACAGTTCCTCTGAAGGCTGTTGTTCAAAAATCGCCTGACTTGCTTTCTGTCGCTGTTTTGGTGATCTCTCCAGGTGTGTCTTGCAGTGTAACTTCCATGCTCCTTTAGTCGTCTTCCTCAGTTTGCTTTTTCACTCTTGCTTCTCCTTTCTCTCCCTTGCTCTCAGTCCCAGCATGGAATCAGCCTTGCCCTGCTTCTTTTCTCATTCATCTCATCCAGAGCTTATTCATCCAGCTCCTCCTCTTCCCCTTTCCACTGTCTCTCCATCATTTTTCTGCTCTCTAGGTTAGTTTCCTTTTCACGTCTTGCCAGTGCTATCTATTTTTGCCAATGTCTTTTCCATTCCACCAGTCAGCTTCTCTCAGCTTCCAGCGGGCTTCCCCCAGTATTCTTCCACTGCCTCCCAGCAGGGCAAAATGCCTTTTTCCAGGTCCACTGCCATGACTGTCTGTCAGCCCCAGGGTTTTGGGTGTTACACGAACATGAATTCCCCTGACCCTCTTTTGAGGAGTTTCCTGAATAGACTTGTTCTGATTAGAGGCACGGGGACAGGGCACACAAGGAGATGTTTCAGGGTCAGTTCTGCCCAGGAGACCCTGGTGTTGGTGGCTTCTAGTGCTTGTGGCTGCTAAGAGCTGTTGGCAAACCCTCATGGCGATGGTTGTTGGGCAGAAGTATTTCCTGGCATGGTCTCCTGTTGTGCAACGGGGCCTGGCAGGAAGGGAAGGGTGTTGCAGAATTCTCTCTCCTCTTCCAGTGCTTTGCCCACCTGCCTGGTTGAGAGGGTTGTCCTCTGTCAAGGAGAGCAGCTCCCAAAGGGCTCCTTGCTGAGCTCACCCCAAAACAGGGAGGTGTACCCTGGACCAGGGTTCCTGTCCCACACGGAGCGACACTTCAGAGGGTGCCAGGGTGGCTGTGGAGGAGAAGGGGGTGTTTGGTTTGGAGCAGGCCTAAGGAAGGTGGTTGAGATGCACCAGGGCAATGACTTGTACCACAGCCTTTCTCTTGTGTTGCTGGGACCTGGAAGTAAAGCTGCCCATGGCATGTAGAAATCATCCCTGCAGCAACAGAAGAGCCCCAGGCCCCCGTTCCCCAGATGATGTTCTGTCATCTGGGATGTGAGACCAGGATAGCCCAGGATTCCTGAATACTGCTGCGTGGCTTTCAACCTGCAGCTGAGGGGGTGTTGGGGGAGCTTGGGGGTGACCTGTGGACCACCAGGGACTGAGGAGGGAATTACCCTCTGACCTGGGCAAGGGCACGCTGGCAGCCTGGACCCCAGAGCCCTGCAGGTGGCCCAGGACCAGCAGACACCAGTAGCAGCAGCTCAGACAGGGTTGACACCTCCTGTGTCGCTGCGGGGTGTTTTCTGCTGTTTTCTTTGATATTCCTCAAACGTGCTCTACAGTCAGCTCTTTGCATCTCCTGAATGGAGTTTCCAAGGTCACATTTGAAGTCTTTTGACCCAAGCACAGTAATTAGCATTTGATGTTGTCATCTCCTCAGTTTCACTAATTACCAATTTTCCCATCAATACACAGGATTATTCTGCTCTCCTTGTGCATGGACAGCGTCTTTAAAACTGGAGTCATAACTTCCATTTGCGATGCCAATCTGCAGAGGGGAGAAAAAAAAAAAAAAAAAAGCCAGAATGGTCATGTTGTGGGATTCAGCTGCAACTTTTTGTTTCTTCATACAGGATCCAGTTTATGGAAAAGGGAAACTTGGAGAAATTCAAGGACTTGTCCTGGGAATGCTGGACACTTTTAACTATGAACAAGTAAGTCATGTGCGTTTCTGTTCCGTCCACTGCTGTGTGCAGGGGTTACTGTTGGCTCTCTGCCCCACTGCTCTCTCCTTTGTCATCCCTCCTGCAGGGCGAAGCAAATGGACACGCAAATGCTGTGTATTTGTGTGATTGGGGGCAGGGGGGGAAGGAGTTTGTGTTGCCCCCAGAGAGATTGGAAGTGGAGGGACTGGCAGGTACACGGTGATGTGAACACCTCTGCTGTTCAGTTTTATGTTAAATGTACCGGAAGGATAAACATCTGCTTTTTCTCCAGCTCATCCTGCAGTTAGGGATTCAAAGGCACAAACCTAATATGTTTTGTCTCTTTTATATCGTCTTAAATAAGAGCTTTGAAATTAGGCTCTTTTGCCACTTCCCAATGGTAATGCTGTCCATCCTTTGTCACCTCACGGTGACACCATCACCTTTATGGTGATTTCACCTTTATGGTGAAATCTCTCCTGCCTCTCTCTGCCCAGGCAGTCTCCAAACTGGAACAGTTTTGTAAAACTCATTCTCCCCCAAACAGAATGCATAGTCTTCCTCCAGACTCGCCCTCCCTCCTTCTGCCTACCATGTGGCACTACCGTCCTAGCTACTGCTCAGGCCGCCACGCAGCAGTATCCAATGGAAAAATAAAATGGGAAATAGCAGCACAGGTCCTCTGGCACTGCCTGGCAGTCCTCTGGTGCAGGCTGCGTGTCACATCTGGACTCGGCCAGATGTGAACCACTGGTGCAGCCTCTGCAGCTTCTCCTGAGTTGCTGCTACAGAGCATCGATAGATCACGGACCAGAGCACCCACGCCTGATACCTGTTGTTGCTGAAAGAAGCTGCTAAAAACTAAGGGTATTTTGCTTTTGGCTCTTCAGAAATGGAAATCTCCGTTGGGAAGAACCAGCAGATGAGCAGTTGAGCGAGTTTTTCATCTTTTAATTGTGATAGTGCATTTGGGCTTTGATTTTTATCAGCATGTTTCTACTAAAATGGAGGATGTAAGCAGTAGTTTACCCCATGTAGAGGGGGAAAAAAAGGAGGGTCTGGTATGGAAGAGGAGAAAATGAGCCTACTGTGTCTCGTGTAATGCTCTTTGACAAAAATCAATAGAGCACTTATCTGTTTAAGAGTGAAAAGGTATTGCTTCCATTAACATGCGATGTCAGGATAAGTATTTTGAGGGCAGTGGCTAGAAAACATATAAAGAGAAGCAATTTTGTTGGGTTCGTTTTGCTCTTAGCAATCTCCTAAGCTGCTTGTTATGAAAAATTGATCAGTATGGAGTTCCTGCAGTCTGGAGATGACAAAATGATTGAGTTATTCTGTATATTGTTTTCCACGCAGACCCTTTTGGAGACAACTACGAATCTTTTAAACCATGATCTCCACTGGTCCCTGTGTAACCTAAGAGCTTCTGTCACTAGAGGGCTTACCCCAAAGCAGGATTATTGCTGCATTTGTCTACAGCAGTACAAACGAAGGCAAGAAACTGCTGATGAAATCATCGTTTTCAGGTAAAGTTAAGGGTCACAGCTGTGATCGTGTTAGTAGTTTTGAAATAAAAGAGAGAAAAAGAGCGAGCTCTGCCTTGCACAAGTAGTGGGTGCATTCCTACTCCCTTGCACTGTAAATGGGCTGGCTAATGAAACCCATCAGAGAACGGCCTCGCAATCCTGAGAGCTGTTCCATGAACTGTCAGTTTTATCTCTCAGCTCTCCCAGCCAGGCCGTTTGTGCGATCGCAGTACCCTGAGTTTATTTGCCCGTGTTTGTACATCTCAGATCAGTTACAGCCCTGACTTCATACTCTGTTGGCATCTCAGCTTTTCCTGTCTGTGCCTCGGTGGCTCTAAGATAAGGCAAGATCATTATTACCGTCATACTATGATCGGTGGCTGTATTGGCAAATGGGCATCTGCTGTTATTTTTGCAAGTCTTGAAGTAGTACAGGAGGGTGCGGAGGTACGAAGGGAGCGTATGTGCTGCTGACCTGTATTTATGGATAGAATCATAGAATGGTTTGGTTTGGAAGGGACCTTAAAGACCATCCAGTGCCACCCCCTGCCCTGGGGAGGGACACCTCCCACCAGACCAGGTTGCTCCAAGCCCCGTCCAGCCTGGCCTTGAACCCCTCCAGGGATGGGGCAGCCACAGCTTCTCTGGGCAACTTGGGCCAGGGTCTCACCACCCTCACAGCAAAGAAGTTCTTCCCCACATCTCATCTCAATCTCCCCTCTTTCAGTTTAAAACAGCCTTGTTTTCCACCGACCAGAGATTTCCCCTCCGAAGTGCGGAGCTCTCAGGCTGTGTTCCCCTGCTTTCAGAACTCTCCTGAATCTGAGAACTCTCCTGAGCCGAATTCTTCTCTCTCCACAGCTGTGGCCACCTGTACCATTCCCTGTGTCTGCTGAGTAAAGAGTGCGGGGCGGTAACCAAAGGCCTGATGAGGTGGATGTGCTACAAATGCAACTCGAGTAACAAGGGAGGAAAACTCAGTGAGAACTTCTCAGAGCTGAAAAAAGGAAGTGGAGCATCCTTGGCACAGGTAAGGTTTGTGAGAGGCAGTTTCTCTCCAAGTAAACTTGAAACAACACTTGTAGACTTCATCGCTTCATTCTCATGTCTGTCTTCACTTCCAGCCCAGCCCATGATCCATTACTGTCAAACAGAATCTCTAGCTACTCGTTATGTTTTGCTTTGGCGTGGGTTTACAGAGCTGTGCAAGAAACGGGGATGTGTTTGCCCAGAAGGTTTGGGAACGGCTCGCCAGCCTGAGGGGTAGCGGTTGCCTGCCAGGTGCATCCAGCGCTTAGTCTTGTTGGTGAGAGTCTGGGATAGGCCACTGGGGACAGTTCCTTTCCAACTGGTTTTAGGTCTGTTTTATATAAAACTTCTCAAGAGATGGCATGTTCCTTGTGCTGGATCATGGAATCTCTGTTCTACCTTCCTAACGGATAACCCAGCTGTGGGGGAAAGATCCAGAATTGATTTGACTTGCTGCATGGTCGCACAAGGTTTTAAGAAACTTATGTGTAAATGAGACTGATGCAGCAAGAGAACAGATGATTAGTTTATATTTATTGTCGGTATTCATGTGCAACAAGTTTCACCATCCCCAATCCAAACAGAAGTCCAGTCTCAATGTGCCCTCTTCTGTCTTTCCCCTGGCATGGGGTTATAACCAAAAACAGTAGGTCGCTCGCTGGGGTGTCTTTTAGGGGTGTTGCAGCTGAAGTCTGCTGCCTCATGTTCCACTGGAGGCCGTCACTGATGAGGGTTTGTTCCTACATGCCTGGAGAGACTTTGTGCATTTGTCACCGCGCAGACGCATGCAAAGGGGCGTTTTTCCACTTCTGAAAACGAAGTAATTCAATCTTGGAGTATGTTTTTATGGTAGTCCTTTGGTTTTCTTCTAGTAGATTATTTCAATTTCTGCCAAATCAATTCCGATCAAAAGATAGCTAACAGCATTAGTCAACTTCCATCAGCCTCTGCATTAGCACAAAAAAGAAGCTTCCTGCTTGAAGGGAGACTGGGGGGGGGGGAAGTAATCTCTGAGGAGTATATGGAGCAAAATGCAATCTTTGCAGTCAAATCCTGTTAGTTTCTTACATGGTGACAGAAAGAAAAGCTTTCCCAGGAGGTTGTAAATCAACTGTGGTCCAGTCAGTCTGCTTACAAGTGCTCATCACTGTGTGTCCTGTCCTGCTGCGGGGAGGTGGGCTCCCAAGTCGGGCAGGTTCAACAGCCCCACGTTTTATCCCCCTCTGCTCCAAAGGAACGTGGGTGGGTGAGTGGGACAGAGCGGGTGTAACTTTAAAGGCAGAATTAAGTACTAGAGCTACATCCGTCGTTAAAGTGCCTGGCGTTTTATGGCAGTGCCTTAGAGCTTGGGTTATCACTTGGGCTTCTCATGAGCTCATCAGTCAGAGAGCCCCCGTGTCTCCCCTTTAACTCCAGCCTGGACTTACCCCGGAGCAGAAGCTGTGGAAAAGGCTCCAGATGACACGGGATGAGGCAGGGAGGAGAAGGTGCTTCCCTTTATTTAACAGATCCCTCTGCAGAAGCGACGGGCTGGCTGGGACTCAGGGCTTAAATGGAGACGTGGAGGGACTGGATGGGGAAGAAAAGGGGCTCCAGCACGGGTCAGCGAGCGCTAGCTAGGAAATGTCCATGCCAGGATCATCTGAGAGTCCTGGTTGTGTCCCTGCTGTCCCAGTTCTCCTTGGCAGAGAAGCCCCTGGTTTCCTGCTCCGCGCACAGCCGGCCCGGCACAGCTTGGCTTCCAGCTCATCGGAGCCCGAGCGCTGCTTCATGCCCCCCCACCTCCTCCTCCCAATGTCCCAGATCCTCTCCGAGTTCGTGAGGTTCCTCATGTATTTAAATTACAATATTTAACTGTTGTGCTCTCATGTAATTAAACTGTTGCGCAGTCAGATCCTTAAAAAACAGAATATATTTAGACTTGGCAAAAGACTGTAAAATCTCTAGCTTCTCCAGGAAGTTACAATTGCCCCTCAGTAGTGTTAATTAACCCTGTGAGGTAACGATTCGACTGGCCAGGCAGTAGTTTGAGTTACAGAACAGACTTTTTTTTTTTTTTTCTTTTATTTTTTCCTTCTGGGGGAAGCAGTGGGACCGGGAAGGGGAGGAGGTGGGTGTGCCTGTTCCGAGCCTGATGCGGGGGGTGAGGAGGGTTCCCCGTGGCTCTGCAACGCCTGCTGGGGGCAAGTTTGCCCGTTTGTTCCCCCGCAGCCTCAAGCATGTTTAAGCAGAGAATTAAGCATAAAAACCGGCAAAGCTCCCTGTGCTTGTTCGGCCACAACCCTGGTCTGTGCAGGACTGGGGTCTCTCTCAAAGGTGCCTTTTCTGCAGGAGCTGGTGGATGGTGCCCGATGCTGGAGAGAGGGAGTGCGGAGTAAAGGCTCTGAAGGAAAGGGGGGGAGTGTTGCAGGGCTCCCCCCTCGCCCTCAGCCGCACTCTGGGGTTCCCAAGGGTGCTTCTCAGCCTGGGTCACAAGGTCTGTTGAGCCTTTGGGTGCTGCAGTTCTCTGGTGAAGGGCTTCTCTGCCTTCCCTCTCAACTGCAGGGCAGACCCAGAGGTCTCCGGGTTGGCCAAGCTGCTGGTGCTTCCCCAGCTGGTGTTTCTGCAGACACGGAGCAGCAAATCCCAGCGGGAGGTGATGCTAACACAGCCCTGCTTCCAGCCCTCCCTTCCCTACACCCCGGGGAGCAGTGCCGAAGCTGCGGGGACGTTTTGCACATAGATCTGTGGGGAGGGTATTTCTTTTCGCCACCGCTTTGAAGACCCCGAGAGCTTAGTCTGTCTCTTGGCAAAAATCTAACGTGTGGGTTTTTTTTTTTTTTCCACAGTGAAATCTCCCGTTTAGGATTTATTTTCTTAGCAAGCCTTGAATTAGGAATAGATTCATACTGAGAAATGCCACTGAGCATCTGGAGTGCGTTTCATAGTACCAACTCTGCTCTGTTGAAACAAAGACTGTCAGTTTGGATTTTGCAATGCTGTTGAGATTTATATGTGAAACGACAGCCCAGCAGACAGTGTTTTCTCTGTCCCTGCTTTGCATGCACGGCTTCTGTAGCAATCGCCTCCAAACTGGGGGAGGTGGAGGGATGCCACCAGCTAGCACCGAGCCGTTACTGAGGCTGGTGACAGCCCTTAGTGACACGGAGCTTTGCTGTGATGAGGGCTCGAGCCATTCCGCCCCAGCGGAGGGGAACAGCGAGAGAAGGGCAAAGGGGCTTTTCCTCTGGTTTTGCTCCCAAAAGTTTGTGCTATCCTCTAAACCTTGCTGTCTTCCCAAGGGTAATCTTCTGTGTCCAAACTGATCATCTTTCCTGTCCTCCTTACCTTATACTGTACCGTAAAGGAGTGTTAAAAGAAATTAAGGCTTCGTATTTGTGGTGGGTTTTTTAATCCGATTTAAAACTTGGAGTGCTTTTTTGCTTTGTGGTGTTTGAGGTTAGCTGAGGATTACTAGGTGAAAGCTGGGCTTCTGCCCAAATACATCAGAGAAGCAGTCCTGATAGAAGTAGTCATTGATCTCCAAAACTAATTTGCCTTGTTACAGCGAGCTAGTTTGTGATTTCCATTTATTCTGCCAGCCTATGTACTAGGGATCGGGGAGAGGAGCACACTCTTGGGCCATGAGCTCTGTAGAAGATGCCGTGAACCCCTAAGCTGATGTGCTCCGGTTATTGCGTGTTCCAGACTGTGCCTGAGTTCTAAGGGCGCCGTTGTTAGAACTGTCCAGATGGCAAATATGTTTTATTCAGGAGTTTAATCCTGCCAAGTCACGCCAGGACGGAGAGTGAACGTGGTCCGTAGTTAATCCAGTTTGTCAGAGTCCACCTTTGAGCTGTGCCACCAGCCTCCCCCTGTGCCACACGGCCTCCCCTCCAAACTGGAGCTTCTTGACTGCCCTCCACCTGCCCGGTGTTGGTACCATAGCGTACCCCTTCACTGAGATGCTAAACATCCCTCTGCAGCACGTCTGTGTGCTTTCTGTTGGGTAACGAGTGAAGGTTTAAGGACTTTTTTTTGTCTCCAATGCTTACTTTAGAGCTAGACAAATGTTACATGACCTTCGTCAGTCAGTAGACGGAGACCATTTTACTGTTTTCAATGCAGTGGTGACCATCAGTTATTAGCTTGACTCCAAGCAATATCAAAATTTTCAAGGGCTTTTAATGTTGAAAATATCCAGGCATGATTTTTTTGTCTCCCGAATGACACCGAGCACATAATTAGCATTTTATACAGTTACAAGATTGTGCATCCTCCTGTGTCGAGAATACTCCCACATACGTATTAACTGAGAAAATACCCACTCCTTTAGCTTTGGAGTTGGTTTTGGTGGTGGATTCCTCAACTTCTTCAACAACACGTAGGGAATCCACGTGAGGAAGGAACTGGAGACGCTTTGTACCGTTGGCTTCTCATCCGCAGAACATCTGTGTTTTAAGATTTTTTTACAGTGTATTGGAAACAAAAGTGATTTTGTCAGAAGAAAACCGAGTGCGGGAGGCTTAACTAGCAGCTGGAGGAGAATTGGCACCAAATTTAAAACTGGGATCAAAATACAAATTTAAAAAGACTAATTTAAAAAGACGTAATTATCCTTTAGCAGCTTTTAAATAAAAATTGACTCTCTTCTTGGACTTTTCATACCGGCTGGGTGGGTTTGTTTATTTTGGTAGGGGGTTTGGGTGTGTGGTGTAGTTGTTTTTTTTGAGAAAATCTGAACGAATCGTAATCGCTTCCCCTGCCCTTCATAGACAGCAGCCTGGAGCCTGGCAGAAGGTTGCTTTTACAGCCCACAGCCCACAGTCTTGCACGCCGGTGCCCGTGGGAGGCTCAGGGGAAGCAGGGCCAGCTGCCTTTCCCACTGCCTGCAGCGAGGACCGGTGCCACTGGCTGCTCCTGGGATCACCCGGGGAAGCCTCCTGTCCTGCTTGAGAGAAAAGATGGCGAAGTTTCCGTGGGTAATCGGTGCTTTGCTTCACATCTCAATTTCAAAGGAGCTGTTCCTACGGTTCGATGAAGATTTCCTCCCTTTTAATAAAACATTTCGTATCTGGGAGGATCTGTAGAACAGGCTCGTTTAAATACGGTGACAGATGCTGGGCTGTTGCAACCTGTTGCTGTTCCCACGAACTGCACCCGTCCCTGTTGCCAGCAGTGATGTGTAGTTTAGCACAGCACTCGACAGTCGTCCGTCTCTTCTCCGAGGAACCAGCAGAGCTCATTACGTGTGTCCTCCTTATAAAATTGTGACCTTTGGGTCTGTCTTTGCAGACCCACCTTGGAGCACTGGGGTAACCTCTGCCGGGGGGGCGACCGCTGCTCCCCTCCAGGGTTTGTGCTCCTTCCAAGCTGAGAAACAACCAAAAGGGGTAAGGAGGGTGTAGATGACCGCCTCTTCTTCTGATGGCCCTCTGAAGGAGGGGAGCAAAACTAGGAGAAGCTGTGATTTGGGTTCAGTTTGTAGTCCCCAGATGGGAGGGCAGGAGAGGGAATTATGGCTGGTTCAGTGGGGTTTGCTGTAGCCGAGGGTGTTACTGGCTGTTTCTTCCAGAAATGCAGGTGGCAGGTGAGCATCCGTCTTTTTCCAGGACCTCCAGAGAGGTGATTCTGCCACTTTGCTCTGGTGAGACCTCACCTGGAGTACTGTGTGCCGGTCTGGAGCCCTCAATATAAGAAGGATATGGACCTGATGGAGCGGGTCCAGAGGAGGGCCACAAAAATGATCGGGGGGTTGGAGCACCTCTGCTACCAGGACAGGCTGAGGGAGCTGGGGTTGTTCAGCCTGGAGAAGAGGAGGCTCCAGGGAGACCTGATAGCAGCCTTCCAGTACCTGAAGGGGCCTACAGGAAGGCTGGGGAGAGCCTGTTTACAAAGGCTGTCAATGACAGAACAAGGGGTAATGGCTTTGAACTGGAGAAAAGCAGATTTAGATTGGAGATTAGGAGAAAGTTCTTTACTATGAGGGTGGTGGAGCACTGGAACAGGTTGCCCAGGGAAGTGGTTGAGGCCCATCCCTGAAGATATTCAAGGTGAGGCTCGACGAAGTCCTGGGCAACCTGGTCTAGTTGGAGGTGTCCCTGCTGACTGCGGGGAGGTCGGACTAGATGACCTTGAAGGTCCTTTCCCAGATGATTCTATGATTCGATGATTCTTTGTAAATCCCTTAAATGGAACGCTGCAGTTTCCATGTCCTGCCTCCCCTCCGGTTCCTGTACCCTCGTGTTGCTCAATGAAAACAGTCTGTTTTGTTGGTTTATGTGTGAACTGAGCGTAGACAGGCTTGGGCAGCTGCAGCTGAGCTCCCAGGACCAGGGCTGTTCTTAAGCACGTTGTAGACTTCCCTCTGAAACAGCAGTAAGAGATCTCTGCACGGGCATCAGGAGCTACAAAGGGGACAGACAGCAGAGACTTCCACTTGGGTTTTCTGTAGGGTTTGGGGTCACAGTATCAATAAACCTCTGCCAGGAGGGGTCACTAATCCTTCTTACACCAAGCAGGACTCCTTCCTCCTTCTAAATGTCTTTACCTCCCCTTTCTCTTCCCAAACTCCTGCCATTGGGAGGACGCTGCACCTCTTGAGTCTCCTGCAGCTGGCTCCAGTGGGATGGTGTTTAACAGCCAACATAGCTCGTGTGTAGGAAATTAATTATTTGCCTTTGGGCGTGATGCTTCTGTCCTCTTGGGTTCGGGCACTAGGCTGAGCTCAGGCGTGTTGGGCATCGTCTCCCTGCGATGTTTAATCCATGCACTGCCCCTGCTCCGTGATAAACAAACATCTCATCTGCTGGGCCACAGCGTCCAGTGAGGGTATGTGTTTTTGGTGTTTATCTAATTAATCCGCAACAGGCGCTATTGCTCCTTTGGCTGAGGGCATCGGCGGATGTCCAAGGGAATATTCCAACAGTGCCTGGTGTAAGCAGGAGCTGCTCACCACCCCAGCTAGCAGAGGGAGGGTTGGAGGGATGCCAGCCAGCGTGCTTCTAGATGTTTGAGGCAGACGGTTCGCCTTCCTTCCCTCTCAGTCATAGAATCATAGAATGGTTTGGGTTGGAAGGGACCTCAAAGATCATCTAGTTCCAACCCCCCTGCCCTGGGCAGGGACACCTCCCACCAGACCAGGTTGCTCCAAGCCCCATCCAGCCTGGCCTTGAACACCTCCAGGGATGGGGCATCCATGACTTCCCTGGGCAACCTGTTCCAGTGCCTCACCACCCTCATAGTAAAAAATTTCTTCCTGATAAGTCACTGCAGTGTCTCACGTTGCAGCAGCAGTGAGTCCACTAGAGCACAAAGCAGCCTCTCCTCTCCCTCGCCTCGAGTGGGATGTTTGATTCTTAAGTTCAGCTGGAAATGAGAGGCATCTGCCTGCCCTGCTCTGCGCCCGAAGAGATGAGAGGCCAGACCCGGGTGACAGATCGCTGCTGCTGAGGGACGGCTGCTCGGCCACGGGTGAGTCAGTGCTTCTGTGTACTCACGGGCAGCAGGTCCTGCTCCTCCAGCCCCCCTGCTACCGGCTGCTGCCTCATCCAGATGGGCCTGGGCTGCTGACTGGGGTTTTGGTCACACCAACCCCAGGCAACGCTACAGGCTGGGGGCAGAGTGGCTGGAGCTGCCCGGCAGAAAAGGACTTGGGAGTGTTGGTGGACAGACGGCTGAACATGAGCCAGCAATGTGCCCAGGTGGCCAAGAAGGCCAACAGCATCCTGGCCTGTGTCAGGAACAGCGTGGCCAGCAGGAGCAGGGCAGTGATGGTCCCCCTGTACTGGGCACTGGTGAGGCCTCACCTCAAGGGCTGCGTTCAGTTCTGGGCCCCTCACCACAAGAAGGACATTGAGGGGCTGGAGCGTGTCCAGAGGAGAGCCACCAAGCTGGTGAGGGGTCTGGAGAACAAGTCCTACGAGGAGAGGCTGAGGGAACTGGGCATGTTTAGTTTGGAGAAGAGGAGGCTGAGGAGAGACCTCCTTGCCCTCTACAAGTCCCTGAAAGGAGGGTGTAGAGAGGTGGGGGTTGGCCTCTTCTCCCAAGGGAATAATGCCAGGAGCAGAGGAAATGGTCTGAAGTTGGGGTGGGGGGGGTTAGATTAGATCTGAGGAAGAATGACTTTCCCGAGAGAGTGGTCAGGCACTGAACAGCCTGCCCAGGGAGGTGGTGGAGTCACCATCCCTGGAGGGATTTGAGAAACATGTAGACGTGGCTCTTCAGGGCATGCTCTAGTGCCCGAGATTGTTGGGTTGTGTCTCTCTGTAGGTGTGTGTGGGTGTTTGTGTTGGTGTGGGTTGTGGTTGTTTTGTTTTTTGTTTTGGTTTTTTTTGTGGTTGGACTCGATGATCTCAAAGGTCCCTTCCAACCATGAAGATTCTGTGATTTCTGTTTGGCTCCTGCCCACGCGAGCAGAGGTTACTGGTGAAACACTGAGGGAGCCTGGTCTGGGGAAGCAGCAGGTTCTGCTGTCGTTGTGCAGCTACGGTGGCTCCTGGTGCTTCCTCCCAGCCAGGGTTTGCCCACTTGCCGCAGTGCCCAGGGTGACTTGCCAGACTCTGCCCCCGCCTCTGTCCCGCAGCACTCAGCGGTGCGTCACTCCGCAGTAGCTCTGCAGAGGTCTGCAGCAGCAGGCTTTTGGCCCACGAGGGATGTCCTCAGGTTTTCTGAAGTTCATTAACAATTTTTGTAATGTGAGTCTCATTCTAGTGACTTCGGGTCAGAGCAGCTGCCTGCCTCTTTTTGTTCCAGGTTCCCGGGAGTACCATGAAAACAGCAGGTCCTTATCCTGCGGAAGAGAAGTCAATTTGCTTAGTTTTACATGAATTGGCTCAGCTGTCATTAAAAAAACTGGACTTGGGTACCTTTCTGTAAGGCTGCTTGAGCCACGGTGAAATAAGTGTCCAGCTGCAGGGGAGGAAATGCAGGAGGTGGACTTGGTGTCCATGTGGATTCGGTTCTGCAAATGAGAGGGAGGTGGGTGGTGGTTTTCTTCCTAGGAATCCCAAAACCTTCCCCAGGACTCCTGGCTGCACCTGCCCCGTGTTAGGGAGCAGCCCCCTGGGCTGACGTGGTGCTCTGATGGATGTGGCGGTGTCTTTTGTGGAAGATACAGCTCTGAGCACTTAGATGGATCATAGAATGATTCTGGTTGGAAGGGACTTTGAAGATCATCCAGTTCCACCCCCTGCCCTGGGCAGGGACACCTCCCACCAGACCAGGTTGCTCCAAGCCCCATCCAGCCTGGCCTTGAACCCCTCCAGGGATGGAGCAGCCACAGCTTCTCTGGGCAACCTGGGCCAGGCTCTCAGCACCCTCACACCAAAGAAGTTCTTCCCCACATCTCAGCTCAATCTCCCCTCTTTCAGTGTCAAACCCTTCCCCCTCCTCCTATGGCTCTCCTCCCTGATCCAGAGTCCCTCCCCATCTCTCCTGGAGCCCCTTGAGGGACTGGAAGGGGCTCTAAGGTCTCCCCGGAGCCTTCTCTTCTCCAGGCTGAACCCCCCCAACTCTCTCAGCCTGGATCTCTTGGTGTGACTATTAACGGTGCCTCTGCTTACAGCTGCTGTATGATCTGCTTTGCTTAGGCACTAGCTGATGATGGATTTTGTGGCTGTTAAATTAAAGATAATTGCAGGCTTAGGAGGGCTGTGTGGTGACTACTGGAGGGGGGTGGAATATGTGCAAGCAAAATGTGCAACGGAGATTAGCATTATAGTGGTGGGATCTGTGAGAACCATAAACCAAAAGGGAACCTTTCTTCTCCTTGCTGGCTCAGATCCTGGAGGGGGAAAATTGCGTCTCTTGGGTTGCGTGTCTAGGCTGAGGCCTTTCCGAAGGATTTGGCTGCAGATGGCTTGGAGGTGCCCATGGGCTTGGTACGGACGGAGAAGATAAGGAGCCGGCCCCGCAGCATCACCGGAGGCAGGAGCTGAGCGAGCCCAGTGGATTCCACTAATGCCTCAGTGCTGATGCTGGACCCCGAGAGCCTCCCTGTAGCTCCTGAATGAAAACATGCCTTTAGTGACACGGTTAAAAAGAAAGGAAAAGGCCTGACAGCAGTTGTTTCCATGACAACAGAAAGAATTGCCTGCAATATTTCAGCTCATCAGCCTGGAGAACGGTCTGATTGATAGTTACGTGCGCGTGGTGGAGAGATAGCAGAAGAGGGGAGGCCAATTATATAGCATTTTCCTTGTCCTTGAATGCCTGTGGCCGCAGTGACTGTGGAGGTGGAGGGCAGTTTTTCCTTGCTTTTTGTTGGGTTTTTTGGTTGTTTTTTTTTTTTCCAAGTGAGAATGACCCACGTGTCCCCTTGGCAGCGCCTGCACAACCTGCCAGCTGTGGAGAGGTGGCCCTCACTGTCACGGGCTCTCCGGTTCACAACCTGTGCAGGGAATATGGACGTTTGGCTCCTCGACTCCTTGATTAGCAATTAGTTACTTACAATATAAAGAACATCTGGGAGGGGGAAGAAGGGAAGTTTGAGCACGTGCTTCCAGCCTAGGTGATTGGCACACGGGACATTCCTCTCTTCTCAGGCTGTTTTGTGAATGTGACCTCAGAGTAACGGAACGATTCAGGCTTCGGGAAAGCTGTGGTGGGTTCAGGTCCTCTTCCCCCAGAGCGCTTCTGGGCTCACCAGCTCTGAGCCACCTCTGGGACATTCAGGTGATGAAGGGGCATGTGGCCGGATTCTGCCCTGGCTGTGCTTTGCTGGGAGGGGAGCAGGAAGGGGAGCGAGTGATGGAGGAGCTTCCAGAAGAGAGGGGATGGGTAAAGGTGCTGTGGGAGAGAGCATGAGGGGAACCCAAGGGTGAAGCGTTCCCAGATGGGGTGTTTTGCCGAGGCCTGGGGACAGCAGGGCTGCTGGATGGAGCTGAGGCAGGGTGATGGGCTGCTGCTGAGAGGGAGCGTTGTGTCACCTGGCTGGTGCTCTGCGAGGTGGTACCCGTCCCTCCCCAGGGCTTGTGCTCTGGGATTTGTCCACGTTAACTTTCTTTCAAGGCTGCTCGCTTCAGTTGATATTTTTTTTTTTTTTGCCAGTGGGGTTTCCCTTCTTCCTTGGGTAGTAATTAAAAATGGAGTCAAAGCTTAAGGCAGCGCGGTGTTCCCTCTGACCCACGGCACAGTGTGGCTCCTCATCCACTTTGGGCAGGGCTGCTCAGGAGAAACCCTGTCCAAGAGCTTTGCCCGGGACACAGGGAGCTTCTCCGGGGCCGTGACACAGAGCTGGTACCTGACTGGGGACGCCGAAGCACCCACTGCCTCCGTGGGGCCAGGAGTTCTGCCCGAATTCCGGCTGATCGTGCTCCTTGGAGGCAGCCGTGCTCCTCTGTCCTGCTGGGCTGGATCCATCACCAAGGGGTTTAAAGTCAAGGCAACTCCGGTCGGTCCCCGCTGGCAGGACTGGGGCGTTTTGGGTTAATAGCCCTTGGGAAATGTATTTTGGGGAAAATATTTGAGAATGAACATTGAATATTCCCTTAAAAATAGATCCCCAGAGACAACAGATGCCAGATTGCTGCTCATGGGGGAGGCTCCTCTCTCTGGCTCCTGTTGTAGTTTCTTGATGATGCTTTTGCTTTGGAATATGAGCAGAAACATTCAAAATAGAAACATTGTGATGTGTTAAAATGGAACAAACCTACAAGAATCTGCGATGCTCTGTCATCTCTTCCTGGGATATGTAAATGATGCCTTTTAAAGCAGTTTGAGTGTGTGCGCAGCCCTCCGTGCGTTAAAGCTCTCGTTGCAGGCTGTGGTCCCTCCATTTGCAGTCCTGTCTGCCCTCGCCACCAACTCTGGGGGGACACTTACCCTGTACCCACCATTGCTGACACTGCTGGGCACTGCCAGGATGCCCGTTGTGTCTGGTGTCTCAGGGGACATGGCTGTGACTGCCGTGTGAGTCACCTTGTCCCCCTTCCTCCCACGTTCCCCCTCCCACCCCCCCAGCCTTTTCACCCCTTATTTCCTCCCTTTTAGCCTGTAACATCCTACCAGGGGAAAAAATGGACCTTTGGAGAGACACCATTAGTAGGTAATGGGCACTGGCACGGCAGCCGTTCCCCGTGGTAGCCAGGCAGGAGACAGAGCGCTGCAGCCAGCGCCGTGTCGGGAGGCTGAGCCTCCGCAGGGAGGCTGAGGGGGGGACCATCAGGAGATGAGGAAAAAGGACTGGGGGGAGCTGCTGCCGCCTGGGGAAGAGCCCAGGAGAGGCTGCTTGTCTGCAGAGACCCATTACTGCTCTCCCAGCTGGCTGCGGGGAGTTTTCCCCTCCCCTTTTCTCTCTTTTTCTGCCTCTCCTTTATTTTTTTATTTTATTTTATTTTTTTCCCCCCAAAGGTAACAGCCCCATTAGCGTGTCTGCCATCAGCTGCAGACTCCAGCAGTGAGTCACTGTGGATGCACAGGCATCTCTGTCTGTTGTTCAACAACAGGATTTATTTTATTTTCTCAAAACTAAGGTGCACACGGTGGCTTCCAGCCAGGGGAGAGACGGCTAAACCCCCCCCCCCAGGCAGGCTGTGGAGCGGCTGCTCCGGGCCCGAGGACGGGAGAAGGGAGGAATTTCTGTGTGTATGAACCTGACACCTTGTTGTGTGTTGTTCCTGTGACCATCTCGCTCTCTTCACCAGGCAAGTTCAGAGTCTCTGTTGGATCCCCAGCAAATCCAAGCTTTTGACCAACTCTGCCGACTCAACCGAGGAACCTCCAGAGTACGTACCACCTCTTTTCCTCCCGCTTTTAAATTGGTGAAGGATATTTTGCACGTTACGGAGGCAGATATTAGCCCTGGCAGCCTGGGCTTTGGCTTTTCTCCTGGGTTTCCTTCAGCGCTGGCAGTTTGCTGTGCGTAGCGCTGGCTGTGGCACATCACAAGGCAGCGACGCTGCTTCTGACAGCCCTGGGGAACTGGCTGGCAGAGAAACCATGGAAATGCCTCTGGCGTTGAGGCTGGGCCTCAAGAGTGTCCACAGCCTGAGGTTTCTTGGAGTCTTTTTAGATTTGCAAATAACTTCCCCGCCAGACACACTGCGGCTCCTGTCATAGCACAGAAGGCTCCCTCCTCCTGCCTTGTCCCAAGGAGAGCACAGCTCCCTCTGTCCCCTGCGTTTTCCTGCCTGTTTTGGCTGCAGTTGTTGGCACTTCCAGCTCTTCCTGGGATTGTTTTTCCATTATGTGACTTTAAAACAACCTAGAGACACAATGGAAAGTTGTTTAGTTCAGGACTGTTTGTCCTGCACTGAGCTCTGCAGGGTGACTACATACTATATGTATATATATTGCCCCTCACTACAGGAAGGACATTGAGGTGCTGGAGCGTGTCCAGAGGAGAGCCACCAAGCTGGTGAGGGGTCTGGAGAACAAGTCCTATAAGGAGAGGCTGAGGGAACTGGGCATGTTCAGTTTGGAGAAGAGGAGGCTGAGGGGAGACCTCCTTGCCCTCTACAACTCCCTGAAAGGAGGGTGTAGAGAGGTGGGGGTTGGCCTCTTCTCCCAAGGGAATAATGCCAGGAGCAGAGGAAATGGTCTGAAGTTGGGGCGGGGGAGGTTTAGATTAGATCTGAGGAAGAATGACTTTCCTGAGAGGGTGGTCAGGCCCTGGAACAGCCTGCCCAGGGAGGTGGTGGAGTCACTATCCCTGGAGGGATTTGAGAAACGTGTAGACGTGGCTCTTCAGGGCATGCTCTAGTGCCCGAGATTGTTGGGTTGGGTGTTTTGTTTTGTGGGTTTTTTTGGTGGGGTATTTTTGTTTGGTTGGTTGTTTTTTGTGTGTGTGTATGTGTGGTTGGACTCGACGACCTTCAAAGGTCCCTTCCAACCATGAAGATTCTGTGATTCTATACATACTCTTTACAGGTGTTAAGGTATTTCTGATCGCTGCAGAAGGCGAGCCCCCCCCGGGGCACTTTGTCCTTCTGTGCCGTGTCCCCAGCTGGTGGTGACCTCTCTCTGGGTGTTGTCTTGCAGCTGGCTCTCCTGACAGAACTCTCCCGCAGCCACAGCGGTGAGAAGCACGGGCTCCTCAGCGTTTCCCACGGTGACCCGGCCACCAGCAGCGTCTTCCAGAACGAGAACTTCCAGCTCCATCTGGCTCCCCCTCCGCTGGCTGAAGACTAACCCTCTGCCTGAGGCATGGCCACGGCTGGTCTTGGTGCTGGGAAGCCTTTCCATCGCGACGCTGGACTTTTCCCCCCACCTCTGGGGCTTTTCCCGGACCCTCTGTGCCGCCTCGAGTCTCGCCGGGCGCTGCTGGGTTTGTAGCAGCGGGCGATATCCCGCTTCTCCTGCTGCCTCTCGCTAAACCGAGGTAGCCACGGGGCCACTGGGCTGGAAACTGTGAACTCTGGGGGCAAAGCCAAGGGTGCCGAAGCACCGCACGGCGCTGGGCTACCTGCACTGCCCCGGAGGCTCGCGGCAGCAGCCGTAGTTTTGCCAAACAACGGGGTCAGCTCCGCTCCGCGGGACCAGAGGGGGGGTCCTGTGCCCAGAGCCCGTGTCCCACGGTGCTGTGCTGGGTTTGTGGGGTTTAACTGCAGCACTAAAAAAAAAAATTAGTGTTTTTGCCAAGGCCTGGCCCCCCATGCCCTGGCAGCAGCTGTGGGGTCAGGGGGCACGGAAGAGGCAAATCTGGAAAAGGCTGAAGAACGCAGAAATTGATAGATGTGTGAGCAAACTAACCCGCGCACGGTGTGTTCCTACAGACTTCCATTAAAAGGCCCTTGGCTGAACTTTGCTGCCTGAGCTGTGCCCAAGGGGAGCGGGTAAGAGGGCTGCTGCTCCGGCCCTGCTGCTGGCTACTGTTTCCTTAGCACAGTTGCCACCGAGCTGTGGTGGAAAGCTGTCAGCCTGTCACGGCGGGTGCAGCACAAGCCTCCCCGCTCGCCTTGTTGCACCTACTCTGGGGGGCTGGGGGAGTGTGTGGGTGTGTAAAAAAGGTGCTGCAGGCCCGTGGGGGCTGCGAGGGGGAGAGGATTGGCATGATGAAGGAAATGGCCTCAAGTTACACCAGGGGAGGTTCAGGCTGGATATTATGAAAAATTTTTTCACCGAAAGGGTTCTCAGCCATTGGCATGGGCTGCCCAGGGAGGTGGTTGAGGCCCCATCCCTGGAGGTGTTCAAAAGGTGGGTTGATGTAGTGCTGGGAGATATGGTTTAGTGATGGTGTTGCTTTTTGTTTGTTGTGCGGGTGTCTATTTTTGTCAAAGTTAGGTTGACGGTTGGACAAGATGATCTTTAAGGTCCCTTCCAACCCAGAAGATTCTGTGATTCTATGATGGTTGGAGAGGTTTGTCACTACTGAGCTCAGCCCACGGTTCTGCAATGCCAGACTGGGCAGTGTCCCTTCCCAGCAGCACCTTTGTCACTCTGTCACACAACAGTCCACCCGCCGCGGCCCAACAGCAGTGGTGTTTCTGTAGTGTCACATACACAGCGCTGTACCCGGGTGTTGCTCTCCAGGCACACAGAACTAACGTGTGGAGCCTGGGGCTGTCCCTGCGGACTCAGGTGGGATGGCAGGAACGTAGGGCGGCCCAGTGTCGCTCCCCTCCTTCCTACTGCCCTTAAGAGCTACAAAACGGTGCCCCAAGCGGATGCTTCCAGCCTGGGGGGAGGTAAAACAAGGGGCTACAGAGGCTGCCAGACATCAGCCTGGGCTTGCAGCTCATCCTCCCCCTCGATGGGCCACTTAGAGGTGAGGGAGAACTGGGCTGTGAGGTTGCCCACCAGCCCCAGGACTTACCAGGTGCCCAAACCCTGGTGTGCTCCAACCTGGTAATTACATTTCTCTGCCTTGCACCGGGTGTGTGTTTCAGGTGCCGCCATCTGAAGCCGTAAGTGACCCTTCCTTTGCTGCAAATATCGTTTCACTCTAGCGTGGAAAACACACGGTGAGTTAGGACAAGCGGAACTTATCGAGTTATTTAGTATTTTATTAAAGAGGAAATATACACACCTCTCCCTGGCAGAGTGGAGCAACGAGCCCAGGGCACGTCTACTTACAGCACGTCTACGCCAGTGTTTGTGCAAAGAAAAGAGCCCCCGTTTCTGTGCGGAGCGTGTTTCTGCGCTGGGGTGTGGGAGGGAGCACGGCGAGAGCCCCGCCGCCCCGCTGGCTGCTGAACGCCCCCCACAACCGGCCCCGTCCCACCGGGCTGCTCCCTTTCCAGGTACCACAGACGGAAGAGGCAGCTTATTGTGCTTAAGACATCTTGAACAAATCCTGGGTAGGAGACACTCACAGCTTGTGAATATTGCTAATTACTTACAGTTAAGAGAGAATGTATCCTGACGACAGTGATATGGACCTGCCAGACCAGAGGGACCTTACGCCGTCTTCTCGGCCACCAACACCCACACTGACCCTTGCTGCGCTCACAGCCGGAGGCGGCTCCCGCTTGCTCGCACACAAGGTGAGCTCCTGCCAGGTCAGAGGGTCCTGATGCCCCTTCCCGTGCTTGGTGTCCCCAGGGAGAGCTGGCCAGAAGCCACCCTGACCTCGGGACAGGTCCCCCCGCGGCCGCTCCTCCCTCTGCCAGGGCCACCCCAGCCTCCCGGGAAGGAGAAGCCCACCCCTGGGAAGGAGGCTCAGGCAGGGCAGGCACAAGGACGAGCTGCCTCAGCTCCCCACTCGAGATTACAATTGAAAGATTAAATATGAATAAATGCTGTAGGTTTATACATAACGCTTCCTTCTACCTATGGAATGTGTCTGAATGGTTAAAAGACACTAAAACGTTGTTAGAAACCTTAGTAAATCAAGAAAGACAACCCCGCCCTTAAAAAATACGTAAATCCTATTTAGTTTTACTACGGCCTTCGTTTAAATGCCCTCAGGAAAAACGGAGTATTTTGGGGTGCCTTGTGAGAATGTAGCTGTTCATGCAATGGCCCAAGTTCCTCATTTAACAAGCATTGCACTTTTTTTTATGCAAGTCATCAAAACTATAAAACCTAGTATTTTTTTTTCTTTTTTTGTCTGAAAGTGTTAGTCTAAAAAGTACAGTATTACTTTATAACCGTTTATGGTAAACTCCTAGCACACGCGCATGTGCACATACACACACTGTTGCCTAAACGTTTTTGTTTTTTTTTTTCTTCCTAAAGATACCGATTACAAAGTGTATAAAATCAGTACTACACTGTCAGGATACGGTGAGAGAGATGAGCCATCCTATAACACAGACTATAATCTAGTACCAACCACTAAACTGTACACCTTTATACAGCCTTATATTCACCGGGGACTTTTGAAACGTAAACAGCCCAAGACACAAAGCGATTCAGTAACGCTGTCGGAAACGCAGTTATTACTGACTCCAACTGGTTCAAGCCGACTGAAATCTTCTGAGAACGACGTGTTTTGTGGAGCGGGGCTGAAAGCAAACCAGCAGGGGGACAGCTCGCTCCCACCAGGCACCTCAGGAGACCCTTGCTCAGAACCCCCTCCTCGACCGGGCGCAAGGGAGCGGGGGCCGAGGCTTCCTCTCTCCCCTGGAGCGACCTCGGGCTGTATTTTAACAAGCACACGGGCTGCCGAGCCCACGGGCCACCTCCACGCTGTCCCCGAGCTCTGCCAACACAGTGGTGTGGCTGATTAAAACTTTTTTTTTTTTTTTTTTTAAATTTTATTTTAAATTTTTGTTATTCTTCAGGCAAATGCAGGCCCTGAGGCGCCATTTGGTCCTGAGTGCGTGTGCCTGGCACCAAGCAGCGCAGGAGGAAGCAGCAGGCAAAGCCCAGGGGGGATCTCGTGTGTTTGGAGGTAGTCGCTTCCTTCGCCTGCATCTCACACCCCAAGTCCAGCCCGGAATTGCTCAGACGCCCGCGTTCCACCTCTGCCCGCTCCCAAAGCCAGATCCCCCCCATCCTGACAGCCACGGAGAGAGAAAAAAGGACCAGCTGGATCCAGGCAACAGATTCCCCCTCCGGAGCAACGGTTGTGCCTTCTCAGGAGATTACAGAGCCTGACCTAACTCAGCAGATGCTCGGTGCATAGCCTGGAGAAAAGTTGGGAGGCACTTTGTGCATTCTCTAGCCCGTCGCACCAACCCGCCGGGAGAGAGGGGCCACCAGCCTTCGAGAAGGGTCGCACCAGCGCTAGAGAAAAGGATGGACGAACGCGCGAGGACAGACAGAGAGGGAAAGAGCCTCTTGTCGCCGCACCTCGTGTGGCTGTTTTGAGAAAAGAGTAAGGGCAACTTGGTTTTGCTGCTGGCAGGCGTGCTGCGCCAGCTCACCCTCTGTGCTTTGACGGCCCACTGCAAACATCTGGACAGATGGAAACAGCTCGAGTGGCACATCCTTGTGTGAGAAGTGTACGATGTGACCAAGAAAAGGGCCTATTTCAGCTAGAAAAGTCTTTTAAGATTTATCACTACCTTCTGTGCAGAGGTGGGAGATCTGATCGGGCTGAGAACAGGTTAAAATTGCTCAGGCTGCTGCTGGTTCACCAACACGCCAGTCCCGTGACCGCGCTCCCATGAGGAATCTGAAATATCAAGTGCACTGGAAAAAAGGGATTGTCAGAAAAAAAAAACCAGAAAATATAAATACTACAAAAGCAACGTTACTGAGTGGGAACTGGACTGCTCTGATGCCAACTTGTCGGATCACACAGTGGTTTCTATAGTCTCAATCACTTCCATTTCACACTGCGAGGGTGACAAGAGCGGGCATTCGTCTGGTTCCCAGCTGCTATCCGGGCTGTAGTCTTCTTCCGAACTCAGCTCAGCCACCCCCTCCGTGTCCTCGTCACACGACTCGATGTAGTGAACCCCCACCGCATTGATCCCGGAGTCCTCGGAGCTGGAAGGGGACGAGCAGTGATCTGTTTTTGGTGTATTGCTCTCTTTTGTGATTAAGGCGTTGCGAACGGAGACTTCCTCGGGCTTGGTCTTGTGGGGCGCGGGGGGAGGCTGCCTCTGCACGTAGCACATCTTCCCGTTGATGCATTTCACGCGGTAATTGTCAATGAAGAGGTCCGCGATCGTGCAGAACTGGGGGGAGTCGGGGGGCAGAGGGGGCTGGAAGACGGGCGCAAACTTCAAAAAGTGTTCGGTGAGCGAAACGGAGATCTGGATGGTGTTTGTAGACTCCCGAGGGCGAACGGGTATTTCGGTGCTGGGAAGCTGCTCCACGGGTGTCATGGGCTGATAGACGTATTTACCTGTGGGGAAAACCGAAAAGCGGCATTTCAGGATCGTTTATCTTTAAGTTAGGATCAAACAGATGATAACGACGCTTGCCCTTGGCCCTTAATAACAAGGAAGGGGTCCCTGCAGTCAGCAGCCCCGCTGTTTTCAGCGCCTCGAGGTGCTCTGGCAGGTAAGCACAACCTTCCTCACCCCGATCCTCTCCTCCCCCTGCCCCAAAGGCATCTGTAGGACACCACTAACTCCAGAAAATTAATTCCAGGGACCCAACTCCATAGCTGAGAAGCAGGAGGGACAGGGAGTCTGCCTGCACCCCTTTCTAGGGGAAAGAAAACCCAAAAGATGCCTGGAGACTGGTTGGGTTTTGTTTTTTTTTTTTTCCACTGAACACAGAGCTGTTGTCACTTAAATCTTTGCTACAATGATCTAAATTGTATTATATTATTGTTATTCCTCCAAATGACAATGAGTCTCCCTGCATGCGTTCCCATGTTCTTTTTTTTTTCTGGGGACTAAATCGTGTTTTTCTGTATTGTTAAGCAGAGGTTCATACATGACTGCAATTAGAATCTTAAGGCAGAAAATAAAGGAATTCCCCAGCCACAGAAATGCTTTTGGCATCTTGATTATCTGGTTAAGTAGTAGGAAAATAGGATTATGTTGGTTATATAGCGCTGAACCAAGAGTGAACTGAAAATCTTTACTAAATGAAATAAATAAAAGAGCAGAAAATCAGTACTTTGTTAGGGGAACCTGAGGAACCCGAGGCTGTGCCTAAGACTGTAAAATGCTGCATTTTATTTGCATGAAGCCTCTGAAAGATTCATGTCTCCCTGGGGGTTCAGACACTATGAAAGCACAAATTTCCAGCAGACTTGCGAGTAGCCGGGCTCTCAGAAGAGTTTTGACGCACGGGCTGCAAATGCTGCTTCGCGAAGGCAGAAGAAGGTATCAAAGCACCCAAGGACTGTTTTGATGCTTGAAGCTCTCCAGGTAAGGAGCAAAAAGCCACCCGTGTCTCTCTGCATTAATGAATCCGGCTGCGATGAGACGCGCGGTTTCGTCTCTGCGGCTCAGAGGTAGGTGCAGCCCTTCTCCCCCAAATTACCCGTTCCTTTGGAAAATGGGAGTAGAGACTGCATTTCCACTCAGGGAGTCTGAGTAGGGCCTGGGAGAGGAAAAGGAAAGAAAGGCTTCCCTCTCCCCAAGGGCTGGCTCCCTCCCCGTGCCTCCCTGCAGTGAAATAATCCCATCCTCAGCCCGGGAATCCTTCCCAGCCGTGGGAAGGGCTCTGACTGCAGCAAGTTCCCAGCCGGTGCCCCGGCCGCCTGTCGAAAGCCCTCGGCAGTGGGTCGGGCTGAGAGATCCCAACTCTTGGCTGCCGCAGGGGTCCCACGCACGGGCTGAGCTCTGCCAGCCCGGCTCCAGCACGTCACCAGGGGAAACCTCGAGCGCCGGGGAAGGCTCTTCCCACCCCTGCTGGGCCGTCGGAATTGGAAGGGAATAGGCGGCTCCTGTGAAATCGGCTGCCCTTCCTCTGCCGGGACTTCAAACCCCACGGCCGGAGGACGGGGAGAAGAGAGGAGAGCTCAGGGGAGCACCGGAGCGTGGGAGACCAAGCAGCCACGGAGAGCGGGCTCAGAGGAAGGGGCACCAGCCAGGCAGAAGAGAAAAGCCCACCCTGGCCGTGCCCCCGGGAGAGAACAGGCCCAGAGCAGCGGGTGGGCAGGGGAAAAGAAGGTTTTGTGACTAGATGTGACCAGCTCCCCTCCCGTACCTCATCAAGCACTTTTTTTTCCGCTACCATCTGTGGAATGGTAATCGTTAACAGAGCCGCCGCCAGAGCTCAGCGAAAATAAAACAGGCTTTTCCCCCTCCTGTTTGATTAAGGCTGGGTGGCAGAAAACACGAAGCCGTCCTCTCCACTTGCCATCTTTTTAATGTTCCACGGTCTGGTTTCTAAACTTGTTGTGACTCAGAGGAATGAAGCACTAGCATCAAACGGCGGCACACCCCCCCCCCCAGAGCTCCTACTCCTCCGGTGCCCTTTGGAGCAGCAGCACCAGGATGTTCTGGACCTGGCAGTCGCTGAGGGATTGGGGGGGGGGTCTCTCAGGCATTTTTCCACTCTTGCTGACACACGCTCCTTGGGGTTGGAGGGGGCAGACCTTGCCTTCACAACCCGCTCTGACAGCAGCAGCCCCCGCCTTCCTGCCAGCCGCTCTTCTTCCCAAAACCTCCTCTCAAATTAGTGAACGTTAAACACGCTGCTGTCCTGCAAAGCAACGCAATCGGCCGACCCGTTAGCACGCTGCCGGCTGGAACAGCGCCCGAGAAAATCCAGCTCCTGGAAACTGAAATGCAACCGGTATCAACCCACCCTTGCCTGAAACCCCAACGCTCTGTTTATTCATGTACTTGTGGGGGCTCCTGTTCTGGTCCATTGACAACCAACCATAAAACCCAGATACTAATGAAAAGGAACAATTTCTAGGCAAAATTTCTTCACGGAAAGGATTGTTAAGCATTGGAATGGGCTGCCCAGGAAAGTGGCTGAGGCACCATCCCTGGAGGTGTTCAAAAGACGGGTTGACATGGTCCTCAAGAATATGGTTTAGTGATTTTTTTATTGCTTATTTCTTATTTATTTTTTTGTCAGGTTGATGGTTGGACTAGATGATCTTTAAGGTCCCTTCCAACCTAGAATTCTACGATTCTATGAAAAAAAAATTTCTCAGCTCTTATTTTGTGCCACCCCTCTAGCTGAAGTGCCCCAGGAAGGCCCTGGTGAAGATTTTAACACAATCAACAAAAAATGGCGGCTGCACAACAGGAATATGTTTTCCCACTTAAAACAACCAACCACGTGGTGGTGGTGAAGGCTGGGGGGGGACGTTGGGAGAAGAAAGCCGGGGGTTTAAGCCAAGGTAACTTACAGTATGGACGCTGAATCTTTGATTCATCACTTTGACTCTTCCCCCCCTCTCCGGGGGCAGGGGGAGATGGGGTGTTACCTGGGAGCTCAGCGGGTGGTTTTACCATCGCAGCAGCACGCGGTAATTCCCTGCGTGTTTCCGAGCTGCCCTGCTGGCACTAATTTCAGGGTAGAAGGAACCAGCGGCTCTTCTGCGAACAGAGGATTTCAGATCCCCGTCTGGGGGACCTTACAGCGGCTGAAAGCGTTCCCTCCCCTTCCAAGGACGAGCTCTGCCAGGGTAAAGCAGGAATTTTCTACATAAACCGATTTCTACATTCTGTGAGAATTCTGGTACAACTTTGTTAAGTTACAGCTAGTTTTAGGGCCAAGCTTGTTTATTTCAGATTAAACTTTGTTTTAAAACGTGATTGGGTCCGGTTTCAAAGGGTGCTGGTGCTCAGGGCTGGGACTGTCGGGGCGGATCACAGCCAAAGCTGTGGTTCCAGCCTCAGTTACAGCTCCTTACCCTACACAACGTGTGTAAATGCATCAGCCGCGATGCATCCCATGAAAAATAAATGCAGAAGTTTAAAAATAAAATCGCCCCCCGCCCCTGCAGCTTGCATGGCTGGCGGAGACAGCTTTTTCACAGAAAATTATCCCAAAAGCACAAGTCCCTCAGTTTTCTTATAACACAGCTCGGTCTGATTGAACTCCCACTGAAATAAACAGCAATTTTTTTGCTGACTTCAAACAGCTGGCAAAAGTCTATGACAAAATAGTATTTTGAGCACCTATTCTGATACATGCCTTTTAATATGCTAGCACGAAATTTATTGTCTATTTATTTCCCACCGTGTCAGTTGAAGAACTCTGCAACTGAGCTGCGCTGATGAATGCTCCTGTAAATTACAGTGTTTTGCGCAAATACAGATGCCAGACGAGACACTGCATCGCGAGTCGTTTCCTGGGTCACTTGTCACCACTGCCTACGCGGAAGATGGTAATTCGGTGAAGGAAAAGTACTGCACGTGTCAAAAAAGAAAAAAAAAAAAAAAAGAAAAAAATCAAACTCTCAATCCTGTGCAAAGCAGTTTGCTGCATCTGCAGATGTTTGGGAAGCTCTCGAGCACTGTAATAGCTGGCACAGTTCTGGCCCTGCGGAAGACTTCAGAAGAAGGTACGTTGGCTACGCTCAACTCTTTGCCACCACCCAAAGCCTGTGCCAGCACCTACAGTTTATTCCTGTGCTGCACATAAGCCTTACCCTCCACAGACACTGAGCCCAGCAGCCTGTGCACAACTGAAAAAAAGGACTGATTTGTTTTTTCCATTTCTTCATTATTCAACTGACCCTTGTGAAAGCCAAGAATCCAATCCTCCGGAGACTTAGCACAGACTGAAAGCGATACCCAGCTGCAAAACAACTCCTTCCAGCCTTGTCCCAGGAGGTAGGTACTGGGCAGTGCTCATCTCCCTGCTTCCCTGTGCACAGAAATAGGGGTTTTATTGCCAAATGGGATGGAAAGCCTTGGCCCCACACCTCCGCTGCCACCTGCCAGCAGGTTAAGGCAGAACCCAGCAGAGCAGTGAGCTCTGTCATCACCTCCACATCTCCAGCAAACCCATGCGACTTGGGAAATATTTTATCCCCCAAAGTAGATGCACGCTTCCATATTCTATATATAGAGACTATTTGTGCATTGATTACCAGAACTATGTGGTTGATTGATTGGAAGCTGTATTATTGTGCCTCCTGCTTACAAAGAACAAACACGAGCCTTTAGAAGCAAGCCACGAGGTCATTTCTTTCTGGTTTTTTGCTAATTGAGCAGTCTGCATGCATCCTCACCAAACAGGCACAGCAGCAATTTCCGTGCCTAATACAAAATAGCTTAACCATGAAATAAGCAGAGGTGCTGCTTAAACATTTTATTCTCTACTTCCCTTCGTCCCAGAGTTCTAGTTTACCTCTGACACTCATTAACGTGCTTGGCATATTAAAAAAATAAAGAATAAATCCATCTTTCAGCAGTGAGGTTCCTCATAACACATTCTCAAGTTTTGCCCTCTCAAAAATGCCACCTTGAAAGATTTTTTTTTTTTTTTCTTAAAAAAAACAACACCATGAATTGCAATGCATTTCACACAGTAAGAAGAGGTTGCTGTGGATCTTAGGAGTCTAAGTCAGCGACACACACTGTGCAAGACGTTTAGACGCCGTTTAACTGAACCATAAAAGCTTTCTTCACGTGTGTTCTTTTCCCTGCAGCTGCTTGGGCAAAAATTTCTCCACCCTTCAATCTGCTCTTATCTGCTCTCCAAAAATCGGCAGGCTTCACGAAGACCTGCCAACCGTGTGTTATTTAACGTAACGCGGCTCCGTTTAACCCGCACGGCTCAGGGACTGCTGCTTCCACATCCCTCTGCGTGGGGAAGCCTTGGAGATCGCCTCCTCAAGCACTGGCTTTCTTCGTAGCACGAGATGGAGAAGGAGCGAGCGTTTTTTCCAGTGGGACTTGGTCGACACCTCGCCAGCGCGGCAGGAGAGACAAGCCTGTCTCCTTCGGAAGAGCTGACTGGATGCACACCCCTCAGACGTCTAAATGAAGTTGTCTCGCAGGAGATGACAGCTACAAGCTGGAGGAGCGTGGTGCTGCCTGGATTGGCACAGTAGCCCAAGGACGAGGTAGGAACTGTCAAAACACCCAGCTGGCTCTCCGAGGTCCCTGGGGCGGTGGGTGGCACCGGTGGCAGACAGCTCTGCCCGCTCTCGGCCCCAGGTATCGTTTCACCACTGACAAAGCAGAAAGTCGGGGCAAAGGGAGGGTTTTCCTCCTTCACAGACTGAAGCAAAGCTGCTGAAGGGCACTCAGCACCCTAAGCCTGAGGGAGGCACCCAGTGCACCTTTTTTCCTGAAACATTCAGCAGAGTAGAAGGGTCATCCGAAAGTGTGACTCTGGTCTATAACCACCTGCAGGGGGACGCTGCCATCCAGGCTGCAGCAGCCGACAGAATCACTGCCTCTGGCCTTCCTCCTCCTCCTCCTCCTCCATCTCTCCGGCTACAGGCACAGCTTGGGACCACAAGCCTTTGCAAACAAAGACTGCCCGAACCATAAATATTCACTGAGGACTATAATAGCTACAAATTACACTTCGCTTAGAGCACAGTAATAGCTTTTCCAGTGGGGCGAGAGCAAATGGGAGGAGAAACCCAGAGTACGTTTACAGATGGCACATGTGAAACAAACCCCTGCTAACCCAGTTTCTACTTCTTAGTATAATATGGAATAGCCATCATGTCCTATCTAGCAAAATATTCTGTATGGAGTAATATTATCTGGAGCACTGGGCTCCCCAGTTCTGGGCTCCCCAGTTCCAGAAGGACAGGGAACTGCTGGAGAGAGGACAGCAGAGGGCTGCAAAGATGATGGGGGGCCTGGAGCATCTCTCTGATGAGGAGAGGCTGAGGGACTTGGGTCTGTTTAGTCTGGAAAAGAGAAGACTGCGGGGGGATCTGATCAATGCCTATAAATACTTCAAGGGTGGGGGTCAGGAGGATGGGGCCAGGCTTTTTTCAGTGGTGCCCAGTGAGGGGATAAGAGGGATCAGGCACAAACTGGAACATGGGAAGTTCCACCTAAACACGAGGAAGAACCTCTTTATTTTTTTACGAGGCTGCCCAGGGAGGCGGTGGAGTCTCCTTCTCTGGAGACATTCAAACCCACCTGGACACGTTCCTGTGCAACCTGCTCTGGGTGGACCTGCTCTGGCAGGGGGCTGGACTGGATGATCTCCAGAGGTCCCTTCCAACCCGTATCGTGCTGTGATTCTGGGCTGTCTGGGTAATGTGAGACATGGAATAAGCCACCAGAGGAAAAGAAAAATATTTCTGGATACTCAGGCACTGTCAGATTGACAGTACAAGCTCAAGTAAAGCTGAACTGTGACACTGGTGGTTATAATGAAGAGTAGCTAAAAAGCTTGTCAAGGTTGAAGGAGCCTCATAGCTAAAGATATGCAGCACCTTAATGGAAGTGCTACTTTCACCCTGTGCTTTTCCAAGCAACAAACGCTGCGATTGTTCAAACAGATTTACAGTGTGTGGAAGGCAGACAGAGCATCCTGCACGTTTCCAGTACTTCTGGAACTTAACCTTCTCTGGCACAGTAAGGGATCACGACAAAGACCCCCAAGGACACAAGCCAACTCTGCAAAGGACCGCTAGTTGTGACCCACCCCGAGCCTACCATTCCAAACAGCACCTTCTCCCAGAAGCACCTACAGCAGAGCACTAACAAATCCGTCCCTTTCCCGACCTCGTGCGAGCACGGGAAAGAGCCGGTCTAGCAATGTTTCCACAGCGGCTCCCCCGGCAGCGATTCTGTACAGCTGCCAATTCTCTTCTCATGTGAAGGAGAGGTGTTCCCTCTCATTGCTGTAGAGTGAGAGACAGCTGTGACAGCCCTTGACTTGATGAGCCATAAGCTTTTCACAGGAAACCAAGAAAGGGAGGGGGAAAAAAAAAAGAAAGTAAGTTTTTCTTCATCAAATTTGTATTTTAATGCCCTTTTGTCTTGATTTGTTTTAAATACAAAAAAGAATCATGATGGTAGGTGCTGAGAGCTAAGCCTTTCGGGGTTTTCCGTGCAGGTAACTCTTAAATGCAAATAGACCCTGGAGCTTCCTTCTATTTTTCCTCTCATTTTTCACATGGATTTACCAGACTTAAGGAAAGAGAAGCCCTGGAGGCTCGAGAAATGTTTCAGGCAGCCATAAACCCCCTTAAAGGGGCTATATTTGCTTACTAACCATTGTAAGGGAACAGAATATTGACACACCCCCCCCCCCCCCCAAAAAAAAAAAAAGCAGTGAACAATGCACACACACGTGGGTTCTGAAATGCTGGGTTCTGAGAAGACGCACACGTGGTGGGAGACAGTCCCAGGCACCTCCGCGAGCACCGCAGCGAAGCGCTGCCCATCGCAACCCCAGCTCCGAACCCAAGGATGCTCCCCTTCCAGCATCCCTTTACAAAGCTTCCCCCCAAAGGGGAGAACAGCTACTCTTTGCACATTTCCCCAAAAAATTTTATCCCCAACTTAGAGTAGATCTTTTTTAAATTCTGTAGAGAAGCTAGCAAAAAAAAAAAACCCACCCTGGCTTAGTGCTAAATATTTATTCTACAAAACCATCCCTGTGCACCATCTGCTCAAGCTTCGGCATCCCATCCCTTTCGTGCAGACCGTGAGCGTGCTGATATGGTAACAAAGAAGGATAAGCACGGATCAGTGTCAGAAGGTACCTAGAAAATGAAGGCATTTCCTGGTATAGAGAAACCACAGGCACTAGAGAGCCAAGTTACAGTCGTCTTCCAGGTGAGTAGCACACGCTGCAGGGGGGCAGCCATGAGCCCCTGTGTGCAATGGGAATGTTTTCCTGTGAATTCTCTATTCAGCAGAAGAGCTTGTTGGGTTCTTGAATGGACAGTCCCCTCCAAAGGGCTGTACCCTGGAGGAGAGACCCACGTTCTGCGCCCACAGGAGACAGCTGGGGCAGGAGGTTGAGTTTTAATGGCTTGGAACAGCCACCTCTGTGGCTGCAGCCTGTTTTCCTGGTGGGCTGAGAGGAGAAGCAATGGCACATGTGACGTGCTGTACCTGTGCAGCTCCCTTCCCCTCTCAGAGTACAGGGGCTCCTGCTGACATGTCATCTGTGTGGTGGCCTTAGCAGAGCACGAGCCTTCTGGGCTTGACAAACACCACATTCTTCAACTTCCCTGCTGGGAACAGTGATTGTCATTATCAATACAGGCCATTCTTTTAACTCTCCTCCTACCGCTTCTTCTGGTGCCTATCTATGCACGCTTCCATTCCTACTTCATTCAAACCAATCTTTGTATTTCTCTTACAAGCCTTCACCAAACCCATTTCTGGAGAATTTAAAGGACCACTCTCCCTACTTAGGCCCACAATAAATCACCGCGTGGAGCTGACGTGTGCCCTTCCCTTGGAGGAAAGCAGGATCCAGCGATGCTCTGCACAAAAAAATAAAATAAAAGGCCAAGTACCACCCTTGGAGGAGAAAGGAGGAGGAGGAGGAGGAGAGCCATCATGTCACACCATGCCACTGTGGGCAAACAGCCAGAGCAGCTGGACAACGTGAATGGGAGCAAACCCAGCACTCGGCGCTGTGGCAGGGTAAGTGAAGGCTGACTGAGGGGTAAAAGCATCTCTCTCAGCTTCACACCAAGAGGGCCAAGATGCCACAGCACCAGCTGGGGAACGCCAGGATCTACTGGCACGGGGTAGGAAAAACATGGGAAAGGTGAGTGTTCCCTTTTGCCTGCCCTTGTCTATGGACAGGCTAAGGCTGGTGGGCTGCAGAAGACTCCTAGAGCTAGTGAGTCCACCCTGACACAACTGATGGTGTCCAAGCCTTCCCACCAGGGACAGGAGCCACCTGTGACTGAGTGCATACACCTGGAATGTGGCTCAGGGTCTGAAATCCAAACAACTCAGGCAGCTGCACAGCATAACGGGTGATGCAGCCAAGCCCCCCTCCCTGGAAGGGCTGAAGGTGAGCTCCAGCTCCAGCACCACGCAGCCGCCGGGACGCCCACGGAGCATCCTCTCCTTGGGCACAGCAGGGAACAGGATTTTGGGGCTGGGTGCAAGCACAAGAGCAAAACAAGCAGTTTTGCAAGCACCCATGTGGGCTCTCAAGCTCCGCAGCCACCAGTGACAGCAAGAATACAAATGCGTGTCTCTTGCTGAAATTGTTTTACAACATAGGTTATATATAAATTCCAACTGTTACGTTGCCTAAATTAAAGTATGTATATATTAAAAACAAGGCACAGTTGCCAAGCAATCAGATTTTACTTTCCCAGTAGATTTTTGACTTCCATCTATGTGAACATACTGAACTATGGGCAAAAACATCTCTAAATTGCATCAACTGCACTTCTTGAATTCTGTGATCAGTCCCTACGTAAAAATTGATTAGTGGAAGAATCAGAGCCGTTATGAAAACATACTCTGTATCTTGTGGACAGATAAATTCATGAAGGTGCTGGAATGAAAAGCACACCACACTGAAACAGGGTCACTTTATATGCAGAGAGAGAGAGAAATACATATATATATATGTGTGTGTGTGTGTGTAGAGAGAGAGAGACATATATATACACACTACCTGGAATCCAATCTACTGTCAACCAGCTTTTTACATTAGTATAAGCTTGTGCCATCCATCAGCAGCTGAGCCCCACGCTGGCAGAGCTATCATTCCGGAACAGCTTACAATGTTTCTGAGTAAAACATTTTGCTTTCTGTCCCTTACAGAAAGAAAAATTTCTGGTATAACCCTATCAATGCGAAGAAGTAAGTTACCAAGGCTGGGAGTGAGTCATGAAGCACAAGGCAGCGCCGGTTAAATTGAGAGCCGTTACATAAAGCCATCCCCAGGATGTCCATTCTCTACAAGCCCAGCTCTGCATCCACACAAGCAGTGACAGAACATATTCCTGATGAGTACGCGGACGCTGCCAGGAAATTTGAGCTCCTGTGCCAAGTACCTGGAAGTCCTCTTGAGTGCTTCCAGCAAACCTGGGCACAGTCAGCTCTGCGGACCCGCAGGATGGAAACCAGGAAGATGACAATCTTGTGACTCAGTTTGTCTCATGGGGCAACGCAAGGATATGACCATGGGCTGTGGTTTAAGACACACGAAACATCCATCCGCAACCCCAAGAGTAAGGCTAAGGTGTCGGAAGGCACCGCGGTCGTACGCTGTCACAGTTAGGTGCTTGGAGTAAGCACACTCACAGATTCAAGCTGGCAAACACATTTCCTCACCTGCAGAGTCCAGGAAGGAAGCCACACGCTCGCCCCAGGCACTGCACTCCGGTACAAATTTTATCTTCGAGCTGTTACTCTCCAGTGAGAAAAACGCCTGAAGCCTTTTACCTGAGCCAAGACCTCTAGATGGGAGCAGGGGCACAGCCTTCACCACAAAGCTGTTCAGAACATCCTGAATTCACAGGCAACCGCATCAGCTGATGGGACGTGACCTTTACTGAACTTCTCCTTCGGAAGTACTTGCTTCCAGTAGGAAACATCCACAGGCTCGTCATTTCAGGCTTCATGAAAACAGCAGGTTAACCCTTCCAGCAGCTAACGAGGAGAGATGCCATTAATCTGCAACTCTCAGAGAGGTTCTTACCATCAGATCCTTGAGTTGTGGGCAAGCAGATTCACAATTCTTTGTGAATCGGGCTCCTAAGCCGGATGGACAGATTACGAAACACAGCCTCATGGTCACACGTGACAGACGAGAGTTTCTGGCTGGCAGAAAGCGTTTTGGTGCACAAAGGCTCTTTTTCTCACTACTTTTGGAGAAAGGGGTGCAGTGATTTCTATTCAATCATGTATGAGGCTTAAAAAGAGTTAGTCCTACAAGATGTACTAACAGCAAGTAACTTGAATTCAAAGATTTTCCTGTGGTCCATTCCTGTTAAGTGATACCGGGGGTTTTGCTAATAATAATAATAGTAATAATAATAATAGAAGGCGCATGTCTCCAAACATAACTGATTGGAGGAAGGATTTCAAAATGAATGCCAGCAGGTTCTTTCAAAGGCGCTGATGTTCCCACGGGGTATGATGGATCTACACATGTGGGTTCTCTTTCCGAGGCACAGCATCAATAGTTACATTCATACTGTGATTTGCGGATTATAACTAAACCCAGAGCAACAAAACGCAACCCAGGTCCACAGTGGTGCACCCATTAAACTGGCGGGTGAACGTTCTCCCTTAGAGTTACACTTCAGAATATATTAAGCTGACGTTCTTTCCTTCCTTGTGTACAGCTTAGTGAAATGAAGCTCGAATATCATAGCTCTTCAAAATACAGGTGAAGAGAAGATCTTGCACAGCCACAGGCAGCAAATCCTCATTAAAAGTCTTTTCCCATTACAAGCTGTAAAATCCACCTTTCTGCAGCCCTTGCCTGGTGCTCACAGCATATTGCCTTGCTTGTGCACAAACATTTTGGCCAGATACACGGACTTAAACAGGATGGATGTTCAAATCCTTTTCACAGCAAAAGCAAATGAAAAATGCCTATTTCTCCTAGGATTTGTCATCGTCCTCCCACCAAGACAAGCCGTGTTTCCAGAGAACACCCCACAGTTCCTACCCCCACTGCCCCATTCCTGTTTAGACAGAGTTTTCCACAAAGAAAAATGTGTTACTCCAAATAGCCAGTCTCAGAATTTAAAATTTAAGCATGTTACAACTTCATGTTTATCCAACAGCTCAGTCATCAGGATGCAGTGGAACAGCACAGCTGGGAATTCAAGTGGCCATCACTAGTGCCAGGCTGGCTACTTCCAGTAAGCTCCAGTCTGTGTCTCCTTCTGCAGACGGAGATGCACATAAAGCACTGGTACACTGCTGCCCTTTGGCAAAGAGTTTCGTAGCCACCAGAAAACCAATGCAAAGAAACCCCACCAGAACAAAAGCAAGGCTTTTGGAGATCAACAACGTACGCAAGGCTGCAGAGCACCCCAGGGCTTCGTTTAGGATCCCCTCCATGGCTGTGGCTGCTTCTCTCACATGGTCGGATCAACAGAAGCTGGCTGGCAGGAGACACAACTCCTCTTTCGACCCCCAAGCTTTCTCATGCTGCTCTTGAATACCTTCAATAACCATTTACACTTCACTTACCAGCGGCGTGACACAATGCTGCCTCGCCAATTCCACGGTTCCCACAGACAGACTGGGGTCTGAATAATTACGTGGGCTTCAAAGACTGTCAGAGCCCCTGCTGATAGCTTCTGTGGCACGAGAGGTGGGAGAGACACCACGGAAACGCTGCTTGTGTGCCCAGAGGCACTTATATGGTGCACACATCGCTAAGGAGCGGGGCAAAATACCGGCACCTGGCACGGGGGGCCAGGCTGTGTACGCTGCCAGAGGACAGGTAGGAGATGCGATGTGACACGCAACACCCCATCTTTCTCCCTGGAAGAGGTATCTATCACCAAGGCTGGCCTCGGCAGAGAGCTTTCAGTGCTTTCGTGGGGCAGAAAAACCAATGTTTTTTTTAATTTAAAATGTTATTTCAAGTAGAGAAGAATGTAAGAAACAAGTGTCTGCTCAGAGGACACACAGGTGCAGTGGCTGTGCTGATGTGCTTCACTCCCTGGCAGCAGCTGTGGGAGATGGATAATCGCCTCTCACCCCCCAAGCGCCCAGCAGAGACCCACGGCAGACCCACAACTCCAGGGGACCTGCAGGCACCCAGAAAGCAGACACAATGAGGAAGGCTGCTCTGAGAAGAGAAACCCTGGTCTCCCTGTTCAGTGGGCAGCAAGAAATGCAAATATACTCTGATTCCACATCCCCGGAGTATGTGCTGGCACAGCCAAAATCAGAGCAGTCCTTCTTCCCAAAACCACCCAGAAACTGCATACCCTTCATGACGTGCCACCCCTCGTGTAAACCCATTCTTCTCCTCTTGGCTGAGGAACGACCGTTTCTTGGGTTTCTTGCCAAGCCCTGACCTCACGCAGAAGCTGCCAGGTCTGGATCCAAAGTGGGGGTGTAACGGTCCCATAATTACGTGATGCGCGCCAGGGAGCAGGAAGCTATTTCCAGGCGCACCTGCAAGCCTCTACACACCACGCAGCACAACGCAAGGGCGGAGGAGGAGCATTTGTATTTGTAAAAACCTATACTGCCACCATTCTTTTTACACGCCTGAGCCGTTTTCCCTTTCTGAGCACCCAAAGGAAACCTCACAGCTTTCACCCCTGCTCCCTTTGTTTTCTTGTAAACGGTCCAAACAGCTGAATCTCGCAAAAGTGGCGGAACCGAAATTTATTTGCTGCGTTTATTTTTCAGCATAAGATACACAAGAGGCTTTAAGTAACTAAAAGCCTGCTTTTCTGATGCAGAACCAGGGAAAAAAAAAAAAAAAAAATAAATCACAGAAAGGCTAATACAAGGTAGCACAATTACTCTCTATTGATACAACCGCTGTGAAACAAGTATTTTGGAACCATTATTGGTAATGTATTTTTGACAGCTGTAGCACAACATACTGAGAGTTTTGCAAGGTGTTTAACATCATGCAAGATATTCAGATTAAAAAAATGAACACAGCTGCAACCAGAACACCCTATTTCTGCCTCGTCCAGGGATGAAGCCAATCTTGAGATGGTATCAAGCGTGATGCTTTCTCTGATGAGCTAATTCTTGGGAAGTAAAATTAGCAAAACACAGTCCAAGTCCTGCTGTCAGGAGAGGTGTAACCCCGAGGGTGTGATCCCTTCTGACAGAAGCCTGGCAGACAGCATCACTGCGAATCGCAGCAGCAGCACAAACCCAGAGGTGAGGAAAGGGAAGGAAGGTGGGCACCTTGCTGCAAACCTGCCTCTGGCCCACCTTTTCTCTGATAAAAAAAATTGTCCTGAGTAATTTAAGGCTCTCGACCTGCATCTAATAAACAGAATCCCACGACGCTGGTGAGGGGTCTAGAGAACAAATCACACGAGGAGAGGCTGAGGGAACTGGGCATGTTTAGTTTGGAGAAGAGGAGGCTGAGGAGAGACCTCCTTGCCCTCTACAACTCCCTGAGAGGAGGGTGTAGAGGGGTGGGGGTTGGCCTCTTCTCCCAAGGGAATAATGCCAGGAGCAGAGGAAATGGTCTGAAGTTGGGGCAGGGGAGGTTTAGATTAGATCTGAGGAAGAACGACTTTCCTGAGAGGGTGGTCAGGCCCTGGAACAGCCTGCCCAGGGAGGTGGTGGAGTCACCATCCCTGGAGGGATTTGAGAAACGTGTAGATGTGGCCCTTCAGGGCATGCTCTAGTGCCCGAGATTGTTGGGTTGTGTCTGTTTGTCGTTTGTTTTTTTTTTTTGTGTTTGGACTTGATGATCTCAAAGGTCCCTTCCAACCATGAAGATTCTGTGAGGCTGTCAGAGGGGAGGGGGGGAAAAGAAGGTGAACAGGGGGCTGTCACCCTGGCAAGCGGAACGCGGGCAGGGATAGACTGAGAGGGCCAACAGGACAAATGTAGGGGCTGAAGTCAAAACACCTCCTTGGGCCAACCCCTTCTTCCCTGCAGGGAAGAGGACGCCGAAAACGTGAGCCCTGATCCTGCTTCCCCGTGGAGGCAGGAGTCGGCAGGCACAGGGGGTGAAGGGTGTTGTGGCCATCCACTGCAGCAGGACACGAGGTTCTGCCTGCCCTCCCGGACCCTGGATGTCCATGGAGCCAGGCATCTCCAGTGACACCCAGCGCCCCACCAGCCCCCCCATCTGCAGCCTCCCCAAGCCCACCGGTGCTGCGCGTTTTGTGGGCGCTTATTGATAGAAGCTCTAGTTGGGTTCAGAGCTTCCCCAGGCACAGGGACACATTAGAGAACCACACTCCCATCTCACAGGGAAATCTCCTCCGCACCACACCCCAAACAGACTCAAAATGACCCGAAATAAACTCCCGGGGTTAGAGACAGAAGTCATAGAGACATCCACAGCACTTGAGGTTCTGGGAGCTGTTTGGATACACTGAACAGTCCCTGTGATCTCGCCTGCCAGCTATTATTGCCATTTTACTGACAGAGGAACATCGGAGGTAAAGAGAGCGCTTAAAGTGCTGCTCACTTCAGAGCGTGCCAACAGAAATGGCTTTGGGGAGTTCAGACCGGGTTCCTTCTCAATTATTATTTCTATAGCCAAGTGGCTCTGCAACGCTAAATCGCTGCTGTCGCTGAAGTAAGCAGATGTGATCCTGAATACACATGAGGAGACAATCTATTCATCGTAGCGGCGGTGAGGTTTTGTCATTTTTCAGTGTAAGTGCACTTTAACTGAATTGACATTCTCCTGGACCTTGGACACTGATGGAAAATAATACTTCAAAGGCCATTTTAATTGATGCAGTTTCCTGTACCCCAATACAGTCCTTAAGAGTCAGAGAAAACCACTTTCAAGAACCCTCTGAGGACTCCCGAGTCAGTATTACAGCACTGCGTTTATGGAAGATAACTCCCAACACTGTTTAATTACATCTCTGACCTCTATACAATTTTCCATTATAGGCCTCATTCTTACCCCTTTTAAGTCCCACTCAACTCATTCTGCAGGAGCAGGATACAAAGACATCCTTAGCTCTGAAATTTGCATTAAGAAATAAGGGAGCAAGAAGGGAGAGCACTTATTGGTGACTTTCAGGATATTAAAGAAGAAAATGACGTATGTGACTTCCTTCATTTAAAATCGTAGTTTCACGGGGCAAACGTATCTCAAAGTTTCCTTAGCTATAAAGGAGGAATTAAGAAGGAATTCTGTACTTCTGGCAAAAGCTATCATTATTTTCAAATCTTATGATTGCCCACAGGGAAGCTAAGGGTTGGATGGGATCTTGAGCTGGCCTTCCAAGAGGGAATCAGTCCGTGTATCTCCTAAGAGATACCAGTCTAAGCCTTCCTTAAAGGACTTTGAGGACCATGATTCCTCACCTTCTCAAGCACTCTGTTCCCTTGCTTCATTTCTCTTCCTAGTTAAAATGTTTTCTGATATGCAAACCTAAACTTTCCCTGCCGCAGGTAAGCAATAGCTGGTTATCTTCCAAGTCTGTGTAGAGAAGGACTAGAACACAACGTTCTTTGCATGGCTACCTTCACACTTTGCAAAGCTCGTCTCCCTCCATCATCTTTTCCTGCCCAAGCAACCCCTTGTAAATCCTATTTTCTGAGCTGATCACCGTGATCTCCTACAGAACCTCCCCAATTCTCCTACAGCTTTTTAAAGCACGATGCTCAAAGCTAAGCCCATCAGGCTGGTATCGTCATTACTGAGCCGAGGAGGCTAATTAAATTGCACGCCTGCAATGCCCATGCTGATGCATCCCCAAGCGAAGGCTGGGGTTCTGGTTGTGGATTTTCTGCCACGAAGGCCTCCTGCTGCTGACGCACGCTCCGTTTGCGATCCAGCTTAATCTCCAGACCCTTCTCCACAACGTCACTTCTCCAGGTGTTCCCAGCTCAGCATTTGGCTTTCCCCTTCCCAGGACCATCTCCCAACTGATTTCAGGTAACATCTCCAGTTTATTTATAAACACCAGTTTGAGCTCTGTTCCTGTACTCCAGAGTGCTTACAAGCTCATATATCCTGATGATGACCACAAATAACTGAGACCAGAGAAATTTTGGAAAAAGAAGAGCATACCTAGGTTATAACTGGACGGCCTTTGTGTCACTGATGAAAAGCCAAGGAGACACCCCTGTCCCTAGGCAGCAGGTGACTATGGCACCTTCTCACATAGCCAGTTGTGGCACCACACATAAAATCCCCCTTTGTTCTGAACTGATTTCAAAAGAACCCCAAACCCAAGCAAAATTCCCAGAATGTGCACTTAATTCAAACAGAAGCTCTCCTCCAAATGAAAGGTGGCTTTTTAGGCAAGCCCTTTCCCCCGCCAAGCAACATTTGCAAAAAGCATGTGCGTGGGGGAATCTATGCAGGAGTTTGAATTACGAAGACGGAGACAGAGTTCAAAGGAGAACGGGACTTCATGAGCCAAGGGACACTTTCAGCAGCACCGAGAAACCCTCGCAGAGGGG
>QJSC01025921.1:546863-578820 GCA_003697955.1 Calidris pygmaea
CCCCCCCCCCCCCCTCCCCTTCGGCTCCTCCCCGCCGGCTCCGCCCCGCGGCCGCTCGCCCCGGCCCCAGGGCGGGTGGCCCCCGCGGGGTCCCCCTCGAACGGTTCAGAGTGGGAAGGGAGGGTAAGGATCACCTCGTTTCAGCCCCTCCGCCGTGGGGTCCTGGTCTGAGCGACACAGGGGGTTGGAAGGGACCTCTGGAGATCATCCAGTCCAACCCCCTGCCAGAGCAGGGCCACCCAGAGCAGGTCCCACAGGAACGTGTCCAGGTGGGGTTTGAATGTCTCCAGAGATGGAGACTCCACCACCTCTCTGGGCAGCCTCTTCCAGGGCTCTGCCACCCTCACAGGAAAGAAGGTCCTCCTCATGTTTAGGTGGAACTTCCTATGTTCCAGTTTGTGCCCGTTACCTCTTGTCCTGTCCCTGGGCACCACTGAAAAAAGACCCCATCCTCTTGACACCCACCACACCAGTATTTATAGGTGTTGATCAGGTCCCCCCTCAGTCTTCTCCAGACTAAAAAGACCCAAGTCCCTCAGCCTGGCTGCCCAGGGAAGTGGTTGAGGCACCATCCCTGGAGGCATTCAAAAGACGGGTAGACATGGTCCTCAGGAATATGGTTTAGTGATTTTTTTATTGCTTATTTCTTATTTATTTTTTTGCCAGAGTTAGGTTGATGGTTGGACTAGATGATCTTTAAAGTCCCTTCCAACCTAGACGATTCTATGCTCTAGGCCCCTCATCATCTCTGTAGCCCTCTGCTGTCCCCTCTCCAGCAGTTCCCTGCCCTTCTTGAACTGGGGAGCCCAAAACTGGACCCAGTGCTCCAGATGGGGCCTCCCCAGGGCAGAGCAGAGGGGCAGGATGACCTAACAGGACACAGGAATCACTTCTCTTCTAATGCTGGGGAAAACTGTACTTTTAGAAGACTCCAGTGTCTGAATTGGTGAAAATATTTACTGTATAGCCAGCTACGGGATGTGAGTTTCAAGGTCTCGGTGCTTCTGAGCCTAACCAGGTGCGGGACAAGTTGAAGCAAGACCCAAGCTGGACGATGGGGTTATTTCATACCATGTACATCACATTCAATATAAATTAGAGAGTTTTCTGAGAATTTCTCTCTCCCTTGAGGGCTGGGATCCTGAGAACTCCTTGCCCCGGTGCCAGAGCCCTGAGCTCTTCCCTCCCTCCCGAAGCCGCAGTGCTCGCAGGGTCCCACATTGGCTGTCCCTGCTGGGAGGGCACGGCTTCTGCCTGATGGGATGGGCTGAGTATAATCCTGTATATTTTCTATTGATATCGGGATCAATATGGTTCTTTAGTATTTTTAATGTTAATTATCTAGTCTTATTCCACTAAATCTGCTTATAAGTCAACCTTCAGGTTTCCTTGTTTTTTCCCAATTCCCCTTCCCAGGTGGGGAGAGGTCACCAGGTGTAAGAGTAATTGTCTAAACGACATTAAATTGCTGTGGGTTCCTCAAACCATAACACCTGGGTGGGGACACCTCCCACCAGCCCAGGTTGCTCAAAGCCCCGACTGACCTGGCTTTGAACCCCTCCAGGGATGGGGCAGCCACAGCTTCTCTGGGCAACATGGGCTGGTGCCTCACCACCCATTATGAGATTTAACAGATTTTTAAAGGCATCTCGTAGTGGTGGGAGCACACGTGCATGAGCAGCGACCAGCGCTGCCTGCCAGCAGGGATGAGCAATGCTAGCAGGGAGCAGTGCCAGGCTCTCCAGGGCCAGCCAGCTTTCTGGAGTGTCCCCCTCTTGCCCCTGCCATGACAGGGCTCCAGAGCTCCTCTCCGCACCCTGCTGGGACCATTAAATGGGATGCGCTCTCGCCTCTGGACAGCATCCTCAAAGGAGCATGAGAAGGAGGCAAGTGGGCTCGATTATTAGGGATTTTGAGCACTCCAAGCGCGTGGCTCTCAGCTATTTTATGAGACAGGTGATACAGATTGTCCCTACAGAGCCAGAGTCAATGGAGCAGGAGACTGAGCTCCTTGCACAATCGACCCATGGCACAGCCACTTCTTGCTTTTGTTCTTCATGCAATTCATATTCTTGGGTGATCTAATCAGGAAAACTATTCCTTTCTAAGAGTTGCACTGAGACGTTGAATCATAGAATGGTTAGAGTTGGAAGGGACCTTAAAGATCATCCAGTTCCAACACCCTGCTCTGGGCAGGGACACCTCCCACCAAACCAGGTTGCTCCAAGCCCCCTCCAACCTGGCCTTGAACCCCTCCAGGGATGCAGCCAGAGATTCTCGGGGCAACCTCAGCCAGGCTCTCACTACTCATTCAGCAAAGAATGTCTTCCTAATGCCTGATCTAAATTTCCCCTCCTTCAGTTTAAAACCCTTCCCCCTCGTCCTATGGCTCCCCTCCCTGATCCAGAGTCCCTCCCCATCTCTCCTGGAGCCCCTTTAGGTACTGGAACGGGCTCTAAGGTCTCCCCGGAGCCTTCTCTTCTCCAGGCTGAACCCCCCCAGCTCTCTCAGCCTGTCCTCTCAGCAGAGGGGCTCCAGCCCTTGGATCATCTTTGTGACCCTCCTCTGGATCTGTTCCAACAGCTCCATGTCCTTCCTGTGCTGAGGACTCCACAGCTGGACACAGTGCTCCTGTGAATAACCTCTGACCGTTGTCCCTGACTTGCAGGAGAGAGGAGCTCCCTGCAGCGCTGCTGCCCCTGGGACGTTTCACCGCTCGCATTGGTGCTGAGCCAGATACGAGGCTGAGACCCACCAAAACAGCAGGTACAAGAGAGCATCTCCTACCCCGTTCCCTGCCCTGTCCCCTGCTGAGGCTGCCAAACCCCTTTGCCATATGCATTTACGCAATACTCCCCACCTGCACACCCACAGCACCCTTCCCCCTGCAAACCAGAGGTGCTGGAGGATGGAATTTAACTAGCTCGTAGGGGAAAGTGTTACGAAGGAGGCCACACAAAATGGTCCTGCTGGTCCCTTCTGAAGTGAACTCTCCTTCATTGCTAGGAGCAGGGATGAGCACTTTGCCTCGGCAGATGGGCCGGATCCCAGATTGGGAGGGCTGGAAGGCTCACCCGCCTGGCTCCCTTCAGTGACACCCACATGGGCAGGCAGCACCTCCTGTGTCTGCTGCTGACCTTCACAGAATCACAGAATGACATGGGGTTGGAAGGGACCTCTGGAGACCATCTCCTCCAACGCCCTGCCAGAGCAGGGCCACCCAGAGCAGGTTGCATAGGAACGTGTCCAGGTGGGTTTGAATGTCTCCAGAGAAGGAGACTCCACCACCTCTCTGGGCAGCCTCTTCCAGGGCTCTGCTACCCTCTCATGTTTAGGTGGAACTTCCTATGTTCAAGTTTGTGCCCATTTCCTCTTGTCCTGTTACTGTGCACCACTGAGAAAAGACCGGCCCCATCCTCCTGACACAGTATTTATAGGCGTTGATCAGATCCCCCCTCAGCCTTCTCTTCTCCAGATTAAAAAGACCCAAGTCCCTCAGCCTTTCCTCACCAGAGAGATGCTCCAGGCTCCTCATCATCTTTGTGGTCCTCTGCTGTGCCCTCTCCAGCAGGCAAGCCCTGGGAACACACAACTGCATCCCAGCTAATGCCCTTGCCCCCCTAGGATGTGCAAACCAGGGCTACAACCTCCCCCTCTCAGCAGGCTGGTTGCCCACGGCTGGAGGGAGAGCTTTCAGCTGAGCTGAAGGGACATTTCTGGGGCCAGTTCTGATTGCTGGGATAAAAGCAATCAGAGCTGGCTGGGGGTGGCAGGGAGGTTTACACCGTGCCTCAGGGATGGGACCCCTTAAACTCAGCCTAACTGGGCAGGAGATGGGTGCCCAGTGGCACCGAGCATGGGGCTTTGAGCCCTCCTCGACACTGGTCATCGGGGCTGAGGGTGCTTCCCAGGCCTCTAGATTTTCTATGCCTCCAGGGTTAATTGCACTGGAAAGGGAGTTTTCTGAATCACTCCTCTGGGCTTACCTGCCTTTGTTTTGCGGAAATCCCACTGAAATCTGCCAAGGTTCAGGCCCTTGCTCAGCTGTTTGCAAGCAGAGGAGGAACTGACTGCAAAATCAGGTGTTTCTTTGACACTGTCCTGTTGTCCTCCCGTTCCCTGGAGCCCACCAGCAGCAAACAGGGGATGCAGCTCAGCTCCCACGAGACCCCTGGCCCAAGGAGAAACTGCCTCTTCTACCTGCTGGCACCAAGCCCTTCCCTCTCTCTTTTGCCTCCACAGCTGCTCTCAGACCCCGCCTGGGCTGTGAGATGACTTTCTGTTAAAAAGAAAGAGAAATAAAGGGAAGGAAGGTGAACTACGGGTTACAGAAATGGTGTAGGTGCTTCTGACAAGACTCAAGTGCCCCGTCCGATTTGGACACGCCGCCGCAGGACAGCGGTTCTTAGCACACTATAGGGCAGGGAGCTTTTTGCCTCCCTTTGAAAGCCCCAGTGCTGCGGGGGCCGCCGATCAAAGCTAAAGCAGTTCTCTCCTTTGGTGCACCCCCATTCTTTACTGTTTTGCAAAATGCCTGTGGCTGAGCAGTTAATGGAGGCATCTGCTGCACTGGCAGAGTTCACCGACTTAATTAAAGGCATCTAACAATTACGCAGCTGCATGCGAGAGACCACGGGCTGAAACCGAGTATCCCCAGCGCTGAAAGCAAGCGTCCCCGCTGTGTGGAAAGCATAGATCTGCAGCCAGGCACTCACATGAAAGCAGAAGCAGGGCCCAAAGATTAAGGATGGATGGGAGCCAGCCTCCAACGCCTGTCGCCAAGGCCTCGCCACGCTGGAGAACCGTCCAACCTCAGCTCACGCTCACACCAGCCTCGCAACAAGTGAGCGGAGCCAGGGACGTTCCTGGCCAGCAGGGATGGTTTTACCTGGAAAACAGGTTGTTTTGGGTTTTTTTTTTTAACAGATTTTTTTCTCACTGACTGAAAACAGCTGGTTTAAAAAGGCACATGGGAAAACTAATCCTGTACCAAGGGGTTAACAAGCTCTCCTCTGCCTGGGGCCATGTTCTCTTCCTGGTAAATGAAGAAACATTTCCCTCGTGGCCCTGTTTCTGGTATCACTGCATATTTGAGCCGATGGGGGACTTTGCAAGGCTGGTATTTTACCAAAGAGGCTCACAGAACAGGCTTTCTGATCAGCGGGCACCAAGGGCTCCAAATCAGCATGGGCCACTGCCCTGCAGGGCTGGGGGCCGGGGAGCTGTGGTTGCCCTCGCAGCCGAGAGGCAGGGACCCCCACGCGCTCTGGCCAGCGAGGAGGAGCCTCACGCCTGCCCTCTCGGAGCTGGGAATGCAACCTCTCGGCCCCAGCAATGTCACCGAGGGCTGGCTGGGACATAAAGCAGGCGGATCAATGCCCTGCTGCTTTGGTCGATACCGATTCGCAGATGAACTTCTGCCGGGAGAGACGTTACTCGTGTGGACAGCCTCTGTCCTCAGGGATTTCCTTGAAGGGAGATGAGGAGGGCAATGGGCACATTAAATGCACACCAGTGCTGCAGGTGAGGAGAGACATTTTGGCCATGGGGCTGGTGGGTCTCAATATCCTGAGCCCAGCCTCTCTCCTACAGAGGACAGGCATGCCCTCTCCTCCGCAGCCCGCTCCCGCTGCAAGGGGAATTGCCCTTTCCCAGCTCATCTCCAGTACGGGCGAACAGCAGGGGAAGAGGCAGAGCAGAGGGGATGCTAGCCTGCATCGTGTCCAGAGCTGTCCCACAGATGACACGAAGCCACCAGCGCCAGCCCGTGCTGTTGTGTAACGTGTCACGCGGAGCCCGCTCGCGTGGAAGCGGCGCTTCACCTTGGAGCAAAGGCCGGGTTGCTCCCAGCGGTTGCCACAAGCAACTCAGTGGAAAACAGCAGTTTGCTGGGCCGCCAGGTAGCTCTTTCCTGGAGAAAAATCCCCCCTGGATCTAGGCTCTTGTGACTTCTGAAGCACGTCTTGCCCTCAGTTTTGCGCCCTCACCCACTGAAGGACAGGGCAAAATAAGATATATTTAGAAAAAAGAAGCATTCAGCCTTTTCAAACACAAACCCCTCCACAAACAGCAAAATGATCTAATTCTACCGTGTAGAGGTGAGGCAGGTATGTATAAAGAAAGAACAAGCATGTTTTCCTTTTTCTGCTTTTCCATGTGACATATAATCTGTCATTAGATAATCCAGGCACTTTTATTAAAATATACAGCAAAAGTTAGACATCCAATGATAATCTTCCTGAGAAGGGAACCCAGAGCAACCTATTTCCCACACTGGACTGAAAGATACATTCACTAGACATGAGAAATGGGAGACTTTGTCCCAAAGTGTCAAGCCTGGAGCAAGTTTGGCTCACTCGCTCTCTCTGCTCCCCGCTAGAGATCTGCCGCCTCCCTGCGTGCCTGCAGCAACGTTCCTGCCTGCACAGCTCTGGAGCCGTGTACTTCTCAGCGTGTCCTCTGCCCGCCTGGAAACCCAGCGCCAGGCCAGGCTTCAATCTGGTCGATTAGAGCACGCTGAGCCCCAAGACCTGGTAGCTGTCGGCAGGCAAGAAAGGGGGAGTGATGGCAAGACATATCCACGCTTAAGAGATGCCAGAAGATGTTTCTGCTTGGACAAAGCCGGGTGGGGATAATGCTAACGGAGGATGGGGTCTGGATGAAGAAGGGCAGTCGCGAGCCAGCACCACAGGGCAGGTTAGTCAGGTCATTGCTTTTGTGGCTTTTCTGTCATTTCTTAGACTCTCCTCTGCAGCAGGGAGGAGGGACGGTACCAGCCCTGCCCCTTGCTCTCTGCCCAAACCTGCTCTCTCCAATTCATTTGACCTTTACCTCTGTGCCTGTTTGCGCTACTTCTCCCCCAGCAGCGGGAAGGGAGCAGGCTCCAGCTGGCTGTCTTTGGGAGAGCCAGGGAACCCAGCAGAGGTGGGCTGCACAGACCCGAACAAACCGGGAAAGAGACTTAGGGCAGGATGTGGTAGATCCAGTCAGTCTCAGGTGAATTGTCACCATCTCTCTCTTGCCTCCTACCCCGATTTGCTTTGCGGGCTGCGGATGCTGCTCCCTCCCTTCCACAAAGACAGACTGAGAAGACCTGAAGGCAGAGTAAAAGGAGACGGGCCTTTAGGCAGCAATGTGCAAAGAAGGTGGGTGCTGAGAAGAAGGGGTGGGTGATGGCAGTGGTCACCTGCATCAAGAGGGGGATTGAGATCAATCATGAGCCAAAGTTATTCCCTGCAAAGGCCCAGGAAGGTCAGTGATATTGGTTACGAGCCCGAGGCACTTTGGTTTTGATTGGAAAAGACAGTGCAATTACAGCATCTGTTTCGTGAGATCAGCCTCCATTGAATTTATAGAGCAGGCTTCAAGGAAATCACAGCTTGTTGCTCTGCCGGCTGAGGTAGGACATCCACTCTTTGAGGGGAGGGTTCCCCATAGCTACCAGCTTTTTCAGGAAGGCACTGGGCCGTAGCCTGGGAACATCAGGGTGGGCTTCAGAGTATTTCTGCAGTTTAGCCAGAATGCGAGGGAGCCCTACGGTGGAAGCATAGAACATGGGGCCACCCCTGTGCTTTGGCCACCCGTAGCCATTGATATAAATTACATCCAGGTGCTCTGGGCCCGATGCTATTCCCTCAGCCAGGATGTCAAACCCTTCATTGATGAGGGAAAACAAACACCGCTCCAGGATTTCCTCCTGGTCTATAAAGCGGGGCTGGATGCGGTGGGTGTCTCTGTACTGGGCCAGGAAGTTGTGAAGCCATGGGTCTGGCTTGGCTGTCCTGCCCCCAGCCTTCTCGTATTGATACCAGCCTTTTCCAGTTTTCTGGCCAAACCTGCCATTCTCGCACAGAAGATCTGGCAGCGGGCTGTAGCGGTGGCCGTGCCGCTGGCGGGCAGGGGTTCCTGGAGGTAGCGAGGCTCCAGTGAGGCCCTGGCCTTTTCTAGACCTCCAGCCCACGTCCAGCCCAGCAAGATCGGACATTCGGAAAGGTCCTATCTTAAAACCAAAATCTTCAAGAACCTGATCTACAGCTTCTGGTCTGCTTCCTTCCTCTAAAAGGAAAACTGCCTGTTGAACGTATGGAAACATCATTCGGTTCCCAACAAAGCCAAAACAATTCCCTACCACCACTCCAACTTTTTTCAGAGCTTTGGCTAGCTGCATAGCAGTGGCAATGGTGGTGGGGGACGTGTGACGGCCATAGATTATTTCCAATAGCCTCATCACGTGAGCAGGGGAGAAGAAGTGCGTGCCAATGACCTGCTGTGGGCGGCTGGTGGCAGAAGCTATTTCATCAATGTTCAGGGCTGAGGTGTTTGTACACAGAAAGGCCCCTGGCTTGCAGATTCTCGATAGTTTGTGGAATATTTCCTTCTTTAGTGCCATGTTCTCAAACACAGCTTCGATAACTAGATCTACATCCCGCAACACATCAAAGTCCACAGTGAACTGGAGACGTGCAGGGTTATGGAAATCCAGGGTCTGGGCACCCTGCTCCATTTTCATAGCCTCGCGTTCCAAAAGGAGCATCACAGCTTTTCTTCCCGTGTTCAGATGCTCCAGATTCTGCTCGAGGGCTACCACAGGTATGTTGGCCTTAACCAGAGAAGTCACAATGCCTCGGCCCATCGTTCCCAGCCCTAGGGACAAAAGTGAGACAGAATCAGAGACTGTGAACAGCAAATGTTACCGCTAATCACTTGACAGTAGCACTTCCTTTGTATCTCCAGGATAAAAAGGAGAAGCCTATGCAAAATGAGTGGTGCACAGATAGAAAAAAAGAATTGAAGACTGGGGAAAAGGAAGGTGAATTCTCCCTTTCAGTGAGCCTAAATGTTTGAAAAGCAGTAGCATAAAGGCAAGTTAATGTCCTCTCAAGCTTACAAGATATCAGTGGGATTCACTCTGGCATGTGTGGACCATGTGATTCATGCCTTCTCCCCGCAAAGTTTTATACCTATGGAAACCAGCAACCACTTCAGAGTTAGAACCTGGGGATCCAAGGAGGTCTTGAGTTTCAGATTCAACCCTGTTAATAACTCGTAGCAGGTAGTTTCATAACAAGCTTTGCCCTGAGGATATCAGTGCATCTCTGTTCCTGTGAAATGGTCCCTTATGGGCACTCATAGAAGAATATTAGTATAAGCAAACACAGCAGACCCAAGGATTTTAAGACCAGCAAAGCCCAGACAACTAGTTTTTCCCTCCTTCCAAGATTCCTCTTTGTCCCCTTCTTCTTCTCCCTCTGCACTTCACAGCATAATCTTTAAAGCAAACAAAAATTCAGCTGATCTTGGACACTGGTCTTCTCTAAACTTTGTCTCTAATGCCTCATATGTATGTCTCCTGTCACTAGGACAAACAGGATGGAATTAACACAGTGTTCTTAATCCAGATTTCAACATCTTCTATCTCCTTTTTGATCACTCTGGAACATCAGTAGCCTTTTGTTTGCTGTTTGCACTTTATATCAGGCAATCTCCGCCCGCTGGGAGCTCTCCAAGTTCTCCAATAAAGGCCATTCTGAACTTCTGAAGGTTCTTGAAGACACAGTTTTCCTTGTCCAACCATGCAGTTAAAGCACTTGCCCAGAATTCCTGTAACTGAGCATCCGTTCAAGCTGTGGTTTGGTTTTTTTTTCCTCTCCAAGATCCACAAATTCTCCCAGGAATACCAGTGTAGAGATTACTGGTTTGATCCCTTCCCTCCTCCCGAGCCCTTCCACCAGCTCTGCCCTCTATTACATTAAATGAAGCCGTACGCTTACACTTTCCTGTGAAACACAGCCCATATTATTTATCCCGCTCTCCCATAAGGGAGGCTTTTCAGACTGAGTTAATGCAAACTAGTAAGAGAAGGCCGGCACAATTTCACCCGCTTTAAAAGTGCGAAGCATCTGAATGGGAAGATTATTAATATCCTATATAAAGCAACAACCAGATGAGGTACAGGTTTGTTACGATTCTGTAAAAATGATTTTTTTAATCCCAGGTTTACAAATGAAAGTCAGCTAAACAAATAAACAGAAACAAGGGGATTAAAAAATTTGTCTAAAGCAGCTTTGTAAAGAAGAGCTGAAATTATGTCATCAGTTAAACAAGTTCCAACCACCAAGGTCAAACAAGGTAGAATGTTTTCCCTGCAAGCTACATGCCCTTGGTTTAGTCTTGTCCACCCTCAGCTGGTGTATACACGAGACACTTAAAACACACCCTGCTTAGCCACAAGAAGACATTTTTTACAGCCATCACTCTCTGGCAGCCTGCTTATAAACCATTACGCCCCAAGCACATGCTTAAGTTCCTTTCTAGGAAATTAGATTTGCTACTTCATAATCAAGTATTACTGAAACCTAATTTGAAAATAAAACTAGAAGAGCATGAATCAGTTCTTAGTATTTCAGTGTCCGTGGTTTGCTGACTGAAAAAACCCCGAACACAAACAGCTCCTCCCACCGTGCTCTAGAGGTACTCAGAGCTTGGATGGGGCAGCAGGGACAGTCAGAGACATTTTTTTCCCTGTCTTTGGTGAGCGACATGGGGTGCTTTCTTCTCGGACAGTGTGGGAGGGTGACTCACCATCTCATCCATATTCACCAAGCCCAGACCCATCTTTAAGGCTCTCTTTAGACATCAAGGGTTTGCAGTTCCACATCTGTGTTCTTCATGGCTCCCTCTTGACGTCTCTTCCTCCTTTCCAGGGTGGAGACCTAGCCTTTCTCTCTAGACTTTCCAAGCTCTGCTAAAGAAATAACGCACACATCCTGGGCCTTATGAACTCCTGTTCCTCTCAGATTCAATCTCATGACTGAAATCTTAGCAGTTCTCTCACAATATGAACACGCTGCTTCTTCCTAAATCAAAACCCCTTTCCATGAGCAGAGGTTCTCCAGCCCTCCTTTCAAGGGAAGTTCTGCACCGGTGTTGGCTCATTCCCCTGTTTGCTTTCATCCACATGTAGTAAGAGTACTCCCATCTAGGTTTTAGCCATCCCGTGACAGACAGGCATACATGCTTGTAGTAGTTCACTTTCTAGGCCATGGGAATAGGCTTATAGATAAGACATGAGCTTGCCAAGCTTGTTTCTGACCTAGAAAAGCTGTCTCTCAACTTACTACATAACTCTTCAGTGGCCTGTATGAAATGATGTTTAATGAAGCTGGCAGAGAGAGTAATGAAAGCCCCCAGGGTTTTGTTGCATTAGAGCTTACACAGCATGACTCCCCTGGAAACACAAAACTACAGCAAGATTTGGCCATCTAGACGGGAAAGAAGCATTTCTGAGGACTCCCCTGTTCAATTGTATAAAGCTGAGTGATCTTGGGGAAGAATACATTAGAGCAGAAAAAATGGTAGGGAATCATTGGGCCTCACATGCGTAGAAGGAAGAGGAAGGGCAACGTCACACGCTCAGCTCAGATCCCACATGGCTGGGGACTAGTCCCAAGTCGCCACTGTATGTTCTGTTTTGTTCCTCAATAATGCTCTCACCTCCCCCAAACCACGAAAGAACCCCCCTATATTCTTATCTTCCACGCAGGGAACGCTTTTCAGAGCTGTGTTACCATTTTTCATGCCCAAGGCACATCTTTCAAAAGAAGACTGAAATCTGCTTCAGGAGATGGCAGTGTCTAGCCATCTTGCTTCTGGCTTTTTGTTGTGAAATGTAAATAAAACTACACTTGAACCCATGTAATTTCAGGCCAAATATGGATATGACAAATCCATTTGCTGGGCAAGCTGAGTGAATAATGACTGTTAATTATGGATCTGTCGCATGAGGTACTTAGAATATGAAAAATCATGTAAAATTAATTGAAGGACTTTAAAAACAAATTTCAAAATAAATGAACTCAAAATATGTACAAAGCAACTCATGTACAGTCACACACACTAGAGAAATACAGATCAGTGGAAAATATTCTGAACTGTAATGAATATTTGAACCCTAAAATGCTAGGCAATGGAAATAATATTTTATAGATTAGTAAAAACATGCAAAGGCTGTTCCAGTTTTCCTGTTAAAAACAACAATGAGCAATTGGCGGTGGCGGACTGCTAGAGCTGCTTCTTTCTCTGTTTCAGGGTATTAATTTCAAGCAGAAATAATGTGATACGGCAAACAGGGAGCTATGGGAAAGCTGCAGAAGAGACAGAGAAGAACAATTGTTCTGGGTGATGAGGAACCAGAGAAAGTGGAAAGAGATGGGAGCCAAGAGCTCCGAACAAGCAGAAGCAAATGAAATAGGTGACATCTCACGTGGCTGAAGACAGCCAAGGACAGCTAGGCCAAGAGCAGGAGGGATCCCACATAGCTGGGTGTCACCTGCTCATCAGTCTTTCAGCGAACAAACTGCGGACAAAGGCAGCTGATGGGAAGCCAGTGCTGCACAGGAATGGTTCCCAGTTCATCAGCAATGCCCACAAAAATGATAGATCATCCTGGATGTTGAATTGACATTAAGACAGGGTCAGCAAGCCATATGCCAGCTCCCTCCGAGTTCCTGCTAATATTGGACAGCCAGGGGAGCCACAAAGCAAGGCACCCCTAGCATTCATGGCTCTGCTTCCATACCCTAAAGGTCCTCTGTGCCTATGGAATTGGTACTGAAGGAGGAGGAAGTCAACGAGATCTTCTTAGTTGCTACCCATCGTGCAGCAATAAAAGATGGACGCAGCCACATAACGCAACATGGTTTTGGTGTGTGAAACAGCACAGCACTGTCCATTGAAAAATGGGGTTTGTGTGATTTCTGGCCACCCAAAATAAATGCAACATCTTGCTCTGACTGCCCTCCTCTCTGCAGTGAAAACAGAGACCCCGGATCCCCTAGGTAGACTCAATACTTAGATGGATGAGCAGCACTATTTTAAAAGGTGTCAGTCCCTCAAAAAGCATCCCTAAGATTTTGGTTTCTGGTGTTGCAAGAACGTACTTAAGATGAAGAATGTGAAACGATGAGATACTGTACAGTATGGTACTGGCTGGAGAATGACTTTTTGTTACAGCAGCCTGAAAGAAAAAAACAATTGTGCTGGCATGTTCTACGCCTGTCTCTAACAGACTTGCAATTTCACAGATATCAAAAGACAAAATAGGAGGAAAACCTTCCAGAGTGTGGCAGAAAGAAGCGATGGAAAGCAGTGACACTTAATAAGGTGTGGGATTCGGAGTTAAAAGGTGATCAATAACCTCCAAAACAGATGTCACTTATCAAATGAAGTATAACATGAACAACTAGCATAAACAAAGCACGCTATAATCGCGGGCTGTGGGGGCTGTATTGATAGAAGCAGTGATTCAGAAAAGGCATTAGGAGTCTTGGTAAGTGTCAAGGCCCTGTGTGCACTGATAAGCTTTAATGACCCTGACCATCAACACCTGGAGCCTCCACCCACACACACCGCCCATGGGCATTGGAGCCCCATTTAAGCTCAGATGTTGGCCTTCAACCCCTTCTAAGTTGTGTTGGAGGAGTTCTGGTGTCCTACTGTGGCTGTACCACGCTATGGACACTGTTGATCCAGACCTCAGCCAACTTTACCTTGGACCTGGGCCATCATGTGAACTTTGCTGGATCATCTGTACTTCTAGTAGATGCTGGCCATGATCTCTGCAGCTGCCCTGCTTGCCTTGCTCAGGTACTGTAAATAATTGATAGAGCAGTGGGTTGTGCTGCCATCCAGAGGGAGAAATGTGTTGGTAGGATCCTGGTGAAGTTCAGCAAGGGGAAGTGCAACATTCTGCACCCGGGGAGGAACAGTCTTATGCACCAGTGGATGCTGGGGCCTGACTGGCTGGAAAGCAGTTCTGCAGAAAAGGATCTGGGGGGTCCTGGTGGACGCCAAGTTGACTATGAACAGTAGTATGACCTTGTGGCAAAGAAGGCTAATGCTGGGCTGTATTAGGAGGACTCTTGCTGGCAGGTTGAGGGGGGGTGATCCTTCCCCTCTACTTAGCACCAGTGAGACCACACCTGGAGCACTGTGTCCAACTCTGGGCTCCCCAGTACAAGAGTGGTGTGGAGTTATTGGAGTTCATTCTGATGCACTGATCAACATTCTGATCAACGCCTATAAATACTTTAAGGGTGGGTGTCAGGAGGAGGGGGCCAGTCTTTTCTCAGTGGTGCCCAGGGACAGGACAAGAGGAAATGGGCACAAACTGGAACATAAGAAGTTCCACCTAAACATGAGGAGGAACCTCTTTCCTGTGAGGGTGGCAGAGCCCTGGAAGAGGCTGCCCAGAGAGGTGGTGGAGTCTCCTTCTCTGGAGACATTCCAAACCCGCCTGTACACGTTCCTGTGGGACCTGCTCTGGGTGGACCTGCTGTGGCAGGGAGTTGGACTGGATGATCTTCAGAGGTCCCTTCCAACCCCATGTGATTCTGTGATTCTGTGATTCTGTGATTCTGTGATTCTGTGATTCTGTGATTCTGTGATTCTGTGATTCTGTGATTCTGTGATTCTGTGATTCTGTGATTCTGTGATTGAATCAGTTCAGTAAAGGGGACTGAGAAGGGACTAAGAAAGGACTGGACTCTGTCTCATATGAAGTAAAGCTGAGGGAGTTGTGTCTCCAGCCTAGAGAAGGCTTGGGGGGATATCATCAATATATATAAATACCTAAGGGGAAGGTGTAAAGAAGATAGAACCAGACTCTTTTTAGGGGACCCCAGTGACAAGACTAGAGGCAATGGCACAAACTGAAAAAAAGGAGGTTCCATCTGAGCATAAGGAAACATATTTTTTACTGTGGGGGTGACTAAGCACTGGCATAGGTTGCCCAGAGAGGTTGGAGAGTCTTCATCCTGGGCCACTGGCTCTAGGTGGCCCTGTTTGAACAGGGGGGTTTGGACAAGATGACCACCAGAGGTCCCTTCCAGCCTCAAAGATTCCGTGGTTCTGTCCCCCTAGGAGGTGTTACTGTCACTGGCTCCCCATCCCTGGGGTGCAGCTGCTCCCTGCCAGTAGATAATTAACAGGATGTGTTGAACATGGCTAATTTGAAAGTTGGCTGTTACCTTGAGCATACTAAGTAATAGCAAGGAAGAAACATCTTGGTACATAGTCTTAACATAATTACTCCTGGAATAGCATTCCCACTTTGGCTATGCATGCTTTATCAAGTGTTGAAACATTAAGGGAAGTTTAGAGTAGTGAAAATGACCAGAATGTGACATGTTGTGCTCTGCAGCAAAAGTATCAAAGCACTTAGTTTATTTATTCTGCAAAAAGTCTGTGTTAACTTCAGCATTGTCTGTAACCAGCTACAAAAACACTGAAGCTTGGGGGTAGAGGCTGGGGCAATTTCAGACAAGAATTTAGAAACCTTTCGGGAGATGAGAAGCAAATACTAAGCCCAATGGATGGGAGACATATCCCAGCCAGTTCAGTTTGGAAATAAGGTACAGATTATGTTTCTACTAGAAACTTTCAAATGGAGATTGCATTTGTCCTTAGAATTCCCTCTAGCTCAGTTAAAGCACCAAAATAAGCAGATGAGATGTAAACAGCCCTTCTGGCTAAGCTGTCGTTGATATTGGGGTTTTGCAAATGTATTATTCTGGCATGATTTATCAGTATGTAGCAAAGAATACTCATTCTAGTCACCTGATCATTCCTACAAAACTTCAACACAAGCCCTTCCTGTCAAAGCACACGCTGCAGGACTGACCTGTCTGGGATTGCAGCGCTCTTCAAATCACATGAAAAACTTGGCAGTAATTCATGTCTCTTTCCCTGAATGCCACGACAGCCACAGATCCTCCTTACAAGGTTTGTGGACCAATGCTTAAATACCATCCTCATTAAAAATGTGGCATGGCAGCAGAGAACTTCCAAACGAAAGTGTTTCTATGGCCTGAAATGAGCTTTCGAGAGCTCATGTTGCACAAGAGGCCTGAGCTTTCTCTGAAACAGAATGGATATTTTCCAAGTGCTCCATTACTTGCCTAACCATTTTTTGAGTGCTACTATCAACAGGCAGAGCTGAAAGATACCTTTTTTTTTTTTCAAAAAAATCTCAGCAGTGCATCAAAGGTTTTATTTAAATTGCTCTTATAAAAAATTAATGAAGGCATTATCTTGCTGGGCTACAAAATGGCAGGAGTGGATCCCAGTGAGATGAAATCTTCTTAAAATACAGCTGTCAAAACATTTTGGTATTAATATATCCCTGAGTGATTCTGTGCACATGCACTTGCAGTACAGAACTAGACCAGGAGGAGGAGAATTTCATGTGAACCTGCTTATAACATGGAACATAGCCAAAGATTCAACACAGCAGTATTTAAAAAGGAACAGCCTGCTTATCAACCACAGAAGAACCTGTTTCTTAAGTGAGAGGAAGTTATTCTTCCGAAGAAAGAGGTGGCACCAGGTAACAATCTAGTGGGAAGTGACGTGCCATCTGAATTTCCGAGCTTACCGATGCACTGACAACTTCTGTCCTTGCATGTCACCTATGAGCATGGAGTATCTTTGCCCTGTGATGGGTGTGAGTGACTGCCAGGAAATCCCACTTCAGCCTTCTGCCATGAATAAAGCCTGACTATACTCATCCCGCTCCCCTTCAGCCCTGCTGCGTTAGCTGTGCAGTCAGCAGCCACAACGGCTCTTTCATTCCCTTACCTATCACAGCCGCTTTGCGGACGGGCTGAGGGGAAGCACTTTTCCACGAAGCTCCACTGGGTGTTGCCCACTTCTGCACCGCTCTCTCCGCGAAGAAAGCGTACTGCAGCGCTTGGGCCTGGCCCGAAGTCAGCAGGACGTTAAACAGCTCTCGTTCCTTCCGGACTCCATCTGCGAAGGGCTGCTCCGTGGCGGCTTTGACTGCCTGGAAGCACAGCTCTGGAGCCAGGCACCCGCGGGCCTGTTTCTTCACCTTCATGAGGGCCTCGCTGAGAAATGCTTCCATGTTGGGCAATTTTGGAAGTGGCTTCAGGCTGAGCCTGCGGGGTCCCAATGGCTGCCCTGGGGGGTAATAAAAATGGAGTTAGAGAACAAAGCGTTTACACCTGGAAGGCTACAGATTTTCACCCCTTTCTACATAGACTGGGAACACAGTCTAACTCTCTGCCTCCTCAGCTCACTGCATTAGGGCTGGAATGGCACAGTGATCTGGGTCTAGGACTAAAGTGTTTGACATTTCTCTTTAGCTTTCTGTTTGCTCTGACAATTGCAATTTTTCAAGTCCCTTCTCAGACTTCAAAAAAAAAAAAAAAAGAGCAAGATTTCAATTTCAAAGAAGTAATTCTTTCTTTTCTTTTCTCATCTACACAGAGTGCCTTGACTTCTCCAGTTCTCTTACTCCACAATCCCAGCTGCCACATTTGCATAGCTCTTTCTATAAGCTTCAGTACCAGTTTTCCTCCAGTATTGTTTAGTACTTGGTGCCCAGTTGACTTTGCGAGCCAGATGCATTCCAGCTGGCGTCCTGATCCAGGCATTTATAAGACAGACTGGGAAATATACCCTGACTTCAATTCTTCTCTGACAGCAGGAGTCCCTCTGTTCATGTTAGGACTAACCAAGAGGACAGCTCACACAGCATGAGCTGGGGAGCAAAGGAATAACAAGGGAGAGTTCATGCTTCTGTGTCAGCAAGGGGTGAACCGAGCAGCCATACAAATACATGAGGCTCATTACAGACAGAGGTTGCTATGGTGATACCTAGCAAGGATTTTAATTGAGAGAAGTTAGTTACATTTCAGATGCCAAAATCCTCTCCAACCTTTTCAGAAATACAAGCCTTGGTGCCCACTAGGAGATCTCTGATCTGTCCACGCTCAGGCTGTTCCTATGCTCTTAATGGCAGCTTGCCTCAGTAAAGGCCGTGGAGTAACAAGATCAGAAATTCAGGCTGTAGGCCCTTAATATTTCAACATTTTTGTGAAGACCAGATCATTAACTAACTGTGTAGTGATGTTACTGCACTGACTGCTGCAGTGCTGTTCCCAGAAGCACCCAGGACTGCCACCAAAGCAGGATGGTGGGTGGGCACCCTCTCATGAGAGCCTTATGCTGAGCAGCTCTCTGATTGCAGTCTGATTGCCCTGGCTTCCTTCCCTCTGTCGCAGGAGCACAATGCCTTCACAGGTGGCATATTGCATTCAGCTCCCCTTTTTCTTCCTGTTGTTTGAGTTAGGAAAGCGCCAGTGTATCAGCAGAAGACTCAGGAGCAGGAAATCATACCCAGGATGCTGAAGAGCAGGAATAACGGCAGCAGCACTGCAGTCGTGGTTGGCCAGAGAACAAGTCCTGACTCTAAGTCCTTCCTCAAAGTCCAAGCAATGTTTAAGAGAAACAGAATTATGAGTTTCCAGGACGACTTAAGATACCAATTCCCTGAAGTAATGGTCTTCAGAGTTCAGGCTTTTTAATTAAGCTTTTTGGAGAACACAAAAAGATGAATACTCACTGTGTAAGTAGCTTCCTTTGTAACCAGAGTTCATAAAAATAACGTTTTCACATTTATAGTGAATATAATTTATATCTGCCAGTTTTGCAGGATTTAGACAGGATAATGTTCCTTGATTTTGAAATCCTGTGTTTCTCCCCTTTAATGTATATGTGTTTAACCCAGAAATGCTCTCTATCCACAGTCCTTTATTTAGGATTTAAATAGCGGGTTTCATTTTGACACAAGAGGACCTCTCAGGTTTGTCCCAGAAAGCAGATCTGATGACTGGAAGGCTGCTTAAGATGGGGCAGAACAAGGGACTTCATATGACATCTCTGATGTGGAAAGGACTGGTAAAAAAGGAATACTACTGGGAGCCTTTAAGATTGGTCTTCAGATAGCAAATAGTACTTGTAAGCACAAATACTGCTGGGGGACACAAGACAGTTCCTCAGAAGGAAAAAGAAAAGTAACTCTCCTCAGCATCCTCCTGTAATAAAGCTCTTATTTAGCTGTAAGCTAAATAGGTTTTGCTAAGTATTTCTACAGCATCTCCATGCAGTGCCTTTGCTTCTGCAATGCTAATAAGAATCAAGGGCATATTTATGAACAGGAAAAAAATGATCTGAATCCAAACCTGGGAAGAAAAGATCAGTGTGGGACACCCACAGCTTGATTTCTGAAATCAAAGCAGCGGGAACATGATGAACAGTATCAGACAACGGTGCTGAAGGGAAAAGCATCCCCCGTGCACAGGAGCTAGCAGATACCTGCTTTGTTTTACCAGGGTTTGTAGTCCAGGTGGCACAAAGGACTGATCAAGTCTATAAAACTTCTATCAGCAAAAGCAACATGTAAGCATGCAGCACCAGATTTTGCGCTTGTTAAAGCAAAAAAAAAAAAAGTCATCCCAGAGTTGTAAACCCTCAGGACATTACAGGATTCCACATGCAAGAGGCAGAGCAAGTCTAACAGTCTTCCTGGTGCAGCAAACTGCCTGTGAATTCCTGAGAACCCAAGCTGCAACCAGACCCTCAGACTTGCAGTGGTCTCAGGCTGCCAGAGACAAGTTGCAGTTTATGTCAGACCTTTCACAAACTCTGGTCGTGTCAAAGGGCACTTTGCTAGACCTTCTGCCTAAAGAAGGTGGCAGCCAGAATCATGAGCCCTGGAGAAAGATTAAAAGGTCTTTATTGTACATTTTCCCAGAGATGATGGGCTAAAGGCCATTGCAACAGTAGCTGAAAGCCTTTCTCCAACAGCCTCCATTTAAAGCATGCAATTACCTAACAGCACTATCTGTTACTCCTTTGGGTTTTATGAGACTCAGAAGAAACACATGCTTTCTCCACTCTTATTCCAAGTGGCTTAGAGTCAGAAACTCATAATCATCTTTCCACGGAGCATTTAATACCTGTGGGACCCGAGCTAGTCTAAATTGAACTGATTTTCCTTGGCTCTCTGGTGCAAGCCACTGGCACTTTTGTGACTGGAGCAGATGATAAAGAGTCAAGCAGCAGATGTGGAGAGAAAGTAAGGGTTGATTACATATGGAGAGCACCTCTGCAGAGGATCAGAAGCCTATTTTTCCTCCAGCCTAGGAAGACTACAGCAGGCGAGCAAGAGGTGGGGCAGTATGAATTGCCAGCTGCTGCCTGCCACAAGTAATTACAGCAATTTTCCAATTTTGTGGTGCCATCAGGTGGACAAATCATGTAATGCAGCTTTGAATTAGCACAGTGATTATCAAGCACGTTTAATGAAAGAACATTCTCATTGTCTCCCCAGGATTTAGCTCCTGTCTGTTCCTTCAAAAAATGCCTTCAAAAGTGAAGATATTTTCTTTTGCCTGAAGAAGGCCAGGAACATATGCTCCCTTCCTATCTGCAACATGTAATTTCTATTTTCATTTAAAATTTCAACAGAATCAATAATTCTCTCTATGTATTCCTACATGCACTTATTCAGGACTGTTCCAGAACTCCTTTTGAAGGTGGTGTTCTTTAGGAATAATCCATAAAAAATGTATGGATGAAGATGCTTTCCCAACATACCTACCATAAAGGTAGCTCCGTCAACTGTGTATTGAAGCAATAATCAGAGAGCCTGGCTTCAGTAAGGCCAGTCATTGGAGACTGATCTCTTGCCACGAAATAGTGCTGAGAAAGCTTTAGAAGAAAATAATTTCTCAATTGATTCTTTGAGACTTATCTTGCCGTACAGCCTTCCCAGGAATAGAAATTCCACCAGTGACAAAACTAGTTATTTAGCCACACTGCTCTGTAAGGGCAGCAGTTGCTAGCCTCATGTTTAAAAAGAAAATAAATTAAAATCTCATTAAAAAGAAAAGGCTGCATGCCATTGTGCCATACAAAGACAGTGGAATTCTGTGATGGCATTATTTTGTGCATCTCTGGTTTTATTAAGATTATCTGAAAAATGTTCACTGAAAACAGAACTCAATGTGAACACAGACCAGCAATGCAAGACTCTCATTCCTTCTGCAGCCCTGAGTTAGTGCTTGATGTAGGGAATTAAAAGGGCTGGTTTGGCTTTGTATGGTCCAAGAATTATATTAACTTTAGGCAAAGGCCAAAGCCAGGAATATCTCAAAAGGAACATATGGACTCTGGGTACGCTATTCTTTCAAATTATCAGGTAACCTGAGGCTAAACAGTGCATCAAAACTTTTCATGCTCTTCTGCAAGGTCTAATAAGAAATTTTCCAGGCAGGGAAGAAATAAAGATTAGCTGACTTTCCAGTATTTTTACTGCTAAAGCACATGCTGTAAATGACAGTAAAGCTGTTGGAAAGAGTCTGAAAGCATTTTGAAAGTCCTGTTGGAATTGGTATATAGTGTGATGTGAAACACCTTCCATGCTATTACTCACTTTTACTGGGGTAACTCAAACCAGCAATAAACAGATAGAAAATCTACCACTAATAATGAGTATGACTGGGACAGATTACCTGCTGAACACCCAGCTAGGATCTTTGTATGCTTATATGAGTCTCAAAAAACCCCAAACATTCTTGGTGGGACAATTTCCAATAAAGATGTTGGGTTAATTTGCCTGGAAGAGTAGTAATAGTTCACTGCTCTACCAACAGATGGAGAAACAGAGTTCTCATCCAAAACAGACAAAATCAGTGAACCAAAGTATCTTTGTTTTTCTTAGAAGTAATACTGAAGTATATCACTCAGATCTTTCTAAAGAATTACATTTAAACAGTCCATATTTATGTATAGGGAAAGAGACTGCTTATGTCACCAATTCTGCACTAAAAATGAAGCCTAAAAATACTGTATGATGAATACAGTGAGAAGGGTGGGCACCTCTTACAGAGAACCTAGCCAAAGAATACTCTTTTTCACTTATCTGGTAAATCCCAAGTTGTAGGGAAGTATACAAGACACTGATCTTTAAGAATAGCCCATTCATTGAACTGTCTTAAAAATGTCCTGTCATCTAGGACAAAGCTTAGGCTGCTTCAACTTCTAGCACAGGAGAAGTGCTCCTACAGAGAAGAAAAGGGCCTAGTTTGTAGTGGAGAGAACTGCAGGAGCAAAAGCAGCACCCCAGCTAGGAAAAGCACTGCCTATAAAGGCAATGTCATCAAAGCAGAAAGGGTTTTTTGCTTCCTTGCACACATCAAATTGTGACAGAGCTCCATGTGAAATCATGGTGGAAGTCAGCAGTCTGTTTCCAAAGGTACAAGGAGGTTAGCAGTGGAAAAAAGTCCTGTTTTCTCTCAAGGCGATGCTCCCCATGCTACACAAGGAACGTACCTCTTCTTGTGTTATATCCAGTGAATCTGATTTTGTCATTTCTCTTCACATCTGTCCCATCTCTACAGGCCATTTTCTTACATAGCAGCTAAAGGATTAGGGACAGAGTCACTTACAGACTCATGGATCATTAAGTTAGGCTAAGGATGTGCCAGCCCCTCCACTAAAGGGAGAAAGTTATTTTTGATTGGCCATTATTGATGGTGCAACCAAAACACACGCAATACCAGCTGCGATCCAAAACTATATATGGAAAGAGCACATGCTCCCCAAAATCAGTGGAGTGCAGCAGCCCAAAGGAGTGTGTGAGTTTGGATATATAATTAAGAAGCAGGAGGACTTGATATGTATCTGTTCCCTGAATCCACACTTGAATTTCTGCAGTGGTCCAGCATCTGAATTTTTCATTCAGACAACAGAAAACAGATTCTGCAATTAATTCTATCTTACATGGATGCCAAAACTCAACGAATGGAGCATACAAATTGGAATAAACCAGTGGGCTTTGTTCTGACTCTCTCCAGCCCTGAAACATCACCAATTATTTCTTGGCATTGCTACAATTCTTTCCTCACCAATCACTTTGTTTGCCAAGCGAATTGCTGCCTCAACTGTGTTTTCTTCCACAACTTCATCAACCAAGCCCAGCTTCAGCGCTTCGGTTGCTGGAATGTGTTTTCCTGTGATAAAAAGAGAAATAAGGTGACTATAATGAGGCACGATGGGCAATTTCATTCTTTTCCATCTGATCAAATGACCTGCGTGTACCTGGCTTCAAATATGAGACACGCTCATTATCGGGTACATAAAATACATTCCTAACTACATGCCTCAAAAGCACATAGGTCCCTTTCTTAGCCCGTCATTAATGGAAACAAGCTGAATTTCAACCCAGGAAGCTACATATATAGAAGAAATTCATGTTTCTTAGACCAAGCTGGTGGTATGACTCAATGCCGTATTCTTATATACAGAGCAAGGCCAAGGTGCTTCACCTGTAGTGATTATATCCAGAGCAGCAGGTACCCCAATCAGCCTGGGCAGTCGTTGAGTGCCTTCAGCACCTGGAAGTAACCCAAGGGTGACCTCTGGTAAACCCATTCGTGCCTAAAACAAAGTCAAATTCAACAAGTCAAATCTGATTAGAAAGAGCGGTACCTACAAACTGAACAGCATAGAGGAAAGACAAGCAGACCCGATTCACGCAGTTCTCCTCTAGAAACTCTCCAAACTTCCACATAGAAGCTCCATCCTTGCTTTTTGCCACGTAAAACAAATATTTAAGACAAAACCCCTCTCAGCCATTTCAAGAACTTGTGAACAAATGCAGATGAAGAGCATCCCCTTTCAGTGGATGTTTGTGTGCTAACACAGCACTGGAGGAGAGCTGTGGGGCCAACAGCACCCCCCAGACTGACAGGTGTAAACTAATGCTTTCAAGCAGTTGTTACCAAATGCTGGAGGGCCCTCTGTGACTTAACTGTTACCTCCCTACTCTAATTCCTGGAAGGTTAGTAAAGTTGGGACTGAACCCTTCCCTAATCTTCCTTCAAATGGCTCTTGGTGCACTTGAGGTAGTTCAGCATTCCTGAACCTTGAAGGAGAGGATTCAAGAAAAAAATATGGATGACTCCTTAAAGGACTCTTAAATCTGTCTTTTGGTCAGAGTGCTCCTTGAGGACGCAGAGCTCATGGGGAATCAAACCATAAATGCTCCATGCTAGCTAAGTTTCAACTACCTATTGAAATTAGGCTGCTAGCAGAAAGAAATGCAACACTCATAGGGTTGGGAAATAAAAAAAAAAAAAGGTAAAGAGTGTGCCATGCTGCATGAGCCAGTAAGTTACAGCCATCTCCATCAGAATACAGATAGGGACTACTGAGACCTAAGGCAAATTAACACTTGGTTATTGAAGCTTCCACGTAGCCATCTAATTCTACAAGTTACAAATCAATTTTATATTTAGAAATTACTTACTTAGTAAGACTTAAGCGCGTCAAGGGTGGTGTTTTGAGCTCTCAGACTTGTATCGTGCAGCTATAAAGCCCCCCTCCTCTGGGTAGATGATCCCAGGAAAAGCACGTGCTGTCCCACTGCTCTTTGGGAGGGAGCAGTCTCCCACCCTGTGCATGGCCATATGTACGTGACTCCCGTTGCCCTTACCAGCCTCTCTAGTTCACAGCATGTGTTACCTTCACATGTGCAACCCGATAGTGACAGCCAAGTGCCACCTCCAGGCCTCCTCCCAAGGCAACACCTTCAATGGCAGCCACCACAGGCTTCTCGCTCCTTTCTATGAGAGAGACGATGGGGCCCAAGGCAGAACCGCCTCTCCTTGGGGAAGAAAATCCCCGAATGTCAGCTCCTGAGTTAGCACAAAGAGATTAAGAGGAATTAGTGGGCAAGGCAGTGACTGGAACGATCCTTCCCTTCTGTGCCGTTAAACATAGCTGCTCACACATGACCAAGTCCTTGCAGAGCATGCTGCTGGCAGGAGAGTGGTTAACAGCAATCAACCACTTTTGGGACCGCCTTCAAAAAACCCTGGCTCCTTGAGCCTGTTCAGAGAGATCAAGGGAAGGCTAAGTACAAAAAATACATAGTAACTGTAATGATCATGCAGTTACTACAGAAATCTGCAGACATCTTTGGTGTACTAAAAAAAAAAAGTAGAGTTTGGAATAGTTAAGTGCTACTAACAAGCAATGTAGAGCTCCACAGAAATTCCCTGGCTTCCCAGTTTTCTCCAACTGGGAAGATCTGTTATTCACCAGTGCCCCACCCCAGGCATGTTCCACACGCTGGACCAGTTGTTGGTCGAGAAATTTTATACAAACAAAGCTCTAGAGAGTAAGGAGGCACCAGCACATGAGGGAGATGAGCAGCTGTCCCTCATTTCAACATGAACACACCAGCTTATTTCTGGTCTGACACCAGCTTGTCAAGTACCCCATGTCAACTGTGCCAGAGCAGAACAGAAAAAGCCCACTGGTGGCCATTTCCAGGAAAATCAGGACTTTTATCAGAAGTGTTATGAGGCAGAGAATCTTCAGATGTGGTGGGTGGAAAGTGCTTCCTCTTTTTCTCGGGCTGTTTGATGAAAAATGTCTTACCTGCACTGAATTTCCCATTTTCGCCACAAATCATAACAGCTTTGACTGAAGGATCGGCTTCTGCTCTTTTCAGTCCATCCTCTAATGCCTGGAGAACTGTCAAACTGAAAGAAATCAGAGATTCAGTGAGTAACAATCAACTACATTATGCTTCTAACGGTCTGTGTTATAAACACCAAGAGTCCCAGTGAAAATGAGCAGGATGTCCCAGCAGGTCTCTCCCCTAGCCTGTCTTCTGCCAGAACCTCTCCGGGTGAATCCTTCCATTAATCTCCCTTTTACTTTAAAGAGCAAACGCCAAAATCCACCAAACTTATGACTGCTGACCTGTGGTTCACTTCCTGGCGAGTGGTTTTCTGCCTATGACATTGCTGTTTCCAAAGCAAGCAGCATGGGGAAATGTTCTTTTGAAAATGTCTTTGTGAATTAAACATTCAGATTTTGAGGAAAACAGTTTAGCATAATTTAAAACTAATTAATGCTAAACCACCGACAATCTAAGAACTTTTTAAAAGGGAAAGGAGCTCCAGGGATAAAAAGCTATCTTTCAAACACCTGACATGGAGTTGGTGCTGTGCTGATGATTATAATGCTCTCACCTTGCAAAGATCTGAATGTAAGTCAAGAATTAAACTTGTGTGGGACCCTGTCAAAGTGAATTTGGCCTAAAACACTACACAGAATGTCTTCTTTTGTGTCACCTGAACATATTTCCACTGACGCAAGTGGTAAAATTGGCCACCAAAGAATTAACAAAGAAATTCAGAATGGAACAGTAAAAGTAGAAATAGTAATTTTACAAATCAGATATTTAAAAAATCTGATCTGACTATATGGTCACTTCACATTGGAAGCTTTCAGAAGCTAGTTTATATATACGTGTGTGTATGGATGGACATGAAGAGTAGTTTCATGTCTTAGAAAACAGTGAAAACAGAAGATGGTAAGTAAGAATAGAAGCATTAACATGTAACACTTTATTAATAGAAATATTAACACAAATTGTGTGTATATATAATCCGGATACTAAAATATACTCATGTACACACACTTGTAAGTATATAAGTGTATGTATAGTTTGTGAGAGAGACTTTTCTGAGTGCATACACACTTCATATGCAGATATGCCTCTCATTCATAAAATCTGAGCCACGAGCGGTTGGAGGCTGGAGGAATACTCAAAGAAGTGTCCTCCATGTCGCCTCGTGCTTTATAAACACAGCTTCTATCCCTAGACCTTCTCCAAACCATGAGCCCAGCTTCACATGCAAGCTTGGTGGCTGATCAAAAAGGAGCAGAGCTCTTGTTGATACCCAGTGGGGAAGGCAGCAGTGTGAATTAAACTGATAGAACAGCCTGACATGCACTCGGTTTGTGCATGTTTGTCAATATATTTGAGGGCGTTTCATCTAAAAAGGAAGCTTGTCATAAAGGAGATGAAAAATATATCCCTGTACTCATGTGTAACACTTCTAGGTGTGTCCAGGGTGGGTGATGGCATGTTTATATAAGGCAACAGCTTGCAGCGTTGAAGTGGAAATCCATAGACTGAAAAGGAATCCAAAATTAAGAGAAGCCATTAGCAAAGTCTGTTAATCAGGGCTGTTGGCTGAGGGGGGCTGTCTACGGGGTTCTCCAGGATCAGCCGCTGCCTGGGTAAGGCCACACCATGCAGAAGGATCAGTGGGAGCCCTGAGACCTGGCAACCAGAGACTGAGAGAAGCATTATTTTTGGAGAGAGAACAGCCGGTTATGTACCAATTGCCTCATCCAGACATCAAAGACAGCTCTGAAGTCTGACATTAGTAATGGTTCTGAAAGCTAAAACTTAAAATGAGAATAATTTTGCTGTGAGAAAGAAAAACTATCAGGTGACTCCATAAAGGTCCTTCCAGTGCATATAGTTCCATGTAGCAGAATATGAAAGCCTTTCCAATTTTAATAAATGGCTTCATATTTTGTGGAAAAAATGCATATTACGGTTTTGTTTTTTATCTTGCTCCCTTTGGAACATGAAATGCTGTGGCTGCTGCTATTTGAGGAGGACCCACAGGCTGCACCCAATGCTCGCAGCAATTTGAGGTCTCTTTTTGCATCAGCGGAGAGCCAGGCTGTAGAAATACCAAATCCACCTTGCGGCTGGAAGATTAAAGAGAAAAACACAATGAAATGTCATTACACTTTACAAGCCATGGTGCAAGGACAGGGGAAAAATATGTACCAGGATTCTGAACAAATGTTAAACTGCTGATTTTAAAATATTGTATGGAAAAATGGCACAATTCTCCAAGGAAGAGACAGGAAGCAATCAAAGCACTTCTGTGCCTGTTGCAGGCACGTGATCAGCAAATGTAAAATGCCCACATAAAAGGTTTGTCTGCATTAAATGGAAAGGTTCAGGATTTTATGTAGGAAATTAGTTACAAGCCCTTAGTGCTTACAACAACATACTTCTACCAGAAGAAAAATTAGTCATCCAGGCTGCCAGAAAAAACAGTCGATACCTACATGTCCTGTATTAAGCCAATAGAACTAATTGTGCCAGAGAATAGCTTGACCCTGTACTTACATAAATATTTCTTCTCCCTTCATACATTTTTTTCCCAGTGGGATTTTTTTTTTTTTTTTGTGGGACAAAAAGGAAGAAATGTCAGACTTTTTGCAGTTTCTTGTTCCCCTAAGATGGAGCAATATGTTTGCCTCAGGTTACAGTCCAACACACAGGCTGCATTGCTTTGTAACTCCCAGATTATAACTGGTACTAAAAGATGTAATTTTAGATGAAAGCATCGTAGTAAAGTGTATGACAGTAAAACTATAAAAATGCTCAAGAGTATCACAACTTCGAACAGCCAGAGCATTAAAGAAACAAAAAGTCATCATAATTTGCATGAGTATTTCATTACTGTGGCAGTGTCATTCATTCAACAGTAACAATGCAAAAATTCCCTCCGTGCATCCCAACCAAGGCTTAATCCCATGCCATGTAGTCAGCTCTACCGTGTGTAATGTTTTGACCGCAAGAAAAGTGATTCTGCCGCGATGCTTCAGTGCGAGGTTGTTCAGAGACCACCTCTGTTCAGGTGCTGCTAAAGAATCCACGATCATTGGGGATGTTGCCATGTTGGTCTATGCACATTCTTTAGCATCCCTTATATACCTCCTGCCTCTAAATTCGCCTAATCCCCCTCTGATTCCGCTGATCCCATCTGCCTCCACAGGCTCCTGGGGCAGCAAGCTCTGCGTTATCTGTTTTAAAGCAATCTCCTACTAGTTTAATAAAATGCCCCTAGTTCAACTCCTGTAGGATTTGCTGGAGGGTTATGCCTTCAGTTTATTTACTTTCTTTATGATTTTGTAAACCTTGACTGTATTCTCCCATGGCCTTTTCCTCCGCAAAGTGGTGAGTTCCAGCATTTCCAGTCCACTTTCTTAATGCACTGCGCCGTCCCTTGGATTATTTTGGTTGTCCCCTTCTGGATAGTTCCTATTTCCTTCTGCAAATGCACAATCCAGTACTACACACAACAATTAATATGTTTTCTATTGCAGAAAAGGGATGCCGTCTGCTCTCTTCTCAACATACATCCTGATGGTACCCCAGCACATCCAGCTGATGCTTTCTCAGAGCTATCAAAGGTAAGGATCTGAGCTGTAACTTCCAATTTTAAGCTTGGCATCTGGTAACCTTGTCCTGAGTTATATTTTTTATTTAAAGAAATTATATCTATTGTTTTTTAGCATGCCTTGATCCACTCCTTCTATTTTTTTTAGTCTTAATTTCCAGTTTACACCTCTCCTGTCATGTTTTATGGGCTTTCTTGTTCTCCTCATTTGAGTAAACTTTCCACTTCTTAAAAAAAAAAATCAGACTTTTCCCTTAGTCATCTTAGCTTTCTCCTCAAGCTGTGTAGGGCTTTTACAGGATCACTTGCTGGCTGAACAGTTTACCCGAGCTTCTAATAAACTTAAAAAAAACAAACACCAAAATCCCAAACCCAAACAACAGCAATCCAGACTCCACCCTTGTTGCAGGCTTCTTGCCTTTTGGACAGCTTCTTGCAGGGGTTTTGTTTGAACTAACTGCTGGGTATTTACACAATTCCCTTCTTGAAATGGAGTACTCGCGTGCTGGATTTCCCTGGTCTGCTCTTTCCCCTCAGTGGCAGATCCAGCTGTGTAGCAGTTGCTGTCACACAGCAGTTAATACAGCAAGAATGGAGTCATGCACCTAAATTAAGCCCAAACCCAGAATGGCATCCTTTCGGTGGGGTTTTAGAATAGTTGTTTTAGGAAGCAGACATCCCAGAATTTCCTCTTTGCGTCTCATCCTGATGAGGCGGCTGATCCAGCCCAGCCCAGGTAATCCCACTCTCCCATCATTGCTACCTATCTGAAGCTGCAGCTCCTCTAATCTCCTTTCATGTTTTCCGATCATTATGCTGATCGGGGTCAGAAGGACAATCCCAGCAGCCAGAAAGCCTTTTCCAATCACAACTGTTATGCTGTTATACTTTATATAATCCCACACGCACACTCCCCTACCCCATGTCCTACCCTATCATCCCTGGAGCTTTTCTGCACTTGTCAGCTCAAATGTTGAAATCCTCTTCCACATCCTTCTTAATTTTCAGCCTGCCTCTCCTCATGAGGTGTGCCCGGGCCTTTCTCTTGGAGGTCTTGTCTGTCTATTCCCCAAAACATCCCAGTTCTTTGCATATCTAAATCCCTTCTCTCTTTGTCATGGTCTCATAAACTCAGATCTCTGAATACTAAACTTCTTGCAAAAAAACCTCAAACAAATCAAATTTGGCACATGCCACCTCTGCTGGCAGAGAGGAAGATTAGCTTGAAGGGGAGTGTGTGTACAGGAGCCAAATTTGCCGCGAGACTCACAAATCAGCGTATATTCCTCAGGAAAGCGCTGCCCAGGAAGGTACGTGCACAGCAGCGGATGGTGTCAGACAGGAGAAAGCAAATTCCTACCCACCAGTGGCTTCTAAAGTGCTAATGGCCAGGGCGATGGCCTGGGAGCTGGGAACACGGCACCGAGTGACACATCTAATGGGGGCAGAGAGGTGAGACTGGAGCAGAGCAGCAAAAACTCACCAGTCTTTTAAAAAGCATCTGTGCCTGCTGTGAAATTAAATTTTCAGGATCGCAGGAGATGGCTCCTCTCTGTAACTTTAACACTGCCTACTATCACCTGCGCGGTCAAACACTTCCAACAGCAATCCCAAACCTGCTCCACTATGGCCCAGTACATCCAGTGTGCAGAAGGAACACATGAGGATCAGAGTGCGCTCTGCCTTTCCCAGCCATAGCCAGATCTCACCTAAAAACTACCCGATGGCAAATATGAGATAATTATCACAGAATCACAGAACAACATGGGGTTGGAAGGGACCTCTGGAGATCATCTAGTCCAACCCCCTGCCAGAGCAGGGCCACCCAGAGCAGGTCCCACAGGAACGTGTCCAGGCAGGTCCAGGCATGTGTCCAGAGAAGGAGACTCCACCACCTCTCTGGGCAGCCTCTTCCAGGGCTCTGCCACCCTCACAGGAAAGAAGGTCCTCCTCATGTTTAGGTGGAACTTCCTATGTTCCAGTTTGTGCCCATTTCCTCTTGTCCTGTCCCTGGGCACCACTGAAAAAAGACTGGCCCCATCCTCCTGACACCCACCCTGTAAATATTTATAGGTGTTGATCACATTCCCCCTCAGCCTTCTCTTCTCCAGACTAAAAAGACCCAAGTCCCTCAGCCTCTCCTCATCAGAGAGATGCTCCAGGCCCCTCATCCTCTTTGTAGCCCTCTGCTTTCCCCTCTCCAGCAGTTCTCTGTCCTTCTGGAACTGGGGAGCCCAAACTGGACCCAGTGCTCCAGATGGGGCCTCCCCAGGGCAGAGCAGAGGGGGAGGCTGACCTCCCTCCACCTCCTGGTCACACTCTTCCTGATGCACCTTCCTTGATGCCATTGGCCTTCTTGGCCACAAGAAGGACAACTGATTGATCCCTGCTAAAACAGGTATTACCCTGACATGCAATCAAAGACCACAGGCAGGTCTCAAGCTGAAGTTTCACGGCAGCTTAACCAATTTAAATCCATGGCTTCCATCCTTCCCCCACGTACTCCCACTCTGTCCCTGGTGCCAGCACTGCTCCTCGTGAAATACCAACCCCAACCAACCAGCTGGTGCTCAGTCACATTTGCACCCTGAGATGGCTCGCTGCCAGTCACTTCTCAAAAGAGGCAGGGTTAGGGTTCCTTAAGCACGTATCTTTAGCTCTGCATTTCGGACTTTTTGGGATAAGGCTGAAAAGCTGACAGTGGGCACAGCCTAGAAGTTTTCTTAAGCTTGTCTTGGGCGCAGGAGGTCTGAGGGATGTCTTGCACCCTGCAGTTCTGGGCGTCCTACATTAGTTCATCTAATCTCACCAAGTCACTCCGTTTATTTTCACAGTAATTATCTGGGCATGTGAAAATGATCTTACTCCACTTTTTAACATGTTGCAACAAAAGAGGGAGTGTTGCCAGTGACTGCAGAAGGGCAGCCGGTTGTACTTCCTATTCATGCTCTCACTTGTCTCTTTCAGCTTCTTTTTAATGAACTTTTGGGTTTAGGAGTCGAGCATAACTGCAGTGGATT